>CM070016.1:154108-651608 GCA_036247105.1 Cirrhinus mrigala | reverse complement strand
ATGGCAGCTGCAGACGAGCTGAGCTGCTTCAGCTCTGGGCCCAGTCGGGACCCCAGGAATGCATCGCCCAGCCAAAATAAACCTGACGCCAGCCCTACTCCAGCTGCAGCACATGGGGAGCAGTCCATAGAGGTGCCCTCCCAAGAAAACTCTGAAAAGGAGACGGAGGGCAAGAGGGCCGGGACACCCTCGCTCACTAGGACGGACGACCCCTCGGCAGAACTGGCAGACGAGTCTCTAGAGGAATCCAACAAAATACTGGCCGAGATTCCGGGCATCTTCAGCGGCTTTCTGGAAGGGGGCAAACTGCGGGACAAGCCGCCGAAGAAGCTGCGGTTTGTGGAGAGCAAGGCGGAGAGCCTTGTGAACGGAGAGATGCAAAACGGAACGCACCAGAGCTGCGGCGCGAAAGAGGAAGTGACTCAGGACGTGCAGCATACAGAAGCCACAGGAGTGCCACAGGGGTGTGCGCTTAGACCCGAGCACAAACCAACAGAAAACGGCTCAGACAGGTACAGTACATTTGCATCCCAATCCTTACTTGGCAAAAGCCTGTCAGATAGTAGAGAGAGAGCGCTAATCGGCTTGAGCAGTAATTTACATTTTAAAGCAATTTTAAATCAATTCTAAAAAATAGTACCCACCAGTGGCATTAAATTGGTGTTCGTTCAACAGGAAACAACCGTGTTCACAGGTAAATTAACTATTTTTATAATCAGTATTATTAACACTTATTAATATTATTAATAATTAATTGTTTTGTGTTCATGTATATTTTTATGCAATTATTTAATTATTATTTTATTAAAATATTTTAATAAAATATGTAATGATGCATGTTTTTTAAAATACTTTTAAATGTGGAAAAATAATCAGTATCAAATTTATTATCTCCATTTATTAGCAATTATAGTTGTTATTACACATTTTGTAAATATTTTGGACTTAACATTTTTAAATGAACACAATAACATTTTCTCAGCTCTAGTAACACTAGCTCTGCCTTGTTACAACATTTTAAATTCGAGGAACTGATTTAAACACTCTACATGCATGTTTGATGGTTTTTAGTATTAAAATATTAACATATTTATAATCTGCCTTTTTATGACTCGTATGCCATCTTGCAATGATGATTCGTGACTGACTGTTGCATTGCATTTTAGCACTGCTACTGTAGTGGTGACAATTTAGATTAGGGAACACTATTCACTACGAACTAGTCGCTTATTAGCATGTATATTACTAGCACATTAGATGTTTATTAGTACTTATAAAGCACATATTAATGTCTGATTTTAGATCCCTTAATTCACCCCAGACCTTAACATAATCACCTCAACAACCGCCTTACTATCAATAAGTAGCAA
Organism: Cirrhinus mrigala; assembly: GCA_036247105.1. Classification (NCBI taxonomy): domain Eukaryota; kingdom Metazoa; phylum Chordata; class Actinopteri; order Cypriniformes; family Cyprinidae; genus Cirrhinus; species Cirrhinus mrigala. Next base: position 650,238 of record CM070016.1, on the reverse strand, counting down.
ATTAAGTTTATTGAGGGAAAAAAGTGGAATATGTGTTCCCTAATCTGAAGTGTTACCGGCATAATTTATGAATAGCTGTTACTGTCAGGAGCGCACCTATGATGTCTATATAGGCAGCTCACAAAGGTCAGTAAAAGCTGTCAGTAATGAGATATATTACATATATATATACAGCTGCACCTTATTCAATACAAAGTTCATCAGCTAATCATGTTACTTTATATATCCAGTTCTCTAATGCATCTGATTTTCGGTTTCACTTCCTTTATCCTTTCTGCTTGGTTTTCGTAAGAAATGATCAGGCACAATATAGAGGAAGCGTTGTGTTGCTAAGAGGAACGAGGCTTGTGGTATTATAATGGAATCAAGCTTTTTTCAGCTTCCTGTGGGTGACTCTCACGAATTTGTCCAGAACATATCCGGGTCATAAATAATGTTTTGCAGAAAGAAAACTACATTTATTTTGTTTTCATAATAATTTATTTCATATTAATTAATAATTATAAAATCTGTAATTATGCTCTTTTTTTATAAAAATACTGTATTCTAGTAATACAAATGACAGCTACTAAAAACTTCTAAAGTTTGAATGCATTATAAAAACAAAAGTTTGAGAGGAAATATGCTTAATTCATTAACGAATGGTCCTAAATGGCTTAATAAAGCAATAAGCCCCAAGAAGGTTTACAGTGAATTTATAACAGCGAAGGGGCGTTGTTAGGCACCACGGCTCTATTATTTCTTTTGTACAATGGTTATTCTTTATTACACTTCATTACACTTCATTACACTTTATTACAAATAAAGTGTAATGATTTTAATAAAAACATTATTCTTCCACCAAACAATGTAGTTCCTCAGAAACAGTTGTGGTTGCAACAAAGTGGTTGCCGAGCAACACACAGAAGTGAACAAATTTGTATGTTTGTAGAGTAATTTACAACAGCTTTGAATGCAGCTCAACCAATCAGAAACAAGAACCGGAATTATCTGTTTTATAATTGATTTTATGCAGTTATAATTAGTTTTATTCTTTTCATTTACTGGTGAAATATGACCCAGGCTGATTTTGTGAGATTTATTCTCATAGCTTAAAGAAGAAGTCTACTTCCAGAATAAAAATGTACAGATAATGTACTCACCCCCTTGTCATGCAAGATGTTCATGTCTTTTATTCTTCAGTTGTAAAGAAATTATGTTGTTTGAGGAAAACATTTCAGGATTTTTCTCCATATGAAGAGTTCAGATGCAAAACCCCCTAAAAGCCATCTCAGTCAAAAATGAGATAATGACACTGAGTGAATGCTCTCGACACATATTATACGTCCATCAGATACTTTGACTTCAAACTCGCTAAAATCCCAGCCTCGGCCCAATCAGAAGTACCGGTACTTACATAGAAACCTATACAGGCCTGATAAAAATGCATTTTTTAAAGAAAGACGTCAGATGGATTTAGAGGCTTTTGCATCTGAACTCTTCATATAATGGACTGATATGGTGCCCTGAGTTTGAACTTCCAAAATGTAGTTTAAATGCGGTTGTAAACGATCCCAGCTGAGGAAGAAGGGTCTTATCTAGCGAAACGATCAGTTATTTTCGTTTAAAAAATAAAATTTAAATACTTTTTAATGTCAGACGCTCGTCTTGTCTTGCTCTGCCTGAACTCTGTGTATTCTGGTTTAAGTAAAGTAGGGTATCTCAAAAAACTCCCATCGTATTTTCTTTGTCAACTTCAAAAACTTCAGCCTCAACTTCCCACATCGCTGCAGAAGTACCGACCCAGTCTTTGCAAAGTGAACATGCAAAGAAGATCAAACAGCCTTAACAAAAAAGGTAAAACAGTGATATAGGACGATTTTGAAGTTGAGGGAGAACATGAGATGGGAGTTTTTCGACATACCCTAACTGTCATGAACTGGAATAACTTTGTTATTGTTTGAAGCCGCATTTAAACTGCATTTTGCAAGTTCAAAATCAGGGCACCATTACAGTCCATTATATGGAGAAAAATCCTGAAATGTTTTCCTCAAAAAACATAATTTCTTTACGACTGAAAAAAGAAAGACATGAACATCTTGGAAGACAAGGGGGTGAGTACATGATCTGTACATTTTTGTTCTGGAAGTGGACTTCTTCTTTAAGTTGTTGTAGCAAATGCTTGAGTTGTATCATAAATAGGAAATGTAAACGTAAGACAGAATATCCTGTTTACATCTTCCTGTTTAGTGTGACATTTTGGGATGTGCTGTTATTGAGTTGTGTTTGTCTTCCTGCCTGTTTCAGGTGTTCTGAAGGTAAATCTGCTGCAGGTGAGAGTGACGCCACAGATGTCTTCAGCTGCCAGTTTGAGAACATCCTGGAGTCGGAGCGTCTGCGGGGGACTCTTTACAGTAGCATGGACTCACTGGACGACCTGTCCAACCCTGTGCCTGAACCCAGTACTCAAAGCGCTCTGGAACCCTCGTTTGCCTTTGACATTCCCCTCACTCCCATGATTCAGCAGCGGCTTAAAGACAGAAGTCTGTTCTTGGATGCGGGCGCGCCTGACCTGAGATCGGACGGCGAGGTGCTGAGCGTCACAGCCACAAAGGAGAGCGGCAGGGCAGCTCTGGAGGTGACCTCATCGTTTCTTTCAGCGGGATGTGAAGACGCGGGAGCAGCTCTAGTGAACGGTTTAAACAACAAAGACCCCAGAGACTGGCTGCAGGGCTGTTTAAGGTAAGACCAGACAGTTCAACGTATAAATATGCTGAATGAATGGCCGACAACTCTTTGACTTTGTCATGGTTGTGAATATTGCATGCACTGTTGCACAAATTGTAAATGTGTAGCATTCTCAGCACTGAGCATTAATGTTGTTATGCTGAAGAGCCTGTGTACGGAAGAAAGCAAGGAAGCTGGAGTTGATTACGTGGCGCCCTCTGCTGAAAAGTCTTTTCCATTGCACTTGTGCAGATCAGGGTTATAATAGTGAACTAGACCTATAAACATTTTTGTTACATGAAATAAACATGAACTGAGATAGAATAAAATATAAAATAAAATATAAAACCTAAGCTTAGTTTATTTTAGGAAGCATTTTTATTTCATTTTCAGCAGCATTTTCATTTTTTCCCATTTATTGATTGAAAGTAAATGTGAATAAATGTGAACATGCATTAATTCATCTGACTTACAAAAAAAAAAAAAAAAAGATTCATTATTCCTCAAAATGAATAAAACAGTGAAATGCAACTCAGAATATGATTTCCTTCAGCCCGAGGCTTTTGGTGTAAAAGGGCTTTTACATTTGGCAAAAATAGAACTTTCTATATGAAAAACAAACAAGTAAGTTCTGCCCAGATTTAACACAAACGTAACTGAACACATTACTTTCCGTAAAAAGTAACTAAGTACCGTAATTAGTTATTTTTTTAGAGAGTAACATAATATTGTAATGCATTACTTTTAAGCAATTGTTCCCAACACTGGAAATAATTACAAATAAAATAACTATATAAATGATGAAGAACTATTTTAAAAACATTTTAAAAATATGAAATGAAACTATAATATTATTTTGATGATACAAAAATAACTGGTTCAGAAAGGAATTTTTAAAGATATTTAGACAATAACTGTAATTATTAATGATAAGGGTTAATGTTATCCAATCCCAAATTCATCCAATTTCAGTCAGAGCTAAATACATATTTTCTTATATCAGTTTAAAATAACATTATTTGTCTTTCATTACATTTAAATCATTATCAACAAATATGTTTCTTGATCCTTTCTTCATTATTTATTTTAGTGATTATTTAGAAAGCCACTGTTTGCAACTATTCCTTAAATTACTCTTTAATTCCGTGAAAAAAACTGTGATAAAAATTAGCCATATTAACTGGAACAGGAAGTAGTAGATGTAGTTATTGCATTATAGCGAAAGTTCTTTTTAATTTTGCTGATGTTGATACTTTCATATTGATTTGTTGTTCACAGTTTCAGTATACTTCCATAATTGTGTATTTGTCATGACTGAAGCTCATTTTTTACCTGATTATGCTTTCTCTGTCTTGTGGATGTAAACAAGAAATGTGGATCCCCGTGATTTATTCGGTCTGGTATTTGCTGGTTTGAACATAAGTAAAATTAGCAACAAGAGATGTATTAATTATTCTTAGAGCTTGTTATGTTTTAAGCTAAAGATTTTTAAGCTTTTGAATGCCGAGGACTATGGATTCTTATTTCTCAGAAAATTGGATTTCTGAGAAAAAAGGTCTGGATTGCGAAATGAATTTGGAGAATTAAAAAAAAAACCCTCAGAATTGTGAAAAAAAAAATCACAATTACCTTGTTTATATTTTTTTTTTCTGTGGTGGAAATAAACTAACATAAAGTCGGAAATCACCTCATTATAATATAGCTACTAGCTAAATAAAATACAGTTAAAAGTTGATTTTTAAATATTCTAACAGCTGAATTTATATAATTGAATATATTAATATATTATATATGAATATTTAATATGATATTGATATAAAAATACAGCAAAACAGTAATATTGTGAAATATTACTGCAATTAGTTTTTTAAAATGTAATTTGTTGCTGTAAAGCTGAATTTTTAGCATCTTCAGTATCACACGATCCTTCAGAAATCATTTTAATATGCTGATTTTCTGCTCAAGAAACGTTTCTGATTATTACCAATGTTAAAAATGATTGCGCTGCTTAATATTTTTGTGGAAACCGTGATACATTAATGTCAGGATTCTTTGATCAACAGAAAGTTTAAAAACTTAACCCATACTTTTAAATGATAGTGTATTTTTTAATGCATCAATATAATCAAAATCAGAGAAAAAATGTACAGTCAGCCTGCTGTTATTGCCAAATAAACTTGATGCAGAGAGACTGCAGGGCTGATGGGAGAAATGACAGTGTATGGAGAAAAACTGGTGTCAGAATGAGTCAAGCGAGTGAGTCAAGATACAAACCCCTGTTGCGTCATTTTCTGGAAGATAGTTTGCAAAAGAGAGTGACGCCACTGCATTAGAAACTACGTCATGCTGTACTAGTTCTGTTAACACTATGTGGATTTGAAGTGGATTCAGTTTTGGTGGATTTGAAATGATTTTTTTCTCCAACTGCAGAGAAGTGAAGGAGCTCTTGTGTTGTCTGGGTGAGTGAATGCAGCTTTGAGCTTATTAAGCACTTTATTAAACCTGCTGTCACTGCATTCATTCAAGCTCTCATGTGCGTAATTTGATGGACCAGTGCTTATGCATGGATGTAGTATAATTTGTAAAGCACATGCGAGCCTAGCATGCACCGAGAGAAGCACAGTGTGCCTCAGCATAACAATAGTGATCGGTAAACATGCATCCTCACCCGCTCACTCATCAGAAATCACGCTACATTTCCTCATCATCAGACCCATCAGCCCTGCTGTTATTTATAGCTCCAGCGCAGCATCAAACCGCAGGCTGCAGCCTCGTGCCCCAGAGCATGATGGATGTAAATAAAGCACATCGCTCTGTCGCTCCATTCACACACGCGTGTGTTCGGCCCAGCCCCCCCTCCATCCGTCTGCCCGCCTGGCCGGCCCGCAGATGGAGTGAGACGCCGGAGTTGAGCGCAGCGGCTGTAGTGATGAGACTCGCTACAGTAATGAATAAGCACAAACAGACCGCCGTGTCCTAGCAGCCCGCAGGAAACCGCACGCGCCGTCTCCATGTAGGTCAGAGCCGAGCATCTGGCCGGACGGTAGGACACATCAGGAGTTCGTCCTCACGCGCCGCCGACCGACTCTCATGGGCTCCGTAGTGTCCGGCTGCTTTTCCCAGCCGGGCCTGTCCGACGCCGAGCAAGCGTCCGTCCAGTAAGTCTTGACCTTCGGCTTGCATGACACGCTTCTCAGACGCCGTGGCGATTCACGCGGGCAGCTGCTCCCGGCGGTGCGTGCGTGTGTGAGAGTGAGTGAGTGTGTGTGTGTGACTGCAGTGACGTCTCCGCAGCAGCTCTCGCGTCTGTCCGCTGTGAATGTCCTCTACAGCTGAAAGGTTGAAGCTTTCCTGTCTTTGTGTGATTCTCCCCTCCCTCTTCAGTGGGCTGATCCTGAAGCACATCAGAAACGATAATAACTTGAAACATTATAATGAATATAAAGTTGTCTGTATTGTAGCATCATTACTCATCTGCTGCTGATCGTTGAAACCTCTACCTGTATTTGCTGGGAATTTACTGCTGTATGAGAACTAAAGAACAATTCAGTCCAGAGTGAAAACGCAGGCTATTTAATTATATAATAAAGGGAATTCAAAACAATCAGGAAATTGCTCGTATTAGGGTAAAGGTGTGGTCATCCCTGTTGAAAAAAACAACGTATGCTGGTTAGGTATGTTTTGAAGCATGGCAGCTGGTTTAAGCTGGTCCTTAGTTGTCCATGAGCTGGTTTAAGCTGGTCATGTGCTGGTCATAAGCAACTAGCTCCTGCTCAGGGACAGCTCATAACCAGCTTATAACTAGCTCAAAACCAACTTAAACCAGCTCAAACCAGCTGCCATGCTTGAAAACATACTTAACCAGCATATGCTGTTTTTTTTTCAAAAGGAATGTTAGCACAATTTCAGTACAAGACAAATCCATTAGGTGCAGTCGCATTTATAGCAGTTTGGCAAATTTTGGTGGCAAAATCCAGTCATATCAATAGCGATCTATGAAGCACAGAGTAGGTAGAAGTCACTTTTAAAACAAGCAGCCTTCTGTTGGACAATGTGGGAAATGTGTGTAACACTTAAACCCATTGCGAATCTGTGCGGGAAACCTTTCAGTCTTACGAAATTTCCCATTGTGCAGAACCGTACCCTGTTGAAAAAACTACCATAAGCTGGTTAGGTATGTTTTGAAGCATGGCAGCTGGTTTGAGCTGGTTTAAGCTGGTCCTGAGCTGGTTATAAGCTGTTATGAGCTGGTTTAAGATGTTCATATGCTGGTCCTAAGCACCTAGCTCCTGCTCATAAATAGCTTATAACCCACTCAGGACGAGCTGAAACCAGCTCATGACCAACTAAGGACCAGTTAAAACCAGCTCAAACTAGCTGCCATACTTTAAAACGTATCTAACCAGCATATGCTGTTTTTTCTTTCTTTTCAACAGGGATGTTAGCAAAATTTCAGTAGAAGACAAATCCATTAGCAGTAGTCACATTTATAGCAGTTTGGCAAATTTTATTGGGAAAATCCAGTCATGTCAATAGGAATCAGTGCGGTATTTCATGTAAGAACCATTGATTGTCCCTCATTAATTACACATCATGATCGAGTTGCTGACAGTTTCGGTGGAATTTCGCAGAAAAAAAGGTCTTTTGTCAATACTGTAGTGATCTGTGAAGCACAGTAGGGCTGCACGATAAATCGCGACAATATCGTGATCGATATTAAAAAAGCTGCGATATTCATGTGCGCATCTTGTCAGTGGAGCACAGTTCTGTGATAAGTAGTAAATCACCATCCGAAGGCCAGAGGGCGCTCTCGCACGGAAACTGCAAATATGCCCCAAAGAAGAATCCAGGAAATAACGATCGCTGCAGCTGAATAAACAGAAGATTTAATGGCTTTCATTGATTTAACGTGACTAATAAACAGACAACTATGACAATATATGGTTTATCTGACTTCTTCTTATAATTTTCATTATTATACAGTATATAATAATGCAGTGTTATTTGACATTGCTTTTATTACTGCTTAGAATGCTATACAATATTTTGCGTGCCTTATTCTGTGCAAGAAGCCACATCATTTAACATAAGGATTTATTTCAGTCACTCGACTGAAGTTATTAAGTGAGTTTTAAGTAAAAACATGTTATTAAATTTGGTATTTACACATGCTTTCAGATTTAGCAGCATTTACGCCGTAGTTCACCGAGAAGCTACGCAAGCAAATTTATTATCGCAGCGTGATTTGATAATATCAATGTACAAAATCGGTGATATCGTCTGTGTGGTTTTGCGCAGCTTTTTGGTGAACTACGGCTCTGTATATTGACGTTGCCCTATCTGAAAGCACGCACGTGATGGAGATTTACTGCTGATTACAGAAACGGCTTTAATGACAAAATGCGCAAGGATATCACATCCGATTTATCGTGTAGCCCTAAAGCACAGCTCACACAGAAGTCACTTTCAAACCAAGCAGCCTTCTGTTGGACAATGTGGGAAATGTTTTTAAAACTTAGAGTGTTAGTTCACCCAAAAATAAAAATTAGCCCATGATTTACTCACCCTCTAACTTGCCTCTTTCAGACAAATCCAATCTGAGTTATATTAAAAATTGGACTGATTAAGAGAAACACCTGTCTATGCCATTCTAAAGTTTGGAAGTGCCATGATCATTTTTAATATAACTCCGAATGGAATCATCTGAAAGAAAGAAGTCATATACACCTAGGATGCCTGGAGGGTGAGCAAATAATGGGCTAATTTTCATTTTTGGGTGAACTATCCGTTTAAACCCATTGCGAAATCAGCGGGGGAGACTTTAAAGCCTCATAAAATTTCCCATTGTACAGAATTGTACCCTGATGAAAAAGCCAGCATATGCTGGTTAGGTATGTTTTGAAGCATGGCAGCTTGTTTAAGATCCTAAATTGGCCATGAGCTGGTTTAAGCTGGTCCTGAGCTGGTTATAAGCTGGTTATAAGCTGGTTATGAACTGTTTAAACTGTTAATGTGCTGGTCCTAAGGAACTAACTAAGCAAAATTTTGGTAAAAGACAAATCCATTAGATGCAGTGCCTTTTACAGCAGTTTGGCTTGTCAATAGGAATCAGTGTGATAAGATATTTCATGTAGTCAATAGTCAATATTATAGCGATCTATGAAACAGAGGTTACATAGAAGTCACTTTCAAACCAAGCGGCCTTCTGTTGGACAATGTGGGAAATGTTTGTAAAACTTAAACCCATTGCAAACTCTGAAAAAACCAGCATATGCTGATTAGGTATGTTTTGAAGCTGGTTGAAACTGGTCCTGAGCTGGTTATAAGCTGGTTATGAGCTGGTTTAAACTGCTCATGTGCTGGTCCTAAGCAACTAACTTATACGGTTTTTTTTTTTCAACAGGGATGTTAGCAAAATTTCGGTAAAAGACAAATCGATTAGTTGTAGTCGCATTTACAGCAGATTTTGGTGGGGAAATCCAGTCAGGTCAATAGGAATCGATGTGATAAGATATTTCATGTAAGAGCCATTGAGTGCCCCTCGTAAATAGAGTCGGGTATTGTTTGAATTTTATCCATTCCGATTCTGATTCTGCTTGTCGATTCTGATTCCTAACGATTCCTAGTTTTGATTCCAGTAACATAAAAAAATCAATTACAAGTCAAGTTAAACAATTTTTATTCTGTTTTTTTACAAAGCTTTCTGTTGCAGCTGAATAACATGAGCAAAAACCAGCAGCCTACAGAACACTTAGGCCTAAGAGGAACTTTTGCTTATGATTTTAACAAAAACTACCACAGTAAAAACAACTAGACTAACATAAATTTCAAACATTAAATTGTTAAAGACAAGTATACTGTCAGTAATAAAATAGGAACAAGCTAAAAAATTTGCAATAGCATAAATAAATAAAACTGAACAAATTGCAGGTACAGAAATTTAAATCAAAAGTTTAAAAACACTGCATAGCTTTCTTTTCATTAATAAAATATAGATTCATCCTCATTACAGTTACGAAAGATATTCAATCAAGATCAGTGAATGATTTTTTGTTCTTGGATTAACATTAATGACATGCAGATCTAAAAATACTGTTACGCATGCGTTTTCTTTCTCGTCTGATTACTTTCACTTTAACTTTCGACAAAAAAGGGCTGTGTTTATGATGATATACTGATGTTGTTCACTGTGCTTGTGCATCAGATGTGTGCGCACTTCGCTGCATGCAAACAAGTGCAAGTGCGCAATGTGAACGCAGGAATCGTTGCGCGGAACCGAAATGTACGCGTCTGAGTGAATACCCCGTTCATGAAAATTTGGAACCCGTTCTAAAATGGAACCGGTTCTCGATACCCAACCCTACTCGTAAATTATGTATTGGGATCAAGTTGTTGACACAATTTCGGTAAAATTTTGCAGGCAACAAAGGTCTTTTGTCAATACTGTAGCAATCTCACACAGAAGTCACTTTCAAACTAAGCAGCCTTCTGTAACTTAAACTCATCGCAAAATCTGCTGGGGAAACCTTTCAGCCTCACAAATTTCCCATAGTGCAGAACCGTACCCTGTTGAAAAAAAACAGCATATACTGGTATGTTTTGAAGCTTGGCAGCTGGAATGAGCTGGTTTAAGATGGTCCTCAGTTGGCCATGAGATGGTTTAAGCTGGTTTTAAGCTGGTCCTGAGTTGGTTATGAGCTGGTCCTGAGCAGGAGATGACCATTTTAGCACCAGCACATGACCAGCTTAAACCAACTCATAACCAGCTAAGTACCAAATAAGGATCAGCTCAAACCAGCTGCTGTGCTTCAAAACATACCTAACCAGCATATGCTGTTTTTTTCAACAGGGTATTGAAATATTTCACCTGTGAAAATTTTTGTCAACCTGTGGTAAATATGGGTGTACCTCGAAGGTTTGTTCTACATCCTAATATCTGTAGAAACTTTTTGAGCTGTGTTAAACTGTCTGGTAAGGCTTTGACAAACCAACATTCAAAGCATGTCTTCATAAACCTTCCCTTGCTGGTTTTCTAAAGATGTCATTATTACAAGCAGCTTCATCAATAATGTGATGTCGTCTGCGACAGACTGTCTAGCCTTACATCTAGATTTTATAGATTGCAGTATTTCACAGAGAGCTTTAAATGCACAAACATGCAGTTAATGTCAGTATGTGTTTGCTCTGCATAAGTAATGGTGTGTTTGTGAATTGCGGCTGTTTGGGAGCAAATGAATTGCTTTTTTAAATCATCATGCCATCTATATTCATCAGCGCTTGTGTTCATAACATACTGTTCTCAGTAATGCTGATTACTGCAGTGATCAGTTCTTCTGCTCTGTGAGGTGTCACCCTTTACTTCCACATGGTCACGCACGCGGAGGTAAACAGCGCGTGTGGCAGGTGCTGATGTCATGTGATGGGGCGTCTCCGTTGGGCATCATGGACACTCAGCTGCTCTGAGGAAGTGGCTCTCAGCAGCGCTCTGAGATTGTGCCAGTGCTGGAGGTGTGAGTCAGCACTAGCAGCCCAATGCCAGGCGTCTGTCTGCTCACTGTCCCGCACACAGACCCGTTTCATTAAAGACCCTTCATTTCTCCACTCACACAGTTTTCTTGTGGCTTGCCTGCATCAATTTTGGTCATTTTTGTTGAGGGACAGGCAAGACACGCATCACCTGCTGCATTAGCCTCTTACTGCATGTTGTGTGCGAACTGCAAATATTCCCCAAAAATTAAATCAATATTTTACAAATATGATGCTCAGATAACTTTTACCAACTTACCTTTATCCCACGGCAGTTCTTGGAGCAAACCAGTGGGACCCTTTTGGGAACCACTGTGCTAAAGACAGGATTCATCAAATCATTCTTCAGATATTTCAATCTGCAGATGAACAATTAGAAACTACCTGGAACAACATAGCAACCAGTGATGCGTTTAAGCTTCGGACACACTACATGACTAGTTGAGACATTCTAAGACTGAACTCAGCACACTTAAAAGACTGTTTCCATTGACTTGGGCAGACATTTCTATAACAACTCTATTTTTAAAGGAGAAGTCCACTTCCAGAACAAAAATTTACAGATAATGTACTCACCCCCTTGTCATCCAAGATGTTCATGTCTTTCTTTCTTGGACTGAAATGGTGCTCCGATTTTGAACTTCCAAAATGCAGTTTAAATGAAGCTTCAACTGATCCCAAATGCGGTTGTAAACGATCCCAGCCGAGGAAGAAGGGTCTTATCTAGCAAAACGATTGGTTATTTTTATTTTAAAAAATACAATTTATATACTTTTTAATCTCAAATGCTCGTCTTGTCTTACTTTGCCTGAACAGTTTTTGTTCCGGTTCATGACAGTTAGGGTATGTCGAAAAACTCCAATCGTATTTTCTCCCTCAACTTCAAAAATCATCTCAAAATCATCCTACATCGCTGCAGAAGTACCGACCAAGTCTTTGCAAAGTGAACATGCAAAGAAGATCAAACACCCTTAACAAAAAAGATAAACAGTGATATTAGGATGATTTCGAAGTTGAGGGAGAACATGAGATGGGAGTTTTTCGACATACCCTAACTGTCATGAACCGGAAAAAAACAGCGTTTGACATTAAAAAGTATATAAATTGTATTATTTTTATGAAAATAACTGATCGTTTCACTAGATAAGACCCTTCCTCCTCGGCTGGGATCGTTTACAACCACATTTGGGATCGTTTGAAGCTGCATTTAAACTGCATTTTGGAAGTTCAAAATCGGGGCACCATATCAGTCCATTATATGGAGAAAAATCCTAAAATGTTTTCCTCAAAAAACATAATTTCTTTACGGCTGAAGAAAGAAAGACATGAACATCTTGGATGTTCCAGAACATCTTTGTTCTGGATGTGGACTTCTCTTTAAGTGTTTAGTCAAGCAATATTATGTTCATTATCTCATGTATGTCTGAAAGGGATTAAACATGAATTGGTTCTGATTAAACATGGAAAGCTATTTTTTTGGTTACACTTCCCAAGTTCATGGTCAGAATGAAATAAAACATTACAAACAAAAGTCATAAAATGCTATTTGTGTATTTAAATTTTCATTATTTTAGTCTACAGCAAATGTTAATGCCCCCAATGGCACTGTCAACACTGCACTCCAAAAACTGCAGAGAAATTCAAAGCATTGTAATTTCCTTATCCATTTGACAAAGAACTATTATATGTAATTAAACTATGTATATGAAATGATTTTATTTTGTGTCATATTTGTGATTTTTTTTTTAATGAACTTTTTTATGTAAAATTAGTTTTGAAGAATAGCTATTCATTATGTTTGTATATTCGTTATGAAGAAAATTTGTTATGAAGAACAGCTTATCTGTTATGAAGCTGATTTAAATATTCTTTATAACAATTTTAAAGAAAAAGTTAAAAGTTAAGAAAATAAAAATAAAAAAGAATTCCTAGTAATATCTTTAAAATGAGAGAAATCACTGACATAATTTAGGCTATTTTACTTTCTTTGACAAGACCAAATTTCATTCATATTCATCATGACAGTCGTGTAGTGTTTCTTGGATTTAAGAACCACATCGTGCCCTTGAAACCATTCAGAATACCTTATCTGCCAAACAGCACTCTAGCAGCTGCCGAGAATCCAAGCAACTGTATATCAGTCTCCTAAAAACCATAGAACAAGTTACTAATTACTGAGTAACAGACTAGTAACCAATCAGTACCATAGCAACTGCATATCAATTTTCTACTCAGAACACCTTAGTAATCACATACAGTAGCAACAACCTAGTAACCACCTAAAATCATTGCAACCAGATATCAGTGCCTTAGAAAAACACTGAGAGCAATGTAGTAATCACATAGCAACACCCTAGCAACCCCTTATCAATTATATCAGTGTTTCCCAACCCTTTGATAATTAAAAAAATCCCACAGCACACCACTAAGCATGAAAAAATGCTGTTTTATTCTTCCAGTTATTACACAATGAGTTGTCAGAGTTGGTATTTTGGCTTTATATGTGATCAGACACTTGCACATTTTCTGAAAAGCATGCTCAAATGGAGTTAACAAGGTTTTTGACAAGTGAATGACGGAGGTTATGTGTTTTGTCCGTCATTAGAACGGCCGCACTTGAGACAGTAAATTAATTGGATTACGTTTTAATCAATGTACAGGTTATAAAGTTTCTTGTAACTATATGGGCACTCAGTTTTTTTAAGTAATGTTTAATAAATTTGGCAAAAAATTTTGTGATATAAAAGATGATATTTAAAACGTATGGAAGTATATTGGCTACAGCTAAACAGCAAATGCTAGGACTCTTCTCCACAAAAACATTAGCTTTTATAGACAGTGTTTCTTGAGTACAGAAAACATTGTACTTATTTAAACATCAGTTCCTTATTTACCCTTGCATTGCGAAGAAGCAGACGTCTGTCTTCAAAATGCACGTTGCGGTAATTGATTCTGAATGGAGGCGGGGTGGAGTTATGAGATTTGACTGACAATATGAGGATCCAATGGCGATACGAAGTGTAGTCACAAGCTCTTTTGAATGCTTTTCATTGGTTAATTATTTGTAAAACCCACAAACAGACTTGACCTAATTTATAATAATAACAAAATATAGCAACTACAAAGAACCCCTTATCAATTATATCAAAAATCACATAGCACACCACTAAGCACTAAAAAAAAGCACTAAGCACTTTTTCCCCCCAGTAATTAAATGATGAGCTGTCAGAGTTGGTATTTTGGCTTTATATGAGATCAGACACTTGCACTTAACATTTTCTGAAAGTCATGCTCAAGTGGAGTTGATGAGGTTTTTGACAAGCGATGACCGACGTTATGTGTTTTGTCCGTCATTAGAATGGCTGCATCTGAGGCAGTAAATTAAGTTGCATTACGTTTCATCAGTTTACAGTTTAAAGTTTCTTGTAGTTATATGGGGCACTTGTTGATTGTTGTTGTTTAATACATTTGGCCAAAATCCTGTGATATAACAGATGAACTGCACAGGATATTTAAAACGTACAAAAGTATATTGGCAACAACTAGTACAGAAGAGTACAGAAAACACTGTACTTTTTCAAACATCAGTTCTTTATCTACCCTTGCATCGCAAAGAATCAGACGTCTGTCTTCAAACTGCGCATTCTGAATGGAGGCGGGGTGGAGTTATGAGGTTTGACTGACAATATGAGGATCCAATGGCGTTACGAAGTGTAGTCACAAGCTCTTTTAAATGCTTTTCACTGGTTAAATACTTGTAAAACCCACAAACAGACATAATGACCTGATTTATAATAATAACGAATTATAATAGAGATAGGAAGTTTTTGATCATTGTCCCGACCTGTCATGGCACAGTGGTTGGGAAACACTGAATTATATTAAAGCAACACACTAACAAAGTGGCCACAAAGACACTCACTTATATTTCAGAATATGTACATATCTAGTTGGGTATCATCTTATAAACACATACATATCACAGCACGTGAAAGATCTGGAGACATTGTGGAAAGCACAAGAAGAGAACCATTAAAGTGTCAAATGACACTTGTTTGTGTTCGGAGTGTTTCTGTATTCATCAGGATGACGGCTGATCTGCGCTGCTGGGATTGAATTGATCAGCACACACCCAGCTAATCTACTGACCCGGCCAAGATCTGACTGGAGGAGAGAGATGCTGTGTGTGTGTGTGTGTGTGTGTGTGTGTGTTGGCTGACTCTAGCGAGTCTGAGTCGTTGCTCATCAGCCTCATATTTCACCGGCCTGCCCTTCTGCTCAAGGCTGAGCATTTTACAGCCACCACCTCATCTCACAATAAAGTGGCACAAATGACCGGACAACCTCAGATATCTGAAGTTCCTTCTGGAGGCCAAAACACACACACACACACACACACACACAAATTTGTACCAGCCCTGTGCTTTTACAGAAACACTGGGAAGCGTTCTTGTGGTAATCTGCTGGAAGAACAGGCTGTATCAGTTAGTGCGACGTCGTCTGCTGTTATTCCGGCGCTCCGTAGACGCCCAGAGAGAATCTGAGGTCAATCTAAGTGCTGTTGAAATGTGGGAGCAGGAATAGGGAAGTTGGAGAATGTTTGGAAAGGGTGGGAGGGTGACACGTGCAGGCTTTCACTTCATACTTTCAGTGCGAGAAAATGAAAAACTAACTTTGCTCTGTGCTGTTTGGCCCCTCCACCATTCTGTAGTACAGAAGGAGGGAGGCGCTTTCAGACCCTTATCTGAAGCCCTCTGGTCTGTTGCTATTGCAGAAGACTTTCTGTAACTGAAGTGTACTTCCATTTATGCTTCATATTTTTGGACTTTAGTCTGTTTTCAGGTCAGTGGCTCTCCTCTGCTGTTATTGGCTCAGGGTAGTGATGTGGTAAATGTCTTCACTGGTGTCTCGTTTCCTGTTTGTGCAGGTGATCTTCAGTACTTGGTCTGTTTTCTGTGCTAGGGTGGATCTGTTTCTCTTTTAGTAGTTGTGTTGGAGCCTTCTGAATAATCGAATTAAATCTGTGGCATTTTATTTCTGTTGTCTGTTGTGGAAGAATGACTTCCCGCTTTAGTATCATGGGAGAGGAAATCATTTCATATTCCCATGATACAGATCCTGCTGTGATATTTATGGAGCTCTGAGTAGGAAATGTTCTTCTCAAGATATATTCTGATACATGAAGACTGTACTGATTCCTGATTTGATTGATTCTGTTATCTATTTTGTGAAAGATTCATGCATGTATACATTTTCTTTTTTGACCTCGTAATTTTTTAACTCATCTTGCTGTGAAAACCCCACCCCTCCACAATCAACTGCAAGCTCTGCCCATATTTCAAAATCCAGTCCACAACTAGAGATGAAACTGTTTGAAAATTACACATTACATTTATAGTGAACAAAATGATCATAGTTATCAATATTATCATGGAATTGTTATTGTATAAAGTGCTGCATTACAGCACTGAAATCAAGTTTTACGTCGAAACCCAACAAACAAATACAGTTAGTAACACTTTGCACTTTTTGTTTGCATAAACATTACAACAATAACATTAAAATGATTGCTGGATTTTAAACCAACTAAAATATACTATATGTTAAAATAAAGTTTTGACAAAAAAAAGTTTATATTAAATGATAAACCTTACATTTTAGCCTTTAAATTGTTTTTAAGAAAAGTCAAAATGATAAATTATAGACAATTTATCTGCTCCATAAACAATTCTACATCGGATACCTTGTTATCCAAAGTGTTGAAATTTTGTAGAATGCACATTAGTTTGTTTATATTTACAAGAAAATGTGGACCAATTTTCACATTGGTCTAAACACAGATGGCAGACAGACTGAATAAAAATGTAAATCTTCCGTCTGACAGCAGGTGGCGCTTATGGAACAGCAGAATTAGAGGTAACCTCTGTAAACGAAAGCAGTGCTGCGCTTATAAACACTGCGTTATTATGCATTACAAGGAGGGAAGATGAAAAGCAAATGCCATCGAAACTTTTCTAAAGAAAGTATATTCCCACTTGTGCATTCTTCTTATTCATTTACTCAAACTTTCATATGATTTCTCTCAGCAATCTGACATCTGTCATTTTTACTTACACAACTAAACCTATGCTGGATGTTGCACCTGTCTTACTAACTTTGCTTAATGCTGAGCAGTATTTTTTATTGCGAGTTTATCAAATCACATTAATCAAATACATTTTTAAAGATAATTAAAATATGAAAAAGTAATACTAAGCATTGCGGTTTATTGCCAAACCAGCGCTATCATTTTATCCTTACCAATAACCAGTGGACAGAACCAAATCCCTGTCTTACATGTTTGTATTTTTCAGAAGAGAAGAAATGTCGCTACTTCTGTTTCATTATGACTTTAACTAGAATAATCCCACTTCACATACTTCTCATTATTCAATGCTATTTTTCTACTATGACAACATTTAGCTATGTTCTTGAATTTGATTGGCCAAGCAGCTGACCAAGAGTCAGGCTGGCTTCATGCCGCAGTGCTGGTAGTCCCAGAATGTGTTTTCACCCCCGCCTCCAGAACCGAGGAGTGCATGGAACATGATTTTAACCAAGGGGGATATGGAACGCAGACCAAAGTGGTGCTGAGCTGCACCTGCCAAAAGTGCTGACTTTTCACAGTTTGTCTCATTTTGCATCTCAGTGATCGTTTGTTCCAGCATCCATCAATTAATGATGTTCTGTTTATTAAAAGTGCTTGAGAAGAGATATTGTTTCTTGCTTTAAATGTTTGCATTGGTGGTGGGGTTTTTTTCAGTGACTCTTTCGGCAGATTATCTACATGCCAGTAAGTGTCAACAAGTGACTCTAAGTCATTGAATTATTTATACAACCTGTTCATTCAAAAACACTGATTAATTTAGTAATGCCATGACTGTGCTGCTTAAATAGCTTTAAAGGGAAAACTCACCCAAAAAAAATGAAAATTCTGTCATTAAAGGAGAAGTCCACTTCCAGAACAACAATTTACAGATAATGTACTCACCCCCTTGTCATCCAAGATGTCTTTCTTTCTTCAGTCGTAAAGAAATTGTGTTTTTTGAGGAAAACATTTCAGGATTTTTCTCCATATAATGGACTGATATGGTGCCCTGAGTTTGAACTTTCAAAATGCAATTTAAATGCAGCTTCAAAAGATCCCAGCCGAGAAAGAAGGGTCTTATCTAGCGAAACGATCAGTTATTTTCATTAAAAAAATAAAATTTAAATACATTTTAATCTCAAACACTTGTCTTGTCTTACTCTCCCTGAACTCTGTGTATTCTGGCTCAAGACAGTTAGGGTATGTCGAAAAACCCCAATCGTATTTTCTCCCTCAACTTAAAAAATCATTTTAAAATCATCCTACATCGCTGCAGAAGTACCAACCCAGTCTTTGCAAAGTGAACATGCAAAGGAGATCAAACACCCTTAACAAAAATGGTAAAACAGCGATATAGGAACGATTTTGAAGTTGAGGGAGAACATGAGATTGGAGTTTTTCGACATACCCTAACTGTCATGAACAGGAACAAAAACAGTTCAGGCAGAGCAAGACAAGACGAGCGTTTGACATTAAAAAGTATATAAATTGTATTATTTTTAATGAAAATAACCGATCTTTCTGCTAGATAAGACCCTTCTTTCTCGGCTGGGATCGTTTACAACCCCATTTGGGATCGTTTGAAGCTGCATTTAAACTGCATTTTGGGCACCGTATCGGTCCATTATATGGAGAAAAATCCTAAAATGTTTTCCTCAAAAAACGTAATGACTTAAGAAGACATGAACATCTTGGATGACAAAGGGGTTGAGTACATAATCTGTAAATTGTTGTTCCGGATGTGGACTTCTCTTTTAATTACCCTCATGCCGTTCTAAAACAGTAGACCTTCATTCATCTTTGGAACACAATGTAATTACCAGGATCAGACAAGGCAGAAAGTATGTGACATCAGTGCTTCAACTGTAATTTTATGAAGCTATGAAAATACTTTTTGATCTATAATCTATATAATTACTATAATAATAATAGTATATTGCACTACAATATGTACTATAAAAATATTTTTTGTGTACAAAATGTATTCTTGTAGTGTCATAAAAAAAACAAAATTATATCACATGGACTATTTTATAGATGTCCTAGCTTTTTGGCCTTTAAACGTGGTAATTACACTGCAGTCTATGCAGGGTCAGAAAGCTCTCGGATCAAATATATCTTAATTTGTGTTCCAAAGATGAACGAAGGTCTTATGGGTTTGGCATGAGTGTGCCAAAGATGAAGTTGAGTAATTGGGTGAGGGTGAGTAATACTGTAACACTGTAATCAGTTTATCATTCCTGCAGTTTGCTGTTTGCTTTGCTTCTCAACCCTTTTTATGTTGTGAATGTGAAAAATATTGCTTGCAGTATTGTCAAGCCTATGTGCTTTTGCTTGGTCTCAACATTTTAGCCCTAATTCTAACCAGTTGAAGTTTTTCAAGCTGCCTGAGGCCAGAATGAAGGTCTGTGCCTTAGCAGCACAGCTGGCCAGACACTCCCTTTAGGGCCCCAGAAAAACCCGACATGGTGTGGTCACTGTCTGTAGAACCACTGCTGCGTTTAGAGTCCGGCACCGGCAATGAGAGAAACGCCGCTGTTTCCCATTATAAAGTGTGTCTCAGCACACTGCACTTCATGCATCGCCTCTTCACGTGTCTTTCTTTTTTAGAGTTCACAATAATCCGTTATAGTTCGAAAATAATATATGTATTAGTGCTTGAGTTAAACAAATAACACCAGCTTAACTTCTGTTTTCTATTTGGAACGAGAGGTGTGGTCACTTCCAGTTTTATAGTAGTGCTCTAAAATGAATGAAATGTTCTGGTTGTGGTTTACACATACCAGAATGAAGTCACTTCTTTCATGCCAAACAGTAACTAAATTAGCTTTTAAACAGCTCTGTAAGGTTGTTCCCCTTAACCTAAGAAAAAGTGCAAATAAATTCTTAATGTATCAAGAAAATATCTGAAACAAAAATAAATCAGCTTTGTTTGTATGTAATGCTGTATGGTGCTGCTAAGTATTCCATGCATACCGCACACACATTTGCATACTACATTGCTAGTAGAACTAGTATGGCTGTACGCTATTGAAGACACATCCCTAGAGCTCCATCTGCTCTTTGTCAGTTGTTCAGTTGTTTCGTGAAAAGAATAGTTTTAAAGAAGAGGATGTTCCCGCTCTTCTTCTCCCTCCTCTGTGCGCTGAGGTCTGGCTGAGAGCAGCAAGGGTTTGTGGGAAATGCGTGAGAGATGAGCAGACACTAGTATGTGCCGAACTTTAACAGCGCTTTATTTTCTTGCTTTAACTGGCGAGGTTTGAACTTTAACGGCGCGTTTAGAGAGCTTGCGTCTCTGTCGGGATGTTAACGGAAGCGCTGCGTGAGAGTTGGAGGTTTGCGCTCTGGACGTGTACGTGAAATCTGCAGGTAAACAAAGACACTACTGAAAGTTTGATAACTGCACGTTCGCGACGCGACACATCAGAACGCAACGCGCCCTTTATACGTAATCAGTAAAGCATGAACAGTTGACGCGCGCGGAACGCGTATGCGCTATTCATGAAGACAAGTTCGGTGATTTATAATGGATCGTTGCGTTCTGTTGTGACGCATCGCGTCGCGTTCAGACATGGAGGAGTGAAATGTTGTAATGTTTTTGATTTTTGTAAATAGTAAATCACAGTGAGTCTTCCACAGTTGTACCACAGTGCTTATCATAGGATAGAACTAATATATTTTCACTCCTCTTTTCATAAAGAAATTGTGACTGGTATGCAGCAGAGGTTCTGTTTTCTTTATGTCCACAAAGCATCATTACTATTATCAATATAGTGTCATCACTACTATTATTTTTAGATATATTTACTCTGGCTAACCATGGTAGATTTGGAAACGTGTATATATAAACACTGCCGCTCAAAAGTTTGTGATCAGTAAGACTTGTAATGCTAAGTATCTTATGCTCATCAAGGCCACATTTATTTGATCAAAAGTACAGAAAAGAACAGTGATACTGCAAAAAGTTATTACAATATAAAATAATGTTTTTTTTGTTTTGTTTTGTTTTTTTTAATATACTTTAAAATCTGATTCATTCCTGTGATGCAAAACTGAATTTTTATCTGTGTCACACGATCCTTCAGAAATCATTCTAATATGCTGATTTATTATTAGAATTATCAATGAAGGAAACAGTTGTGCTGCCAAATATTTTTTTGGAACCTGTGAATCTGTGATTTTTCAGGATTCCTTGATGAATAACAAGTTAAAAAAAACAGCATTTATTCAAAATATAAATATTTTCTAACAATGTAAATCTATACTATCACTTTTTATCAGTTTAACACATCCTTGGTGAATAAAAGTATTAATTTCTCTCAAAAAAGAATGAATAAAAATTTACGGACTCCAAACGTGAACAGTATGAACAGTAGTGCATATTGTTAGAAAACCTTTCTTATTTTTTAAACAAAAGCTGTTCTTTTTAACCTTTTATTGATCAAAGTATCCTGAAAAAAGGTATCAGGTTCAAAAAAAAAAAAAAAAACTAAGCAGCAGAACTGTTTCCAGCACTGATGATAAATCAGCATATTAGAATGATTTTTGAAGAATCATGTGACACTGAAGACTGGAGTAATATTTCTGAAAATTCAACTTTAATTACAGATATAAATTACATTTTAATGTATATTATATAGAAAAACATTGTTTTACATTGTAATAATATTTTGTAGTATTACATTTTTTTCTGTATTTTTGATCAAATGAACGCAGCCTTGATGAGCAGAAGAAACGTCTTTAAAAACTATTAAAAATCTTACTGATTCCAAACTTTTTAAAGTTGTGATAACTTTCGTAGTCTCTATGACAAAGATGCATGCTGTTGCACGAGTCACTATTAATTATACACTGATTTTTAGACAACATTTAGACTTTTATGTCTCTGTGAAATGCCATTTTTGATTCTATTAATGACAGCAGTAGCATTTCATTGGTCTACCTTAAAACACATCATGCTCTTATGCTGTTTGCAGTGTTTAACCAACTATGCAGTATGAGATATTCAGTTGATATCATGGGTGTAAATCTCCCTGTTAAATTTGAGATTATGAGTCATCCTGTCTGAACATCTTTTAATGTTCTGCACCTGTATTCATGTGTGTTGTATCTTTGATGTATCAGTGTAGCATTATGAAAACAGATGCTTTGATGATCAGCTTCTGCTATGACTGCCTCCCTGTGGTGTAACACTAGAACAGCAGGCTATGGAATTACAGCATGTCCAATACCTCTTAAAATTTTTTAAATTTAGGATTTGATTTCCAATATTATTGTATTAGGTTGTATTTTTAACACATACAGTACATTGATTTAGTCTGAAACTGTCTTTCAAATAAGTCACTTTTTTAAAGGAGTAGTTCACTCAGAAATGAAAATTTGTTAAAAATGTACTCACCCTCAGGCCATGCAAGATGTAGATGAGTTTATTCATGGCAACAGATTTGTTGTAATGTAGCATTATATCACTTGCTCACCAATGGATCCTCTGCGGTGAATGGGTGCCGTCAGAACGAGAGTCCAAACAGCTGAAAACAGCACAAGTCTTTGACATGACTCAATTGCAGTTTTCCAAGTCTGTTCTGATGAAGAAACAAACTCATCTTGGGTGGCCTGAAGATGAGTACATTTTCAGCAAATTTTCATTTTTGTGTGAGTTTTTCTTTTAATGGATGTTTTACTGGCACCACAAGTCTGCAATTAATCAACCCCATTCTCTGGAACAATCCCAGTGCAAAAGTCTGAAAGAGTCATGGACAGGAAGGGAAAAAAACAACAATGCTTAATGCAGATTAATAAGATGCAACTAACTTATGTAATCATGGATAATTAGTTTAGCTGAATAAGCCTTTCACCTAAATAGGCTTTTCAAGACATCAGGGGAAAAAACACTTCCCATTTATTTTGTTATTAAAATCGGACAAACTCCAAACAGCATTTTGTGTCTGTCACTCGGTAAAAGCTATCTAACCAAATTTGTCAGGCGCCAATATGAATGAATTGCACAAGTTTCCGTCCTCAAAAACCATGAAAAAGAAACGGCACAAGGTAGACAAAAGTATGAGATTAAATACAGGTTAATTAGCAGTGAATTTGTGCTTAAAGGAGAAGTCTACTTACAGAACCAAAATTTACAGATAATGTACTCACCCCCTTGTCATCCAAGATGTTCATGTCTTTCTTTCTTCAGTCGTAAAGAAATTGTTTTTTGAGGGAAACATTTCAGGATTTTTCTTCATATAATGGACTGATGTGATTTTGAACTTCCAAAATGCAATTTAAATGTGGCTTCAAACGATCCCATATGCGGTTATAAACGATCCCAGCCGAGGAAGAAGGGTCTTATCTAGCAAAACGATTGGTTATTTTCATTAAAAAAATACAATTTAAATACTTTTTAATCTCAAACGCTCGTCTTGTCTTGCTCTGTAAAAAGTATATAAATTGTGTTATTTTTATGAAAATAGCCGACCTTTTGCTAGATAAGATCCTTTTTCCTCAGCTGGGATCATTTACATCTGCATATGGGATCGTTTGAAGCTGCATTTAAACTGCATTTTGGAAGTTCAAACTCGGGGCACCATAGAAATCCACTATACAAAGAAAAATCCGGAAATGTTTTCTTCAAAAAACCTAATTTCTTTACGACTGAAGAAAGAAAGACACGAACATCTTGGATGACAAGGGGGTGAGTACATTATCTGCAAATTTTTGTTCTGGAAGTGGACTTCTCCTTTAACACAGTGTGTTTTGTGCTGTGAATTATTGGCTAATGAGAGCATGAATGCATACAAAATCAAAATCTAATTAGAGACTACAACAACATCTAAGCTCCACCCATGACAGGAGACTGAATTGTTGACCATCGTAGGTATTTATGACTTTTACCCATTTAGATGAGACGCGCTGTCATTCAGATGCAAGTATGTGTGATTAAATGTGTGCACACATGCTGCATGTCTCTGTCAAACATACTCTCTCATCAGTCACTCATCTCAGCTCTGTGTCTGTGGCCAAGCTTATTTAAAAGCTTAACGTTGATATATTCTCACAATAACTGTTTACTCTGCAGTGGCGCCGAATCGTCTTTCTGTAAATGCTTGATAATTAGCAATTTGCATTCCTTAACTAAATGCTAAAGAGAGCAGATGAATCCTAGACACTAATAATTGGAGACAAGAGCTGTTTGGTGCTTGTATTGATTATGTCCTATTATATATTTGAATGCGTTTCCAGTAGGTTGTGATGCTGAACCCTCAATAGCGTTGCCAGTGTTTCACAAATGAACTCAAGCAACTAAACACAACAAACTGTTAATATTAGTTTTCTACACACCCATATATATATAGAAAGCATTTCTTTTTGCCATTTAAAAAATGTTAATAAATATCTGCACTGTTATAGTGTGGTGCACTTTAAATAACTGTGGCAAGAAACCTTTTGAAATGTAAAGATTAGATTTGATTATTATTGTCTAATATGGTGAACATCAGTAGGTTTGTAAATGTAAACAGGTGGGAGAAAAACATCTTGATTTGCATCAAAATATCAGATTAAATAAATCTGCTGCTGATTATTATTACATAAATATTTATCAAACAACAGTATTGACGTAAAGAAAGAGTAAAACACTCATTGTTTGTTTTAAATGTATTTATTTGTTACTTTGAAAAATGATGCCTAAACCTAAATGTTTACTTCATGCAGAAACACTTGAAGGCTGTAATCATTTGTTTTTAAACAGAATTTAGACTGTATTTCCCTTGTACTTATATGACATGATGAATAATTTGTGTTGCTGAAGACAGTATTTGAATATTTGTTGCATATTAAAGAAATAATTGCCTTCAGAATCTGAAATTGAAAAACAAGTTCATCCACAAACAGATGTGCAGATATAATGTGCTGCAATATTTCTGCTTCATAAGCTTCATAAGCTTCATAAGCACATGTAAAACCTGGTAAATTGCTGTAAAATGGCCAGATTAGCAAATGCATCACATTTGCTGTTCACACAAGCAATGGCTTTCTGACTCTTTCCATTAATATACCTTTCACACTCGGAAATGACTGTTAAACGCAACAGCACTTTCTTCATCCGCTCAGATGAGGTGTATGGGGGTAGAATTGTAGCATAATTCCAAAAAAATAGATTATGATCCACAAATAAATGTAAAGAAATTAAACATATTGACAAATAAATAGAATGAATCACAAACATGAATTAAATTCACACAAAAAATAAAATGAGATTTGCTAATAAAAAGCATATTCACAAATATCTTTTTATGTCACAAACACAACTTTCCCTGGCATTCATTTGTGAATCACGTCCTTTGCATTTGTACATCACTGCGTGCATTTGTGGATTTTGAAACATTTTTAGTGACGCTGACGATCCACAAATGTGTGGACTCCACCCTCCGTCTACTCAAGCCAATCACATAACAGACTCACTTCGCTGATCAATCATAGCACGTTCTCGCTATAACCAATCATGTTTCGCTTTACAATCAGGGCGGTCTCTTCCTGAAATGACTTCATTCTTTTGCCGTGGCTCAAATATAGGAAATATTTGAGCCAGTGCTGATTTGGATCTCGTTTATTTATTTGTCAATATGTTTATTTTTTGTAAATATCTTTACATTTATTTGTGGATCATAGTCTATTTATTTGAAATTCTGCTACAATTCTACCCCCATATAGGTGCCTTAGTTTCATTATCTGTTCAGTTCTGCTTTTTTATTTTTGTTTCTTCTACTTTCTAGTCACAAATGTTATCGTAAGCAGCGTTGAATAATTGCATCATTTCTGTCAAAGGTTTTATTAATTGTCTAAAGTGGACTTCTTGCTTCAATCCTGACCCTGAAGGTACTTTAATTAATAATCTACAGCTTCACACATCAAAATGGTAATTTTCCAGTGCTGTTACAACTTCATCCATGCAAGCTGGCAGATTTTTCAACAATTTCTTAACATAATTTCTTAACAGTTCACACTTGTCTAAATGGTCGTCTCAGTTACTTTGATGGAACAAGCTGTAAATTTTCTGTCATTCTATATTTTTGTTTGCAGTTGCACACATTTTGTGAAAATGATGTAAATATATGCCTTATATTTTCAATGCTTTTAAGTATTTAAACATTTCTGATTAAACTGTTCTAATGATCCCATTGTGTAATTCTGCTCTCCTGTATTGTGTATGGTACAGTATTTGTGCAGTTAAATAATATAGACCAATATACATTTGAGGTCAAAAGTTTACACACACCTTGCGAAATCTGCAAAATGTTAATAATTTTACCAAAATAAGAGGGATCATACAAAATGCATGTTATTTTTTGTTTAGTACTAACCTGAATAAGATATTTCACATGGAAGACATTTACATATAGTCCACAAGAGAAAATCATAGTTTAATTAATAAAAATAACCCTGTTCAAAGGTTTACGCTTCTTAATACTGTGTTGTTACCTGAATGATCCACAGTTTTTTTTGTTTAGTGATAGTTGTTTATGAGTCCCTTGTTTGTCCTGATAAGTTAAACTGCCTGCTGTTCTTCAGAAAAATCCTTCAGGTCCCACAAATTCTTTGGTTTTTCAGCATTTTTGTGTATTTGAACCCTTTCTAACAATGACTGTATGATTTTGAGATCCATCTTTTGACACTGAGGACAACTGAGGGACTCATATGCAACTATTACAGAAGGTTCAAACACTCAATGATACTCCAGAAGGAAGATCAGGGTAAATTTAACTTATTTTGTCTTCTGGGAAACATTTAAGTATCTTCTGTAGCTTCTGAAGGGCGGTACTAAATGAAAAAAATATGATATCTAGGCAAAATAAGAAAATGTATACATCTTCGTTCTGTTCAAAAGTTTACACCCCTGGCTCTTAATGCATCGTTTTTCCTTCTGGCGCATCAGTGAGTGTTTGAATCATCTGTAATAGTTGCATATGAGTCACTCAGTTGTCCTCAGTGTGAAAAGATGGAAAAACATACAATCATTGTTGAAAAGGGTTCAAATACACAAAAATGCTGAAAAACCAAATAATTTATGGGACCTGAAGGATTTTTCTGAAGAACAGCGGACAGTTTAACTTATCAGGACAAACAAGGGACTCATGAACAACTTTAACTAAACAAAAAAAACCCCACAGCTGTGGATTATTCAGGTAACAACACAGTATAAAAAAATCAAGCGTATGTAAACTTTTGAACGGGGTCATTTTTATAAATTCAACTATTATTTTCTCTTCTGGACTATATGTAAATGTATTTATGTGAAATATCTTATTCAGGTCAATACTAAATAAAAATAACATGCATTTTGCATGGTCACTCTTATTTTGGTAAAATAATTAACATTTTGCAGATTCTGCAAGGTGTGTGTAAACTTTTGACCTCAACTGTATTTACAAAGTATCAACCTGGGCTAGGTAAAGGTATGTTTTTGAAACTTAATTTTCTGTACTTTGCTTCTCGACTGGTGCCCTCACTTGTGGGAGTGTTTCTAAACTAGGGAAACACAGAAACACAGGGAATTCGTATTTAATATGAGCAGTGAAGAAAAATTGACAGCCAGTGTCCAATCCAAGTACCGCTGCAGAATGAACTGTTGCATAACTGCCACCCCTGCCAATGAGCTGACCCAGTTTTATTTTCTACAATATATTATCACTTTGCCATTGCTAAAATGAGATTTTCGCATTTGCTGTCATTTGTTCAGGCACTCAACAGATGGCACTGTTCAACTGTGTGTGATGACTTGAGGAAGATTGTGCTAATGCAGTACATTTGAGAGTAAATAAATAAAACAAACTCTTCAACTTCAGAAGCCAGCCTCAGTGAGCAATGCATTTAATAGTTTTTCATGGTCATTCATCTCCACCCGTTCGGACCTATGAATTAATGCTCTCGCTGTACGGAGAAGTAACTAAAAAGCATTTGTGTTCTTTAATCAACCTCCTCATTGCATCTCAGTCACGTCTCTGTTCAGATCTCAGATGAAGTTCTGTTTGAAGGATCATAACCTTCTTAAGATGCAGTCCTTCATGACACAGCTAGCATTAGTCTGTATTGTCCTTCAGTGGCTAATGGCTCTGAAATGTTGCCAGAACCAGAATAATACAGATTGGACTCTTGGATGATGTCACTGATGTGGGAGGACAGCAGGTGACGATCGTTACATTTGTTTCTGATGTAGTTCTGGTTTTTATCGCTGTTGGCAGAAGCCTGTGGTGACGCTGGGCTTCTATAATGTCGGCCTGTTGATTTGAGCTTTGCAGTTTGTTTCTCTCTTGTGAAATGTTTCTGATGGTGCAGGCAGGGTGCTATCTGGACACTGAGATTGCAAAAATGTCTGTTACTGCTATCAGACAGTTCTTCAAAGATCACTTACGCAAGGTTAAATGGGTGAACGGATTGCGATGTTTTTCAGTGTGCAGGTACTTCTTGTTAGTCAGCATTTCATTAAGGCAAATTAATGGGCGTTCTGTTCACATTCTCTACTGATGTATGAAAAGCAGTTTTACTTGGAAGTACATCACAGTAATAAAATACTAAGTAAAGCTGTGGTACTAAAAATATTAAAATTAACTGAATAATTCTATAAACTAACTGACTAGTCAGTTGTTGGATTGTTGTGACCTATTCTTATTGTGTGTTGTGCAGCAGCGATGCAGGGCTGAAGGACGTGCTGTCGGACTGGGACTCAGACATGGATGGTGTGGAATGTCTTAAGGACACAGATGTTCTCCACAACGGCAGCCGAAGCGACCAGGAAGCTGCCCGACGTCTGGCCGGACGGCTCTACCACCTGGAGGGCTTCCGGCGCTCAGATGTCGCCAAACATCTGGGCAAGAAGTGAGTGCATTCAGCCATAAATTCACTTCTGTGTTTTTCTCCTCTCTATCCTGTCTCCGATTGGATACCTGTTATATACACCCGCCTGAGGAATATCAAAACATTAGCTCCAAACTAGAACCTGAAGAAAAAAATGCATGTAGATGCTTACTTTGAGTCTGATTGACAATCAATCAAACTGGGTTTGTTGACCAGTTATAGTTGTGTATTACATTGCAATGTTCTTTGAATTCTCTCTGACAAAGCCACAGCAGAAACTGACTAATGGATCGTTTTAGGGCTGCAACTAACGATTATTTTGATAATCGATTAGTTGGCTGGTTATTTCTGCTTTAAAAAAAATCCAATTTTTTTATTTTATTGATAAAAATCACACCATTCCACAAATGTGCCAACTGAATGCTATGAAAACATACAGTGCTTAATTTATTAGACCACCTGTCATAATAAAGAGAAAACACAAATATTTTAGGAATCTGTCAAAAATGGTTTAAATCTAAAAATATTATTGTCGTTTATTGGGCAAATAACAAACTGAACAACTAAATAGTATTTATTTACATATTAAAACTGGCCTTTTATGCCTTTCATAACAGCTTGCATTCTTGCTGGCATTATGTACTTTTTCACTGTAATTAGGTGTCTGAAGAAAAAACACTGTAAAGCGCTTGATTTTTTTTTTCTGCCTTTCTTTCATAGATAACAACAGTAATTATATTATAGCATTAGAAATAGCCTACTGTTACTTAAAGAGCTTATGCATATTGAAGGACTAACCAATACAGAAAGCTAAAAAATGATTTTGGATTTTGGTTTGGAGCAGCAGTGGCACAAACCTTACATCATTTGTTAAAAGCCTTACATAAATTTGTTTTAATAGTTTGTTAAGCACTGTATGTAGTGAACATAGTTTAAATCTCTACAGTAAAAAATAAAGGAATAATACAGATAGATGAATAAAAACAAACTCAGTGTTAACCAACAGGTGAGAGGAATGTTCTGCATGAACACGCGTTCACTTTGATCAATGTCACGTTTACTGTCATTTTTTGTACTCAGTTTGCTGAGTATTAATTGTCTCTCTCTACTGTGTTCCATCTGTCTGACGTGCCCGCCGCGCCGGTGCTGATTCAGTAAAGATTTAAACTTAACACAGACTGTCAGGACGGATTTTTATGCAAAAATGCAAAAATGTAAATACATTTACAGATAAGGATATGACCATAAACTGAAAGTTTTTGGGTTGAGGATGCAAACGCATCTGTCAAAGCACTTGACAGGGCAAGCCATTACGCTAATACATTTAGATAAAGCTTAAAATAAAGAATTCTCATGTTTTGGGTAGCTTGGATCAGGTACATCTCCCGCAGCATCTCATTCAGTTTCCTCCACTATGTTTAGATGGATTTTGTACATAGAAATGCATTATTCGGTGGTGTAATTTTACGCGACTGGCTGAAGTTGTACGTGCACTGTGGGCGGATCCGACTAATCAATAATGAGAATCGTTGTTGATGATTTTCATTATCGATAATAATCGATTTTAGTAATCGATGATAATCGATGATTAATAATCAGCCCTAGATTTTTTAATCACTGAATAGCTCCGGCAGTCTCTATGTTGCTAAGCCATCTTCTTCGTCATGGACACATCACATATTTAACGTTATTCAGGTGAAAATGTTATCTTTGCACGCAGATAGCTTCAGTTTAGAGCACAGTTCAAAGTAGAACGACCATGAGCCAAGCAATGGCTCGGAAAAAGGGTTCCAGAAGCAGCAAATACACTACCAGTGTTTTTTAAGCTTAAATAACTTTATGTAATTTGAGTGCTTACCTTCATTTTTAAGAGTGGCACATTTAATCAAAATATGTAGAAGAGTTTAAAATCATTTTCTGTACTTCAGTACTTGGCCAGTCGTCAGTTTGCTAATGCCAGTAAAAGAGTGTGTCTGCACAATCCTCATATTTATGCCAGATTTATTTTGAATAAATTCCAGTGTTTACACAAAAAATGGTGTATGCATGTTTCAGTGGCCACATTCCCCTTTGATTTGCTCACTTGAGGTTTACAGACAAATACGCAAAAATGAAAATTGTTATCATTTACTTACCATCAAGTTCTTTCAAACCTGTATGAATTTCTTTCTTCTATTGAACACAAAATAATATATTTTGAGGAATGTGGACAACCAAACAGTTGCTGGACCAGCAACTTTTTGGTTACCAAAATTCTTCAAAATATCTTCTATTTAGCTTTAAATGATATTTAAGTCCTCATTACTGTAATATTATTCTTCAAAGCTGCTTTGAAAAATGCTATATAAATAAATGCTACACTCTTAAGAAGATGTTAAAACCAATTCATACTGTGTTAAATTCTTGCACATCAATGAGTGAGTTCTGAGACAAGGTTTGTTGTGTTAATTTCAACACATTCACTTTGTTAATGATTTTAACACCTTCACTTTGACACAGTGAATGTGTCAGAAAGGTTAACATGAAGTGTAAACATGTAATATTAACACATTATGTACTGGTACCTTTGTGGTACCTTGGCATAAAAATGTAGTACTTTTGGCATAAAATCAGTTAAATAAAATGATAAAATAATTTGAGTTCAAAACATTTATTGTCATGAAATTTTAACAATAACATTCATAAAACAATATACAGAATGTATACAGTTTTGAGCATAGGTCAGCTTTTTTCCCCCCATTTCATTAGGCAGAATAAATAAATGAATAAATAAATGGAAACTCAATTCATTGTATTTCTACTTGCTTTTTAAATGACACAGCTCTGTCCACACCCTTAAAATGAATCTAACTTCAAAAATCCTTATCAGCACTTCAAGTATTTTTAGAACAGCATCATCATCATGTTATCATACCAAAGATCTTGTTACTTCAAGCTGTTGCTAATGCCATTCATACACTGCATTGTCTGTATACAAGCATCTAAAACAACAGCTCAGTTTATCATCTTCTAGTTTACTGTGGTGAACTGTGCTCACAGTTATTTCTCGGATATATTTCTTTGCCTCTGTCAGAACCAATCAGATCTGTGTGTGACCCTAGGTCAGTGACTGCACTGGAGCAGTTAAACACCCTCAGCCCCTTAAAGAACCACCCTCAGCCTTCAAGTGTATCCCTCATATTCTCATAGACACTGGAAATCAAGATTTGAACATACAGGCACTCATCCATATTCATAAGCACTCTCAGTGCCAGACGCAGTACTCCAGAGGAGAGCATCATTACTCCCGTGTTC
Organism: Cirrhinus mrigala; assembly: GCA_036247105.1. NCBI lineage: Eukaryota > Metazoa > Chordata > Actinopteri > Cypriniformes > Cyprinidae > Cirrhinus > Cirrhinus mrigala. The sequence goes on along the minus strand of CM070016.1, from coordinate 617,738 downwards.
TCTGTAGCACCGCCTCCACAGTCCTGCACTCATCCTGTCCCACTCTCCTGCTGTCTGAAGACCATCACTGTCCACAGCCCATGTGTTCATCCTGTCTTACTTTCCTGTCTGGAGACCATCATTATCAGTAACCCCATGTTCATCCTGTCTCACAGTCCATAGCCACGCACATATCTTCTCTCCCTCTGCGGCTGTCTGAAGACAATCTCTGTCCACAGGACCTAATCCTATAAAGGACCTAATACTGAGCCCTGTGGCACACCATAGTTCTGTTGGGTTGGACGTCTTGCCATTAACACAGACAAACTGGTTGCATTGGTAGGGCCTAAACCATGCTAATGCCTGCCCATAAATGCCAACATAATTCTCAGGCCTAGCCAGGAGAATGTCATGGTCTATAGTGTCAAAGGCAGCAGGTCTAATAGCACTAGAAGGGAAATGCTTGCATTATCTGACCACAGCTGGAAGTCATTTTTATAACTTGCCAGAAGAAAAAGATAAATCCTTAAAGTACAAATCACCTCAGAGAATATAAATCAATACTCACTGTAGGAATTCTTAATGTATAAAAAGTGCATGCAGTATTAATCACAAACAAACTGCACTTGAAAGTAAGAGTCATTACAACAGTAGGTTACCAGCACAGCACAAATACAAATACCTGGAGGAAGGCTTTCGTTTTAAAGGAGAAGTGATATGGTGCCCCAATTTTGAACTTCCAAAAGGCAGTTTAAATGCAGCTTCAAATGATCCCAAATGCGGTTATCTAGTGAAACGATCGGTTATTTTCATAAAAATAATACAATTTAAATACTTTTCAATCTAGCTCAAGACAGTTAGGGTATGTCAAAAAACTCCAATTGTATCAATCGTATTTTCTTCCTCAACTTCAAAAATCATTTCAAGATCATCCTACATCGCTGCAGAAGTACCAACCCAGTCTTTGCAAAGTGAACACGCAAAGAAGATCAAACACCCTTAACAAAAAAGGTAAAACAGTGATATAGGATGATTTTGAAGTTGAGGGAAAACATGAGATGGGAGTTTTTCGACATTCCCTAACTGTCATGAACCGGAACAAAAATAGTCCTGGCAGAGTAAGACAAGACGAGCGTTTGACATTAAAAAGTATATAAATTGTATTGTATTTTTATTAAAATAACCAATCATTTTGCTAGATAAGACCCTTCTTCCTCGGCTGAGATCATTTACAACCACATTTGGGATTGTTTGAAGCCGCATTTAAACTGTATTTTGGAAGTTCAAAATCAGGGCACCATATCAGTCCATTATATGGAGAAAAATCCTGAAATGTTTTCCTCAAAAAACATAATTTCTTTACAACTGAAGAAAGAAAGACATGAACATCTTGGATGACAAAGGGGTGAGTACATTATATGTGAATCTTTGTTTTGGAAGTGGACTTCTCCTTTGAAGTCTCAATTGTAATTATAAATATTTATATTTCATAAATACTGTATTTATTTCAGACTCTCTGTGTCAATCCTCCTCCACTCGTTGTTTGTACACAGAGCATTATGAGTGAATCCATTAATTCCAATGGAATGCTTGAACGCTATTTTTAAATTCATTGCTCAAAAGGTGTGGGAACCCTGAATGTCAAGTCTCAGTCATATAGTGACGCTGCCGCAAACACATTCACATGTCTGTCTGGGAATGCATGTTTCTTATGTAATGTGCTTTATACTCTGCTTTGGTTCCTCTCCTGCATCTCTCGCCATTATAGAGTCGTGTCAGGGTAGATTAATGTCTTTTCATGGTTGTTCATCATAAACTAGTAAAATGCTCTGAACTTCAGTATGTGTGATTTCTGTCACGCTGACACATACAGTGAGTATTAAATGTTGTGATTATAGTGTACACGGGCTCTTATCAGATGTGATTCAGATACCAGGAACTGTATGAGTTCATGTCTATTTGAACTGTTGCTAATGTGAATGTCAGTTTTTATCTCTGTTATATTGTAATATGTATCTTCTGTTTATGTTCACAGTAATGACTTCAGTAAGATGGTTGCAGAAGAGTACCTCAAATTCTTTGAGTTTACAGACATGACATTGGACCAATCACTCAGGTACGTCTCATGTCAAGTGTTTATCAGTTAATTTTTGTGCAGTCATACAATCACAGTGTATGTTTGTCTAAAATGTGGCTCATCTGGTTGTATGTTTACAGTCTTTAACTCTGGTAATAGTTAAATAATTAGGTTTTTTTTTTTTTTTGCGACGATGCCACTAATTTATTATAAGTAATCTTGCTTTTTGTTGTCTCTTGGTCCCCAAAACAAAAAAATAAATCTGATGAAAATAATTTTTATTTGTAAATTGTTTAATTCACATTTAAAACACATTTATACAAAATAGGAATATTTTCAGGTAGAATAATAATAATAAAAAAATAAAAAATAAATAAATATTGTGATATGTACTGTTACTGTTATACAATATTACTTATACCGCAATATAAAATACATAGAATATTTTGAACAATGAAGATTGTCTGTGCAACCAGAGAATGCTGAACATTATTATGTTGTTTGATTTTTTGAAGTCTGTTTTTATTATTGTCATAAGGTTATTTTAGGACAGTGTCTGATCACAGTTCAGGAGTCATTCTTGCCAAAGTTCAGATAACTGCCCAGTGTTTTTCATTTATGTGGTTCTGGATTGTTATTTCATCCTGTGGTATGCCCACACACATCATTAATGTTTATGCTGTGACTGGAGCACTTTGTTGGCTCTTTTATGTCTTTTATCTTGTATGTGGACCTGTTACTGGATCCCTGATGAGTCTTCACACACGAGCTACAAACGAGACACGTGATGTTCAATGTCATGTTGTATTGCTGTTTTTATGTTGCAGATGCTTTCTGAAAGCATTCTCACTAATGGGCGAGACTCAGGAGAGAGAGCGGGTGTTAATTCATTTCTCTAATCGGTACTATCAGTGTAATCCCACCGTCATCAATGCACAAGGTACTGCATTTGTCAGCTTTACAGAACCTTTCTGATTCACTCATTACTTAAAAATGTATATTTCAGATTGAATATGTAAAGGATAATTATTATCCAGTGATGGATAAACACATTTAAAAAAAGAAAACGCAGAAGTTTAGTCATTTTAAAAGATTCATATTTTAAGACTTATTTATAGGCTATGTTTATATTTAAATGAATTTAAATGCAAAGTTGAATAAAATTGCCAGTTCGTGAAATAATTATTTGAATGCATTATGTGAATTATAAATAACCCAGAATATAAACCTGCTCTGGAGTAATTTAATTTGTCATTGTAAGAATGTTAAACATTTAAGCAAGCTGTTTCATTTCAATGTTTATGAGTGTTTTAGGAAAAAAATCAAAATGTATTAAATGTGATATTTATATTGTGTTTACATTATTAATTGTCTAAATGACCATTACTTTTTAAGTAGGTTTTCCATCACATTTTTTTTATTAAAAAAAAAAAAAAAAGTATATATAAGCGCAGCTCCAGTTGTGGAGCATGAGAGAAATCGAAATGATGGAGACGTGCGTAGTAAACATGCAGAAAAGCTGTGTCTATTTCATGCACAACTTGAACAAACAGGTAAAGCTGTCAGCTGTGTTGATATTGGCAGTGTTAACAATTAACAAACGTTAACAATTCTTTTTACAATCATTACTAATATGATATTTGAATACTAATATGAAGAGATCTTAGTCTGTATAGTGTGCTCTGTTAATGTGTGAATTTCATATTAGCCTATTTGTAGCGCATTTGCCATCCAGTAATTGCAATAAGCTTTGTGCTTTGTTACTTTTTAATAAACAAAGTATCAGCTTTAAAATTATGGCAAATTCATAACGAAATTCAAACTATAAATACAGTTTTGGTGCTCTTTAATGCGGCAGGCGCGATCGCTTTAGCGTCTCAATTCAAGCGGCAAGTGAACCCATTATATCATTCTGTTTACTACTATAGTAAGAAACGAACATGAATTAGCATCAAAAGGTAGGCTATTTTATAAGAGAGCCTACAGTACAACTTACTGAAATGTCTCATGTAATTGCTCATTCAGTGTCAAACTGCGGAAAATTTTTAAAGGTGTACACTACAGTGTGAACATTGTCACGTAACAGTAGATTTACCTTAGAATAACCATTCAGTGTCCATAAGCTCATCAGTCAGTTAAAAAAAAAATATTTTGCATTTTGATATATTAATGCGCTATTGCGTATTGCTAAAGATAAAATTCAACTCCTCCTCTAAAATTGCATGTTACTAATGTTACTAACCGACTGGATATGTGAAAGACATATGACAACATTTATAGGATGCATTCAGGAGGAACCCAAACTACATTCAGTGGCCAAGTGATGCTTACGGTCCATGATATTGGTACAGATTCTGTGTAATAAAAAAATTACACTCCGTGAATGTATATTTCAAGTTGGAAAAGACGTTTAGTTCCCACTTCAAGTGAAACTTATTTCCCAAGTCATCTACAAGATGGATTAAAATGCATCAAATGATTAAAGTTAAGAAAAGATGAGGCATAAACACATAACATGATTGAAATGTTACAATGTAAAAAAAAAAAAAAAAAAAAAAAAGGAGAAGAAGAAATAAGGTAAAACAGTGCAAGCCTAAATTTTTTTCTTATAGGAGCCAGTGGCTCCTTACTCTTTTGTTTTTTTTTTTTTTTTCTTCTTTTTTTTGGTCTGGAGCCCTGTATCTTTATTGACTAAAATTAAAAAATGTAGTGTGATATACTGTATTTTGGCTTTATATCACTCACTCCTATGAGAGAAGGAAGAGAGTGTGGCGTAATACAAAAGACATGAAGCTCAGCTAATATTTTCTCAAATAAAAGTTGCCTGAGGACTGTTTCTGTGTTTAATGCCTCGCCATAAAGAAGTCACTCTATATGAAATCTATAAATAAAACATTTGCGGTTTTGCACAACATTAGTTATCTGTTAGATCGTTCAAATCATTTTAAAATCCTCTCTTCACTAATTCTCCGTGAAACATGATTGGGTTTAATCGCTCATTCAGCATCACAGTGTCGTGTTTCTTCCATAGCAACCATCTTAGTAACAGCTATGACCAGTATATGGGTAAAAAGCTAAACCGTCTCCTTGTTGCTAAGACTGTTGCCATGGAAGTGATGTTAGACTTTCTCCTGATGCAGATATGAATGTGCGTGCGATATCAGAGGTTATGAAAAAAATAACGTTCACTCTCTTTGACCCGTCTGTGAGTGTGACCGAATGTTTCATTGATGTTGCAGATGGAGTTCATTGCCTTACCTGTGCGCTTATGCTGCTCAACACTGACCTTCATGGCCCGGTAAGTGACCTTTGACCCTCTGCTAGAGCTGCCCATGTTAACAGCGAAATGAAAACTGACAGTTTGTTCCATCTTTTCCATAAGCATATGAATGCAGACACCGTTTGGCCTTATCAGAGCCTGTTATCGCTGAATGTGAAGATCCCACTGGGGGAGCATATGTCTGGGTCATATTTCACTCCAAAATAAGCAAAGAAATAAGAAACTAAATGTGCTTAATTGACTAGGTAGTTGACCAACTCATGTCAAGGATGTCAAACTGTTTTGTTCTTAAATTCTTTTCTGTTTGATTGTATTAACTGTGATTAAATATTCAGGGTTAAACCAGCAAAATCTGCATGAATGTGCCTGAATATAAGTCCCTCAATTTTAACCATAGGTGGGAAATGAAAAGAAATGATTCAGAAATGTGCCATTAACCACAGTAGAGTGAAGAAAGAAGAAAGTTTTGCACCCCCCACTATTTCCTCAGTGAAATGTGAGGTGCATTCTGGGTCCTCTAAGAATAGCTCCTCTCATTGGTCTCCATGGAGTTTGATCATGTGTCTTGGAACTTACAGGACGCCGTGTTTTGAGTTTGACACGTTCAGTAGAACGCATGTGCCATGGAGACGTAGAGATTTCGTGCCCACGCCGCAGCACTTCTCTAGACGCTTTCATTTCAAACATTGTTTAGTTTCATGTCATGTGGGTGCATACAGCTGAAAGTTGCGCAGCCGTGGATCTTTTCAGAAATATATGCCAAACGCCCACACACAAATACATGGCTACATTTGTGGAGGGAAGCGTTATGCATATCACACAGGTTATACAGAGACAGAGCAGGTGCAAATGGGTAAATCTCATTAAAACCTGTCTGGGTTCGCCAAAATTTGAAAGATCAATAAAGACTTCATAAAAGTTATTTCTGTTAGCTTTGTGCTCAACTGCTGGTTTCCTGAAAGTTGACAAAATACATTTTTAGCAAATAGACACTTTCAAATGTACAGGAAAACGGTCCAGATTTGAATGCTCTTTAGAATGAGAATGTCCAGTAACCAGACATGGTGAACTTGCTAATTAAAGCCTGTTGTCTTTGGTTTTTCCAACTTAAACTTCCTGTTTCAACAGGACATACACTAGCATTCTGAAGTTCTTTTTTTATTACATTGGATTTTTCCTTACCAAAAAACTGTACTTTTAGCAGTGATGCACAAAATTGATCAAAAGTTAAAATAGTTAAAATCATAATTGTCGATTATTCCCTTGAAATTGTAATTGCGATTATTAAGTACGATTATCACAATTTACATTGTAAGATGTTTTGAATAGCTTTATGCCATTGTTTGAAGCAACTGCATGCCACATTTTTATATTTAGTTTCTTCTTTAAATATAAAAAATGTAAAAATGAAAACAATGAGAACAAAAAAAACCTCTTAAGATAACCTGAAAAATTCACACACTCTCTCACACACCCATCTACACATCTTAAGAAAGGAATCTTTCTAAAGAGGAAAGTAATCACTAATTTTTTTTTTTTTTTTTTTTTTTTTTTGTAATTGTGCATTTGAATGATTACATAATTGTGGCATCTGTAATTGTAATCACGATTGGAAATTTGATTAATTGTGCAGCCTTAAGTTAAAACATTTACAACAAAACTGTTACAGAAATGTTTTATTTCAATAAATGTTGTTCTTTTAAACTCTATTCTTGAGAGAGTCCTGAAAAAAATAGGTTTTCACAAAAATATTGGGCAGCACAACTGCTTTCAACATTGATAATAATCAGAAATGTTTCTTGAGCAGAAAATCAGCATATTAGAATGATTTCTGAAGACTAAAGACCGGAGTAATCATGCTGAAAATTCAGCTTTGGCATCACAAAAAAAAAATTCTATTAAAAAAAAAAAAAAAAAAAATATATATATATATTGTGACGATTCGTGCTGCCTCCCCCTAACTATCAGCTTCACCCCGTCGGTAAAAAAAAAATCCCGCCGCCCTTCCCACCAGGCTCCCTACGGGAGTGGGCGTGTGGAGGAGGAGTGGGCGCCGAAACACCAGGTCTGGCGGCGTGTGATGAGCACACTGAATGTGAATGAAGCCTCATCACCGCCAGCTGTTAAAATGCCGAGCGCGCCTCTCCTCAGGAGACCGGATCTCTTCCCCGTGCATCACCTGTGTCCTCGTGGGGTCCAGGAAGGGGTGAAGATGGTACCAGCGCCGCCGACGAGTTGCCGGACCCCGCGGGTCCGATGAGGACCGCACCCGTAACGGCTGACGGGGCCATATGCCCGGGCCGTGTTTATCCCCAGAAGCGCCGCGTAGGTGGAGAGGACGAAGGCCGCTCAGAAGCCGCCGCCCCTCGCACCTCCGGACCTGAGCGGGAGCGGGCGCCGCCGGACCCGCCCCTTACCCTGGACCCTTCCTTTTGGAACACTACCCCTCCTTCACGGAACCCCGTCACTTCGAGGGACACCAGATCCCCCTTTTGTTTTTGGACACTTTATTCCCCCCTTTTTGGACACATTTGTTTTATTGTTTAATAAAAGCCTCTCCGAGGCCTGACGTCACGCCCCCTGTGTCTGTCGCTTTGCTCCGCCCCCGTGACAATATATATATATATATATATAAAAGAACTATTTCCAATGGCAATTATATTTAAATTATAATAATGTTTTTACTGTATTTATGATTAAATAAATGCAGCCTTGGTGAACAAAAGAGATTTCTTAAAAAAAAAATGAAAACAATTGTAGTGTAAATCATAAAAGGAAAGCAAGACTGCACTTAACAAAGAAATATCATGCGGTCTCTCAGATTCATTTTTTATTTGGACATTTTTTGTGACAATCCCATTAACTGCATTTTCCAAGAATGCAAAATCTCATTATACTTACTGTAATAGCTAATGGAAGTCATCCTGTTTGAGAACAGGGTTTTTCATTCAGTATAACAAATGTGTGATTTACTCACAGTTTAATTGAAGTAGTCATTTCCTGTAGTAACGAGAATTTAATTTTGGGGGGAGGTGGAGTAAACACACGTTTGCATTGTATTTATGTGTTACTGAGCAAGACTCAAATGGGTAATTTTTTTTTGAGAATGATTTACTGGCCTTGCAAAACAGGGTTTTATTCTCAGGCGGTCTTTGCTGACTTTGCGATCCATGCGTGCTGCGGACCCATGTCAAATCATACAGAAAGAGAAAAATGGCTTGATGTGCTGTTAAAGTGATGGATGACACGAGGCTATAGCATCATTTCAGCGAAGAAACTGCAGCGTGAGATCTTGTGGAATCGTGTATTTCGAAGCAGCCTGTGTCTCTCTTTGATATCTCGTGCCAGTCTGAACATTTGTCAGTGCCATCCACCTACAAACTCGGCTGGTGCTGGCAGGAACAGTAAAGTCAGTGGAACAAACACCGTCTGCGCTTTATTTTAGAATGCAAGCGGCCGCTCCTTCAGTCTTTGTCTGTGACATTATAAAAGCAGCAATCTGATGCTGTGAAGGAGAAATCAAGGTTCAGACAGAGTAATTGCAGAGAATGTTTAATAGCAGCAGTCGGTGGATGTGGTAACTGTAGGCGCTTGTGAAATGCTTAAAGTTAAATCACTGCAAATCGTGAAGTATATTCCAGATCTTACAGCAGGTTTCGGTAATGTTCGTATGGTGAGATGAGCGCTGATATCGTGAAGAAGTCATTGCAGCAATTGCAGGAGTTGTGAAACTGCATTTGTGCTGTTGTGTCATTTTTTCCACTTGTTTTTGCATGATCTGTTGTGCCAGCGCTATGAACATGGTGAATAGTTATTTTTTTCCACATGTATTTTTAGTCATTTTCTTTCTTACAAAACAAGGACTGAACTACTGTGAACAAAGCAGAAAAAAATTTCATCCGATAGGTTATGCTGCAACAATATGCGAACTATTAATGTCATTCATTGAATGGTTGCACTTTAATATGAAATTCATTTTTTTGTTTTTATGTATACAAACTATACAATAGCTCAGAGATCAACAATGAAATAGCTCAAAGCAAATGCTCAGGGGACGTTAGTCATTACATAGTGATTATTACATACTGCAGTTAAATAATCTCATGCTGCTGAATTAGATCAGTTCCAGATTGTAATAGATATCTTTAATCCTGTACATTTTGTTAAAGATGTCTCCTCGTCCAGCAGTACTTTATCAGGTGCATCAGTCTGTAAATTATTGCATGAGCTTTACATTACATGGTGTCAGACATAATTTATAAACAATCTTTTACTGTGCATCAATCAATCTACAAAATAAAAAGAGAAAACCGTTAAATAATATTATATAAAAAGTTAATTTATTTGATTATCCAAAAATAGACATTACAAGTCTACATTTATTTGACAGAAAATACAGTAAAAACAGCTTTGTTTTGAAATATTAACATTTAAAATAACTGTTTCTATTTTAATATATTTAATATTTCAAAGCCATCTAGTATTTAGATCTCTTAATTGCCTTTGAACATGTCACATGTCACTGCCACAATGATGTATGTGCTAGACAACATTAAATACAATATAACTAGATCTAAATGGATCTAGTAGGGCCCTATGGTTTCCTCGATGCGGAAAACGAGGACAGAATCGCAGAATCCAATCATAAAAATGGAATTTACAGTTTAACTTAGTTAAATGAATTAATCAAAAGTAGGTTATTACACTTAAGTAAAATCATGATATGGACTGGTATCTGTAAATATTAAGCCGCAAAAAGGCTATTTAAGTATAAATCCTGCATGTTCTGAATGAATGAATGGCACAGATGCACGGTTACGTTTACTACACACATACTTAAGCATGATACATGAACAACATCTCCAGAACTGCTCTGAGAGTCGCTTCATGAGCATTTTACAGTTTAATTTGAGTAAAACTAGCGTCATATCATATACACACAGAAGTTTAAAGGAATTCACTGCAACCCGTCAGAATAAAAGTTTGGTAAACTTAAAGACAAAAGTAATAATAAAAATATTAAAACTTTATTTTTAAAGAAATAGTTATACAATATTTCTTCCATGTTTTAATTTTAATAGTAAACCCAAAAAATAAAATGTGTTTAATTTTCATTAATTAAAAGATGAATTAAATCAATGTTTTATGCCTTCATCTGATAACCAGAAAAATGACCATCTGATAACCAGAATTTCTGAGGGGGAAAAACATTTCATAAGGTTATTGTAAGAGTAAATAAAAATTGTTTTTATGCATTCAAATAACTAGACATGCTAAAACGATAACAATAAAGCCACTAAATGTAATTTTTGTTTAACTTTTAGTAAATTGTTGTTAAATTGTATGTTTCATGATTTTAATTAATTTGACATGCTTTCTGATTCATAAAATTTAATTTAACTATTTAAAAGGAGTCCAGAAAAATTAAAACAGAAAAAAAAAAACAGAATCTAGAAAAATTAAAATGGAATTTGGGAAAAAATAAAACAGATTTCACAGGGCCCTAATCTAGTTTACGGACAATCAGTTGTATCATCTTTTTATATTGCCCTATCGCCCAGCAATAAAACTTGCTGTATGGTAAAGCACTAAGCTGTTACTGACATAACAGCATAATTTCAGCAAAATGGGTTCGGGAAAAAAATGTGAAAAGCAGTAAATAAATTTCATTTTCAAATGTAATTTTTACATGTGCTTACTTTTTCAGCATTCTTTGTTAAATAGAAAGTTGTGTGTGTGTGTGTGTGTGTGTGTGTGTGTGTCAGTGATAGCAGTGCATTAATATAGTGCTTTGCAACAATTAATTGTGATTAATAGCATCCAAAAAAAAAGTTTTTGTTTACAAAATATGTGTGTTTGTACAATGTATATTTATTATGTATATATAAATACACACACATGCACGGATATATTTAAAAATATGTTATGTTTATATATTAAATATATATTTATATCTAATATCAATTATATCAATAAAAATATATACATTTAAATTTAAAAGATACATAATTGTATGTGTGCGTATTTATATACACATAATAAATATACACAGTACACACACATATATGCATGAGATTTAGATGAGATTAATTGCAATTATTCGTTGCACAGCACTAATACAGAACGGTGATTTAACTGACTTGGAGCCACCTTTCAAAACTATGGTTTTAATGCACATCTGCCAGCCGGTCAGAATTGAGTATTCAGACAGACTGTGGTATATTAACTGTGTTTTACACTGAATTTTCAAGCAAAAACAATTACATAGTGATAAATTCTGTGATATACAATGACTCATACTGTGATATAAAGTTTTGGCCTTGCCGCCCACCCCAGTGAATACGGTTCCTTGTGTTTAATAGCAGGCTCTATTCAGTTTGTAAATTTGATGAGAAAGCAGGACTGACTGATTTACAGCCATTGTAGGAGTGCATGCTGGGATGTCAGCATGAATTCATTAGAGATCCCCTCCTCTGCCGCTGTCAGTGGCGTCAGGTCGTGTCAGACTCGCGGGGTTAAATCAGGGTGATGCAGTGCCATCCTGTCCCGTTAACAGCCCAATAAATGTTTCTTATGCCCCGCAGAATATTGGGAAGAAGATGACGTGCCAGGAATTCATCAATAACCTGGACGGACTCAATGGAGGACAAGATTTCCCTCGGGAGCTGCTGAAGGTAAGTCTCAAACAAATCTCTCACATTGCTCTTTGAGATGATGTATGAAAGGATACATTACATTAAAAACTAGCTTGATGGATGCAAAAAAATTCAGGTCCTTTGAGTCTGATACTCTGTAACACACAGTGCTGTCTACTTTCCCTTGTTTTCATAAGATCATCTGATCTAACTAATCAATCACAGTCAGCTTGATGTTTGTGCACTTGATACAAGCTCAGGACAAAAGCGCTCTTGACTCGGATTCATTAGTAATAGGTGCTGTCATTGGAGACAGAAGTGGACATTTGGAGGCCTGGACTAATGCACATAGATCTGAGCGAGATTCTATTTAAACTCTTGCTCCACCATGATGAAAGTTAAAAAACAAAACTGAAATAAAACTACAAAAATATCTTGTGAATATGCACAGTGCAGTGGTGTGTGATATAACCTGTGTGGCTAGAAAGCATCTGCATTCACAAAATTACAGGACAGAAGTAAGAGAAAACTGTTTTACATTTTTTGTTAGAGTCATTTACATTTTATATAGAGCTAAATGTTTATGCAGATATTCTGCTTGAGTTGTTTGTGATTGTAAGTGATGCTCACAAAGATTTAAATGTATGCTTTTGCTGATGCTAATCTTAAAGTGTACAATGCATTCAAGATGTACTGCGTTTTTCAGTTCATCCATTCCGTGGGAATCAAGCCCATGACCTTGCTGTTGCTGGCACCGTGCTGTATTGTTTGAGCTACAGGAATGTTACAGATGCGGTAGAATAACAAAAACAAATGCAGAACTGTTGAGAACCGTATTAAATATTTACAATCTTCTTGAGCCAAAAAAGGTTTTAATGCTTTTACTTAAATTGTAATCCATATATAGAACTTTTTTAAGTGGGCTTTTAAATGGGCTCATTTGGAACAGATTGGTAACCTTATTTGTCAGTTCATGACAAAACATGACATGGAAACTTCGATTGATTGTGATTTATAGGGTCACTTCCTCTTTTCGTAGATGGTTTGATTCACCATCAGTAGTGCTGGGTAGGTTACTTACAAACTGTAATCCATGACTGATTACAGATTACATGATGAAAACTGTGGTTAGTGTTGTAATCTAGGTTACTTATTTTCGGTAATGTAATCTGACTGCTTTTTAGATTACTTTTAGATTACTTTTTTAAAATAGACTTGTTTTAAATGTAACATTAAATTTACCATATTGATAAAAGAAAAAAAGCCATTGCATTTTTTAGATCAACATAATAAGCTGCATTACAGTGCATTACATTACATTATGTTACTCTAGGGTTTCCAAAACAGGTTTTAATGTAAGAACAGCAGTGGGTTTGTGAGTTGATTAAAAAGCTATAAATTAATTAAATCATAAAAATGTAAAATAAAATAATGTAAACACTTGAACACTAAAAACATAAATATTGTATACGTTTACCTGCAGGTCAGTGTGACCATTAAGGAAGTGAACTGTGAACATGCGAAAGTGAAATTTCACTTTTCTCAGAGATATTGCAAGTAAATATTTTATGTCAGATTGGTTTGGCTGACAAACTATTTGGGAAACCATGCATTACATGAATAAATATGAATAAACATGAAAACAGCAATGACATTACATGCACAAAGTTTTGCAGGTCTGAATTATTTTTGTATAGACTTCCAGAACCAACAGGTACTGAAAGTCACTGTATATGATTATGACAGTGTTTCACAGCTATACATCACCAGTGTTTAGTAACTTGTATAATTATTTGTCAATGTCAGCAGTGAGTACTACCATCCCTCCAAGTTTCAAGTCTCTACGACTTACGGTTTGGTCTGCACGATCAGTTTTACATGGAGATTGCTGATCCTTGGCCATTCTAAAAATTACTACAATAGGGTTTCAGTGTTACACGCTTGAACTTATGCTTTAATTGCAAGTACTTAATTTGTGGAATCTGATTACGTAACCCAGATTACGTGTCAGATCAGATCTGTGGCCCACCTGCTAGACAATCCTTGTCCCATGTTTCCTCTGATATGTCCGGTTCTGGCACCATCGCTACAGCCGAGCTCAATCAGCGCCAGGCCAAAACAGCCCCGTGTGGACTCGGGCTCAAATGAGTGTGAGCTGCCAAAATCAGCGGACATAAATAATTAAATACCCCCCACCACCAGCACTAACACCTCTTCCGGATAGTCATGCAACTCTTCCTTTATGTCATGCTTTAATAAAATGAATACACTTCACACACTAACAGGATGTGTATTGCATGCTTAATCAGTTGGCAGTAACTTCAGTGAGGACTTTATAAGGCGTTATATAAAACTGCACCAAAAGCAAGTGCCCTTGCCGAGCGTCTGTCGTGACTGTCCTCTGCCAACTCCATGAGCTGGCTACTTTATGAGCTTTTTATGGCCCGCTCGCAGGTATCGCCATACTGAATGACTCACAGACTATCTGCCTTAATGACAGAAGAGTGGTTCATTTTGGTGTCAAATACGTCTTTTTGACGTTAGGTCAGAAGAATTCTTGCAACGGATGCTGTTAATCTAGTTTAGGTTTAGTCGCGGAATCAAGCGGTTCGCTTCTTTGACAGGCTTGCGTTGGTCATGTTGGCATCTAGCAAACCAATCAGACAGCTTTATTAAGTTCTGAGACGGCAAGGTCAGAATCATTTAAAGCTGTTTTCCAGCTCATTTCAATGGCTCATCTTGGGTGAATTGTAGTACAAGGTCAAGTTTTCAGTCGTGTGAGTCACCGTCTTGTTTTCTGCAGCGAAATCAGCCTGCCAAAACTCAAAATATATTGATGGATCATTTTGTCCTTTCATATTTCTTGGTTGGCATCTGAAGGAACTCCGGTAAATGGGTGACTGATCCGCACAGCGGCAGCAGCACCTTTGTAGCAGAACTTAATGTTTAATGTTATTATTAGAGCATAAGTTTTGTGGAAAAGTATCTGTAGCGTGGAGCGGCTGATAAAATGCATATATATTTTGGGTCTGGCAAACTAATGTGATTAATTACATATCAGTAAATGATGCAGACCCACTTTATTTATTTATAAACAGTTCATGTAAATGCATACTTTGTACTTATGGTTTAATATGGTTTGAAAGACAAATGAGACATTTTCAGACTTAACTGAATTTAAGTTTGCACGTCTTGGTCATAATATTCAAATTTTTCAAATATTCAAATATAATTTTAAATATATTTTTCAAGATAAAAAGTATTGTTTGTAAATATTTCCATTTCCTGTTTTTTTTTTTATTCTTTGTGTCCCTGCATGTTAGTTGTCCTTAAAGGGGTCCTATTATGCTCTTTTACAAAGTCTTGATTTGGTTTTGGGGGTGTACTAGAACATGCTTTCATGCTTAGTGGTTCGAAAAACATATTATTTTTCACATAATTTACATTATTACAATACATTTCTCCCAGCCTGGCACAAATGGCTCAAATAGTTCCGGGTTTAATGAAGGCCCCCCTTCCGAAAAACTAAATGTGTTGTGATTGGTTAGCTGTCCCACTACGTTGTGATTGGTAAACAGCTTAGATGGTGTTTCAGTACTGCCACGCCCCTTACCAAAGAAGCAAGTTCTGTGTACAACTGTTAGCGCAAGCTTTATTAAAATTATTCTTACATTTTAAATATGGATATTTTTCTTACAAAAATGCGTCAGTTCGCTACAGGAGGCCTTTATTAACCCATGTGAGGCACTTTTTATTATGGATGGATGCTCTTTATTGGACTTGTTTTGTACTGAAGACAAACACTCGTCTATGCCATTCTAAAGCTTGGGAGTGCCAGGATAATTTTTAATATTACTCCAATTGTATTCATCTGACAGAAGGAAGTCATATACACCTAGGATGCATGGAGGGTGAGTAAATAATACGCTGCAGTAGTGTTGGGTCCTATCGTCAGCCTGCGAGATTGCCAATACATGATATTATCGTGCTGATTTATTTAATTATTTACATACTTAGTTTCATTGCCCAAAACCAGCTCCAGCATAAGGTTAAAAGCAGCCTAACATTAACATTATCAAAGAACATCATCACTGATTAGCCGTAGGCAGGATTTATTTGAAGGATATTCTAATGGGCCACGTTGTGACATCATAACATCAGGAAAACAAACGCTGTAGTCCAAAGGAGCCGTTCGTTGTAGTTCTTGAAATGAGATTTTTTAAAAACGAAATGTCTCCCTTTGGAGTGGACTTTGATATTTGTAACTTTGAAGATCTTTTTTATGCGCAAACATACACACCACACACTGACTAAAATTCAAAAAGTGAAAAAGCATAACAGGACCCCTTTAATGAATGTTGTTGATTATGACTCACTACTGGTTTTTTAAATATTAATAATCACTGAAACTGTTTTGTTAATGTTTCTTCCTATAAAATAAAACAAGAATATGCCAAGATACTTAAGTTTTTTTTTTTCAAGAATTCTTTTAGCAAGGTTTTTTCCCTCTGTGATTTAAAGGCTGTTTTATCACCCTGAGAAACATTGTGGCTTGTTAAGAGCGTCTTTCCAGAATGACTATGGAGACGGACTCAAATAAACTTGAAAGCATCAGTGTCAGTGACTGTGAAAGACTGCGTGTCTCTATTTGATTGGCAAACACTACGCACATGGAACAGTTTGTCACATCTCTTGCAGTATTAAACAGTCTCTTTTGATACATCAGATTAGACTTATTTCTCTGTCTGCTCTAGTTACACACTGTCATTTGTCATTATTGAATTGTTCACAAGTTTAATGTTGCTGTATTTGTGATTATAGCCTTGTTTGCAGTTGTGACGTACTTGGCTGATCATCTTGACGCAACTGATATCCAGAAGAAACCATATATTGGTGTAACAGTATTAGCGAAGACTGTTGTGGGAAATGTATTTCACTGATAGTCTTTGGTCATAGCTAACCTAGTTACTCATAGCGGAGCCTTGTTTTTTGATGGAATGCTTATTAGTGGTGCATTATTATAAGTGCTAGTAATGTCAAAATTAATTTTAAGATTAATTTTTCAGTATAACATCTCTAAAAATATTTAATGCAGTTAACACAGGGGCAGAAGTAGGGTTGGCCACCCCACTCAGAGCTGCTGCTTCTGTCTCTTTTTTTCTTGACAAGAATTGCATTTATTTAGACGCAGAACGTCTTTACAACCACATCAAACAGGAGACTTTTCAAACACACACTCCAAATTCGCCTCCGTGTCAGGCGCTAGTCAAATGAATGTGGGAAAGGTTCAGGTGATGAGGCAGCTTCAGTAGAACATTAGTGAACTGTGGTCAGATGGGATGTTGCTGTCCTGTCAGCAACACACATTTTCCTGTCCTGTCAGCAGTTATACTGTGCTTGTAGTGTGTGCTCTTTAAAGGAGAAGTCCACTTCCAGAACAACAATTTACAAATATTTTACTCACCCCCTTGTCATCCAAGATGTTCATGTCTTTCAAACCTTTCAGGGTTTTTCTTCATATAATGGACTTCAATTGTGCCCCCAATTTTGAACTTCCAAAATGTATTTTAAATGCAGCTTCAAAGGGCTCTAAACAATCCCAGCTGAGGAAGAAGGATGTTATCTAGTGAAATGATCTGTCATTTTTTTCGAAAAATAAAAATTTGTATACTTTTTAAGCACAAAAGCTCACATAGCACAGGCTCTCTGATGCGCATCCACGGGTCATTATTGAACGATTCATTCATTTTGAACGAATCTTTAATGTGACTCGTGAAGAACGAGTTGTCTCGGGGAGTGATTCATTCAGTCGCGCATGTGCAACATCCTATTAGGTTCTGTACTGGAATTAGTTCACCTGTTTCGAGTCTTCGGGTTTTTCGAGTCAAAATGTAAAATGTAACTCTTTAGAATGTAAATACAAATGTGTCAGTCGTTGCCTTGGTAACGCAGTTGTAGTGTAAACAGCGATATGGACGATGATCAGATATTTCTGTTTTTGGGACTACTTTGTTAAATAAAAGGGAACAACTCTTGGCGCAAAAAACAATAAACGGAAGGCGACGACAGGTGTAACGTTACCAGCAAATGCTGAGGGGATATGCATGCCACTGGAGACAGACACAGAAGGTAAACCCTTTCTAAAAAATACCACATTTATTGACAGTATTAATGTATGAGCTATGAACGCAGTGTAACAGATGTTTACTTGGCTGTTTGATCGAATAGTGTGCTTTCACTTAGCACACACATTCTATCAGCACGGTTTTCTAACCGGGCCGAGAATGGTTTGTAATCGTGCCGTACCAGGCTCAGGTGGAAACACAACTGAAATCGTACCTGACCGTTCTAAGAACTGTTCAGCCCGATAGTGGAAAACCGGCTAATGAAATAAAAAAGATAAATGAGGAAATCAATAACATTTGTAGCTTTACGAATGCATCTATATTTTATTTAGAATTTAGTGTTTTACAACTTTATTCGATTTTTGTATATTGCTGAAGGACACAGGTAAATATGACATTTATTATAATGGCTTTATGTGAAGATTGTTCACTTAAATTAGAAGTTGTTGTCTAATAAATGTTAAAATTGATAGCTCTCAATTTTTCCTGTAATGTTGAATGGCTATAGTCAATTATTAAATATTAGGAAAAAAAAAAGAATAATTTCCTTGAGACATCAGTAATATTGGCATCAGCAGTACTCGACTTCAGTCATAAAAATATCCCATTAAACAAACAGAAAAAATATAGTCTTTATGATGCTTCTACAATAATTTGAAGACTGAATGTGAAGTTATTGCAATATAAAAGTATATTTAAAAACTTAAATGTTAGGTGGGATTAATGACGATTCATTTCAGAAAAAATGTGCGATGCATTAATTTTTGTTTAATCAATTGACAGCACTAATAATTGCACATAAAGTTTAGGAGTTTGTTTTCTAAAACTAACACTGAGTCCAAAACTGAATGGCCTTTCCTAGTATTTGAAAATGGATGACTTACTACTTCTGAAGATTCTGAGGTGTGCATTTGATGGACACTTCACTATCCCAGGAGGCCACAGGAAAGGATTTGTGAATGGTAGTGAAGCTGCACAATTGACCCATTGCAAAAACCCTCTTAGTTACTGTTGCTACATCATGATACATCATGTATCATGTTCTCACGCAGTGAAAAATACATCTCAGAGCAAAGAGGACACTGACATAGCAGACAAGACAACAGACAAGACAAGTCTCAGCCTTCAAATTTGGTCTTTTTTTTAAGAAATTCAAAAAATAAATAACTTTTTGTTGCCCTTTGATTGCTGTAGTGCCCTAGTTCAAGCGGCATGTGAACTGATCATCTCTTCCTCTTTACTAGTTATAGCTCGAAATAAACATGAATGAACATCAGAAGGTGTCTTATTTCAACTGCAGAAAGATGTCAATGCACATCATTTTTCAAGTCCACTGGCATAAATCTACTCTCCTGTCTGGTTTATTTGTCTGACAAAATGGCAGATTCGGTATTATGATTGGTCAATCAAAATCCTGGCAAAGGCCCTGCAAGCTCAGCTATAAACTTCACCATGTAAGGAGGAACTAGACATGGCTCGGATGTATATATACTGAATGATGTCCAATAAGATCAAGTGTTGACCAGTTGACAGATTTACAGGAGTATCATTTGGATGTTCAGGTCCTGCTGTTGTCCTGGTGTACTGAAATCCCTTGAGATCTTTGCGGTCTTTGAGATCTTTGGATTTATTGGAGGTCTGGCCTTTAGAACAGAGACATGAGTAACTGTACGCCTCCATGTAATCAGACACCAATCACTGCCACCACACTTATGATGCTTCTATTCTTATCAGACCTATTTTTGCTGGACTCAACACACACATAATGCTGAAGGTGTTTGCCAAGCTCTTGGGCAAGACACGTTGACCTGTGATGAATTCAAAAGAAACTTAAACCTTCATTTTCAACACTAGATCTATTGTATTGTGATTTTAAACCAAGCAAACCAATGTTTTGCTTGTAAAGTGTGCTCGTGCATTTTTCTTTACAATAAATGGCACCTGATTGCTCAGTGTCTTTATTGCACTACGTAATTGTCAGTTTAATAGTCTCTCTGCATATCTTGTTAGAGGCTTAATACACATTAATTTAGAGAGATCAGTAACTGATCCGAATTATTCTGATTGTTATTTTGCAGGTCCAGAACTAAAAAAAATAGGATAAAAAATAAATAAAAGAATGAACATTAGATAGATAGTTGTCATGGCTGGAATGATCGTGTGATATCAGGTTTATAGACGCAGGCGATGTGACGCAGCTCATCTGTCTGAAAATAAAGTGTTAAATCAAAGGTCAAAAGATTAATAACTGTATATTAGATGGAAAATCGCAGCGGCTATCTTTAGACAACTGCTGCTTTACACAAACAGAGGACAGCTTATTCTTCAGTGTTATAGATCCCAGTGTGGTGATGCTTTTATTTTTCTACAGGGTTTTGCTGGTCCTTAAAAAGGCTTCAATTTAGTTGCATCAGATTTAAGCCTGTAAAAAGTGCCTTAAATGGTACAATAGATGTCTCAATTGTAAATTCAAGAGTCACACCTCACAACATTGTTCGGGTGATGTGTTTCAAAACATTTGTCAGGTTTTTGTCCTTAAACTGCTTTTGTGTGCAGAATTAAAGGAGAAGTCCACTTCCAGAACAGCAATTCACAAATAATTTACTCACCCCCTTGTCATCCAAGATGTTCATGTCTTTCTGTCTTCAGTTGTAAAGAAATTATGTTTTTTGAGGAAAACATTTCAGGATTTTTCTCCATATAATGGACGTCATTGGTGCCCTGATTTTGAACTTCCAAAATGTAGTTTAAATGCAGCTTCAAAGGACTCTAAACGATCCCAGCAGAGAAAGAAGGGTCTTATCTAGCGAAACGATCTGTCATTTTTTTCGAAAAAGAAAATTTGTATGCTTTTTAAGCACAAAAGCTCACATAGCACAGGCTCTGGGATGTGCGTCCACGACGCTACATACTATTGAATCACGCCGGAAAGTCACAAAGAAAGTAGGCGGAACTACAGACCCAGTGTTTACAAAGCGAACGCGCAAAGACTGAGGAAGTGCAAGTAAGTCAAACACTGTTTACAAACAAAAGGTACAACAATGTCGGACGATTCTGAAGTTGTAGAAGAAAATGAGATGGTGTTTTCTGCCATATTCTACCTTTTTGAGCTCGAGTACACAGACGATGAACTAAGACGTATTCGTAGCGTCGTGGACGTGCATTACAGAGCCTGTGCTACACGAGATTTTGTGCTTAAAAAGTATACAAAGCTATTCGCAAATTGGCTAGATAAGACCCTTCTTCCTAAGAGCCATTTGAAGCTGTATTTAAACTGCATTTTGGAAGTTCAAAATCGGGGCTCCAATGAAGTCCATTATATAAAGAAGAATGCTGAAATGTTTTCCTCAAAAACCATAATTTCTTTACAACTGAAGACAGAAAGACATGAACATCTTGGATGACAAGGGGGTGAGTACATCATTTATTTGTAAATTGTTGTTCTGGAAGTGGACTTTTGCTTTAATGTCTTACGCAACTCATGCAATACCTCTGTTGCTAATTCCAAAATGTCAACGTGTTGATAGCTGACTAGTGTAGTTATTAATTTAGTTAGAGAGAGAGATTAAGTGTGTGTGAATTAGTCTGTGCGTCTCTCAACAGTGTTTGGCAATAGCGTCTCCATTAATAGTGAAACTGTAAGTACATCTGCATCAAGAACAGTGCTGTTATTACTGCTAGTGAAAAAATGTCATGTAGAAAATTTGAAAATTTGTCATGTAGTTTTGATTTACTAAACTATTTTACTGATAAAATTGTCTGAGTGGCACTGACAACACATTTCTGGACCTGTAAGGACCTTTGAAATAACAGAATCGCTTGGCGAAGTAATATGGACATGTAATGTGGTCAAGACCTGCCTGGAACTACTTTAGCTGTGCATTTCCCCGAAAATAATTGCACACCTTAGAAAATTTGTCAGCCAATCAGACTCAAGCATTCAACAGCCCTGTAGTATAATGTCTGATAAAGTAGCCTTTATGAGTACAGTGCTGTATTCTATATTCTGCTATTCCAAAAGAATTTGCATTTTCAACAAGTCATTCTGCTGTCAGCCTAGTGTAAAAAATTATCTCATATTTTTAAGTAGCAAATGTGAACCGGTGGATAGATAACAAGTTAATGTGCCTTCTAAAAATCAAAACAATTAAGACGGTAAGATATTTATGTTTTAAATTTAAATAATAATTGAAACTTTTGACTCCCCTCTTTTACTAAAAATGGTTTAAAGGCTGAAATGTGAAGTTTTATAAAACCTTACTTTTGTGAAAACCGGTATTTGAACTGTAAATTATGTTTTTTAGTCATTTTATAGTTTAATGTGTTACCATATGGTATTAATTTTATTTGTATAGGTCTTAAATAAATCCTGCAGATACCCTGTGTTATTGCTGAAAGGTTTTGACTAAATTCAGAGGTATTTACCATGTCTACAGAGTATTTACCCCATTGGATTTATTCTTGGTTTAAACCATTGAAGAAAAAAATGTGTTTTATTATGTTTATTTGTTAGGGTTCTATCTCAGCTGATGGCAGCAGTTGTCTCAGTCTGCTGTTGGTAGATTCACAGCGGTGCCATACATATTACTAATTGAACGGTACTCAAAGGATATTCAGTGCAAGTAGAAATATGCTTCAATTCCCTGCTTTGTGCTTTTCAATCACCATTTTAGGAAGTTGCTTGGACTGTTGAGTGTTTTTTTTTTTTGTTTTGTTTTGTTTTTTTTTTTTAATATGCAAATGCTTACCGTTTACGCAGTGCATGTAATCATGAGTGCTGAGTTCACATTTTAAGTTGTTTTCTCACAGTAACTGACTTTCTGGTGAACATCCAAATGTGCTGACCGTCCACGATCAAGGTATTTCCAGAAGGATCTGCTGAATGATTTATTTCTGAGAAATCTAAATGTGACCTTTAGCTAGTTGTGGAAGGTAAGAGTCTCTAGAGAAGAACGTTACTGAAATATTGATATTTCTTGTTAATGAGATGAACTGATGGAATAATCTCGACTCATTCCTCGGTCCACAGGGAAACTCATATTACATCTTAATCTGTGTCGTAGCCAATCCAGTTAATCACTCATTAAACCACATCGTTAAAAGCAGTTTTAACTGTATACCCAAAGATTTTTGATTATTCCTGGAATGTCCAGAATTTAAAGTCATCAGATGTTTTGGATTCACAAAAGACATTGCCATTTGACATTTACACATTTGGCAGATGCTTTTATCCAGAGCTACAATAATGTTTTTTTTTTTTTAAATTATGTTTTTAATCAGCAAGAATGCATTAAATTGATCAGTGACAGTAAACAAGTTTATAATGTAAAATGTTATTATAAAATGCTGCTCTTTTGAGCATTTTGTTCATTAAGGAATCCCAAAATGTGTTACGACCCAAAAGTTTCTTTAGTAGCAGTTTAGAATGTCAGAATGATTTCTCCAGGCCTGTTAATGTCTGCTAATAATAACTTTGGCACTATAGGAGTAAATTACATATTACAATATGTTAAAATAGAAATTTATTTTATATTATTTCAGAATATTGCTTTTTTTTTACTGTGTTATTGATCAAATAAATGCAGCTTAGGTGAACATAAGAGACTTAATGATAGTTTGTGTACAAGCTGTACCATTTGTTGATTATTTTTGATATTCCTTGTGACAAATGACAGCAGCTGTGACTTACACAAAACTGCACGTTTATCATGTTTTTAATGTGTGCTGTGAAATCATACAGGCACCATATAGCGCTATATGGCATGTACCTACTATAGTGGTGGAAGCGAATGGAGGTTTATTCTAAGTAGCAGTGAAGTGACCTGTCTGTGTGTTCTCTGCGCCGCATGCCGCGCCGCACTGAGACGGGCTCCACTGCTGCCAGCATTTCATCCTACACATGCATTTCTACACCATTTCAAGACTGCGCATAGAAGCTGCATGTTTTATTTTTATAGTTTATACAGAGCCTCACATGGTCTCCTGTACGTTTTTATGAAGCATTGCATTACGTGTATGAATGTAATACCTTTGAGCTGTGTGTAGCATGTGTGTGTTAGACAGCAGTGTAATGTTACGGCTTCATGTCTAGTAAATCAGAATGTTACTTAATCTGAATGTTTCTCAGTGGATGAATTATCAAGTAGAACCAAAGATCTGAAGTGCATGTGCATTACCCATTAACCTGCAGATCACACTGAGCTGTGATGCTTTAATGAGGTTATAAAATAAGGTGAGTTTAATGGTCAGCAGGCAAATAAACAGACCCTATAAAGATTTCATTCAATTAGAGTACATCAACTATAAAGTGCTTTAATTCAATGTCAGACGCTTTTAAATGCATGATGAAAAGTGTCCACGGATGACGGTTGTACACATTCACCATGTCGAAAACCAGCCGTTACATGACATGCTGCCAGAATCAAGTGATTTTTTTTTTTAGTCGTCACTGATGGCCTGCATGAAGCAAGTCAGAAAGTTTTTGATGTTTAGTTTACAGCTACTGAAAGCTAAATTGTAGACCAGTGAGATTTCACTGTGGGCTTTTTCAAATTAAAATGATTTTTTTTTTTTTTTTTGGTCAGTGGTTTGTTAATATATTATGCCATATATAACAACATATTTGCATTATTGGCTTTTTTTAAGTAATGGCATTGGCAAGTGCTACCCAGGCTTATTGGATATACGTGCCTCTATCTACATTTTTGCAAAACTCAAAAAGCAAACCTATAGATACGAACCACTGCAGTTTTTAGTTGAAATGAACTCTGGAGACAATAAAACTGAAACAGAATTTCAATTAAGAAAGTCTAATTTTTGCACAATATTTTGTAACAACATCAAAACAGTTTTAACCTGCTGTGAGATTTAAAAACTTTGAGCTATAAACTATGATACTTTTGAATGTTAAAACTATGATGTTTTGAATGTTGAATGTCACATATACAGCTTCATATGCATGGGTTTTCTAACACCCCGAGAAGGTTTGCTTGGTAGCTCACGCGATGTGGCGTTGCACTCAAGGTGAAGCGTGCCGGTGTGAATACCGTGAAACTGTGGTTAAATAAAACAGCTTAAACCCGCTAAACCTGCTAAGTAAATTAAAATACCACTTTTGCATTTGTTAACACTATCAGGTATGTTTAGGGTTGAGTTAGGTGTTGTTCTTTATTTAAGAAAATATTATTCGAATTGTTACCAGCTTATACTTACTTATTTATTTTTTCATGTTTTAAACAGTTTCTTTGTTTGTGAAAATTGCTATAATATGATTACACAATCAAGATGATGTTATCTAAAGTATAAATCTGTTTTATTCTTACAATTTTTTATTTTTTTTGTCAGGTTCAAGTATTTTCATATCACCTCCATATCTGTAGAGCAATAAAGATTATACAATAAAGATTGTGTCAAAGCAGCTTTACAGCGTTAAATAAGAAAACAGTTTGTCAATAATGCAAGGGGACAATAACAAACAGACAATTTTTCAGTTGAAGTCAGTTCATTAAAAAAAAATCATGTAATTATTTTTTTTGATGATTTATTTCTAATTTAGTAAATATTGTGTAGCATCAATATAAATTCCATAGCAACATGTGTTATTTACTATTTTTAGTATTGTGACGTATATCGGATTTATATTGGCCATCAGCCAACTTGCTCTCAAATATATAGGCATTAGCCAATCAAGAAAAAATAAAAAATAAATCCATGTTTTCATGCATCACGTATCACAATGTTTTATAAAAAGCCAGATCAAGAGATTGATTTCTTGTTGCTCTTGTCGTGCCTCTATTTAGAACACAGTGTAAATTTGTCTTCACACTGACAGCAATTAAATCATTCTACTCAGTCGTTCCTCTGCAGTGTCCAGTCGCATCAGCTCCACTGTCTTCACTCACATTCATCACTGATGCTGTATGACAGATATGTTCCACTCCTACACATATGTATAGGTAAAATCATGATGCTTAATACTGTGCCTATAGTCACAAATTACATTTGAAAGAGTTTTTTAATGTAGAATGTGAAACATGTTGTTTTTCTGTGTTCTGATATCCAACCATTGTTGTATTTTGTTCAAATCAGATTTTATTCCTGATTTAAAATGTTATTGAGCAAATCTGAGTTTCAGGAAATACCTGGCCCAGAGCATCACGAATATGGCCATCACATGAACTAACTGTCCCTAAAGGGACACTGTTGATGTTCATTACCGCATCACTGCTAATTAGAAAGTTCATAGAACTCAACTTTGTTACATTGCCAGAGGTCGTTGTTGCTCATGTCACCTCTAGCTCTTGTGACTTCCAGTTGTTTTGTCACTGTAGATCAATATCAGTATAAACACGCCTTTAGTGAAATGACATGAGTGCTGTCAGTAATACTGCAGTCTAAAATGTACGGAAAACAGCTGGCTTTAGTGAGTAAGTGCAATAATACAGAACCTGGCCAACTGACTCAGTAACCTTTCTATGAAAGTGCAATAATGCATGGATTAGAAAAAGAGAAAAAGTGACCCTTTTAAGCCTAGCTGTTATGTACAGAGTTCTGTCACTCATTTAATCAATAATGTTCGTATCAGCAGCCAATGAGCTTGCTGCTCAACATTCAAATACTTGGATATTGCTTGCTGTAGCAGTTGCTGCACGCTTCAGAAACCCTCCACCTCCCCCAGCTCCACCTGTTTAGATCTGCTACGGGGTAATTTAATTTTATATTATGTATGGCTGTTATTTCATAAATGCATTTCTTATATGCTCACAGCAGCATGTCTGTGGATATATTGGCAGTAGCAAGTCTCAGTATTTGCTTTGCTGCACCAGCAAAACTGAAGATTAATCTTTGGCCGATCGGTCAGACAAAGTAGACTGGTCAGTCTGGAGTCAATGTACTATAAAGGCATTGAGCTATAACTCTCTCTTCTCCCATTAACAAAAGCAATATTTATTGTTTTCACTCTGGAAAGTGCTTTGTTTTGAAATCAGTCACATTGTGATTTCAGGATGTGCTGTTTCAAATCAGAGTCGCTTCTCCTTAAGGTGTCAGTTTTATGTTAATTTGAGAATTTGTTAATATACTTATGATTATAAATTTAGGTTTGATTGATCCTGATTTATTACAGAAACCTGTTTGATTAATGGGTTAACTGATTCACAGTCCTGTCAAATACTTAAATACAGTTATAAATGTCTTGCTACGTTGTTTCCAGTTCTTTAATACTTTAAAGGAGAACTCCACTTTCAGAACAACAATTTACAAATAATGTACTCAACCCCTGATGTTCATGTCTTTCTGTCTTCAGTTGTGAAGAAATTATGGTTTTTGAGGAAAACATTTCAGGATTTTTCTCCATATAATGGACTTCATTGGTGTCCCGATTGGTATCTAGCAAAACGATCGGTCATTTTAAAAAAAAAAAAAAAAAAAAAATTTGTATGCTTTTTAAGCACAAAAGCTCATGTAGCACTAGCTCTGGGACGCGCGTCCACGACGCTACGTACTATTTATTCACGTCGAAAGGTCACGCGGTTTACAAAGCGAACGCGCAAAGACTAAGAAAGTGCAGGTAAGTCAAACGCTGTTTACAAACAAAAAAGTACAACGATGTTGGACGAATCTGAAGTTTTATGAGGTGAGTTTTTTGCCATACTCTACCTTTTTGAGCCAGAGTACACAGACGATGAACTTAGACGTGATTTGTAGCGTCGTGGACGCACATCACAGAGCTAGTGCTACACAAGCTTTTGTACCTAAAAACTGAACAAATTTTTATTTTTTTCGAAAAAAATGACAGATCGTTTCTCTAGATAAGACCCTTCTTCCTCGGCTGGGATCGTTTAGAGCCTTTGAAGCTGCATTTAAACTGCATTTTGGAAGTTCAAAATCGGGGCACCAATGAAGTCCATTATATGGAGAAAAATCCTGAAATGTTTTCCTCAAAAACCATAATTTCTTTACGACTGGAGACAGAAAGACATGAAGATCTTGGATGACAAGGGGGTGAGTACATTATTTGTAAATTGTTGTTCTGGAAGTGGACTTCTCCTTTAATACGAGTTGGCTGTTTTAGGTAGACTGTGTAACTGTTAGAAGTCATTGTGCAAGGTGTAAAGCATTATTGTTGGTTTTATTGTTTTTATTTAGCAATAAAGACGCATGAAATCAAATCAGTAAGATTTGTTTCTTCCATTTTGTAAAAGTGACATCAATGCTGTTGGCTGTAAAGCAGTGGATGCTGGTTGCTTGAGGAGCCACACGCCCTCTCCAGCTCACTGTAGGGAACAGATGGGTCTGATGATGCATCAGGCCATTGGCTCACTCATCACATTAAGGCATATTGTCTGGCAAGTGACCATGCCGTCTTAAGCAACCTGATGACAAACCTGCTGAGAATAATATTAATAAAACCTTCATCAGATGTGTTCGAAAGTGCACTATATAACAAAAACGAAATGTGACGATCGTCATAAAAGTAGAAATTTGATGTGCGGTTATTTCAGCTTCTGTCCATCTTGCTCATATAAACAGGAACCAGAAAGGTTCTTATGCTTGTGACTCATTTCAGTGTAATGCAGCTATATTATATATAAAAACTGTATTTGACCTTTTTCCTTCCCCTGGCACTGAGTTTGGTAAATATATTTTGGCATATCTAAAATACCTGTGGAAATGTTGCAATTTCAAACAGGAACTCACAACATCATTGTAAATGTCAAGTTATTAAAAACTACTGTTTGCTTACAGCAGCACAAATGGCTTGTATTTGTATAACTGTAGTTTATGCTGTTTATCTTTAATTTGTACTGTATTGAGTGTCTGGAGCAGTGGCACAGAGGGTAGTGCATTGCTGCAGACACATGAAGAGCTGTTGTGCTCATGAGGCCTTGAACTCTGGATCACATCCCAGTCTAGTTCCCCCTCGCTTATCCAATTAAAAAGGGCAAGATACAATGAACTACAATTTAAAAAAAAAAAAAAATTAATAATGACACCAAAAAATGCACGAAATTTACCAGCATGCATGTTTATGTAAAATCTCTTTTAACATCAGATACCCCCCTAACCACATTTATGAAACGAATTTACGACAGAAAATGCGCGTAGAGTTGTTTCTATGCAGAACTTGGAATTTATCAATATGGACGTGAGCAGTGGCTACGATCAAATCTCCCGTCAGGCGTGAGCTTGTGTACGCAAGTCTTTGAGTTAGCCTGAATTTGTGTGCTGCATAGAGAATTTCTGAGAATTGTATAATGACAGCATTTTGTTTATTTAGATTATTTTCCTGGCCGACAAACGAAGCTTTTTTTATTCTTTTAGGGTGTTAGATTTATATGCGCAAATGGCAGCTAAACAACAACGGTGAACGGAGAAAAACAGAAATTATAAAAGTAATAAAATAAATAGGGCTAGCCTACATAAAATATATTTCTTTTAAATAATTAACAGATTAACAAAAGAAAAAAAACTTTGTGACAAGAATAGGCCACTTTTATTTTCGTGACACTCTTAATGCATCTTTTTTATTTGTTATATCTTTCCTTTATTAAATGTAACTGATCGCACAGGCGCCTCACGTGCACATGCACAAATTTCAGCGTTGCTAACTTGACATTTCAGCCATTAATCAAACTAAAATGCAGTCAACCAAACATAAAAGTTACACTGCTGCAAAAAATGGAAACATTTGGATGTTGATGAGAGAGGCTTGTGAGCCCAATGCCCTTTAATTTCGCTTTACTCATTTATTCATTTTAGCTCAACGTTTGTATTTGGAATCCACTATAGCCTAATTTGTGTTTTACTTTATAGTTTAATATAAAGTTTTATAGCTATTCATTTTTCATTCTTGTTCTGTAATAAGTATAATACTGAATAAGTTAATGCTATTGTTTGCAAATATAAGGTTAAAGGGTGTTTTTAGAGTAAGATCAGTTTCTCTTTCATGAGTTTCCTTCCTCTTTTTGATCAGGTTTCGTTTCTTCGTGTCGTAAACTCTAGGGTCAAGGATTATAAATCGGGGTGTTTTTAGGGGCGTGATATTTAAATGACCGTTGTTTTCAGCTGCCACATATTAATCAACGTACGATCATAAGATTTGTGCGCGTAAGACTTGTGTTCGTAAGATTTGTGCGTTTGTTAGATTTGTGCGTTGTTTAGTTAAATGAGGCCCAATGTCCCTCTGTAGCATAGATGTGCCACATGTGTTTCTATAGTAGGAAGTATCATGATGCCTGGACATGCATACCTACAGTGCTTTTCTGTTGTGAGCATCGCTCCAGAACTGACATCACTACCTACTGTTCGTGATCTGTACAAGCTGTTCCATCGTTGCATTCTTGAGTGATGCAACACTTCTTTTTGTGACAGAACTGTCCTTCAAATTGTTGGCTGCCTGTGCTGTTTGGAGCATCAGTCCAGATCTACGTAAAAGGAGTAATATCCCATAATTGATTTGTATTTTCTGATCATTGGTCACATGACACACACTCTCACACTCATGTCTTGTCCTTACGTAGCATAGCTCTGGTGATTTAAACTGTAGCATGGAGTTTGGCTGCAGTCATGTAGAACATTTCAGCAGGAAATCTATGTAAAGCCTTTTACACTTATAAAAATAAATGCTTTTTATTGGCATGTACATTTACAGGCATAACATTATGACCACAGACAGGTGAAATGAATAACACTGATTATCTCTTCATCACGGCACCTGTTAGTGGGTGGGATATATTAGACAGCAAGTGAACATTTTGTCCTCAAAGTGTTAAAAGCAGGAAAAATGGGCAAGCTCAAGGATTTGGGCGAGTTTGACAAGGGCCAAATTGTGATGGCTAGACGACTAGGTCAAAGCATCTCCAAAACTGCAGCTCTTGTGGGGTGTTCCCCATCTGCAGTGGTCAGTATCAATCAAAAGTGGTCCAAGGAAGGAACAGCGGTGAACCGGCAACAGGGTCATCAAGGCTCATTGATGCACGTGGGGAGCGAAGTCCGATCCAACAGACAAGCTGCTGTAGTTAATGCTGATTCTGATGGAAAGGTTGGCTTGTTTATGGTTTATTTATTTATATAGCACAATTTAATACAACTTGCGTTGCCCCAAAGTGCTTCACAATCATAGCTAAAACACATGAAAATCACATAAATACACATACATAATAACCAATTTAAACATGCTCCCCATTTGTATTTAACAGATGTTGTTTTAGCACAGCTTTGAACATGGGTAAATATTTGATAGATAGAATAGATAGAGGAAGGGCATTCTACAAATTAGGACCTGCTCGAGAAAAAGCTCTGTCACCTCTATGTTTATATTTTGTCCTAATAGCGCAAAGCAGATGTTGACTTTTTGATCTCAAGGATCTAGAGGGGGTGTCGATTGCGATCATACTGGACAGATACACGGGAGCTAAATTGTGCAGGGCCTTAAAAACAAGTGTCAGGATCTTATATATTATTCTAAGTCGTACTGGCAACCGCTTTAATGAAATTAACAGCGGAGTCACGGATTGCGAGGTGGGGAATCCATAGATCGGACTTATTTGTTCAGCACATCCCACGATTGCTCAATTTGATTGAGATCTGGGGAATTTGGAGGTCAGGTAAACACCTCAAACTCGTTGTTGTGCTCCTCAAACCATTCCTGAACTATTTTTGCTTTGTGGCAGGGCCGTTTCCATCAAAGGGTGTACATGGTTGTCAGCGCCAATAACCTTGTGGTTAGCGCAACTGTGCTCGCGGCGACCCGAGTTCAAATCCCGTCTCGGGGTCTTTTGCCGATCCCGCTCCCGTCAGAATACACAGTGCATCGCAGTTTGTTGTGTATGATGCTGCATAGCCGCAGACCAGTCAGGGTGCCCATGCTGACCCCTGTCCACCACCAAAAATGCCAACAGTGGGCACCAGAACTGGCACACAGAGCAATGGAAGAAGGTGGTCTGGTCTGATGAATCACATTTTCTTTTACGTCACATGGATGGCCGAGTGTGTGTGCGTCGCTTACCTCGGGAACACATGGCACCAGGTTGCACTTTGGGAAGAGAGCAAACAGGCAGAGGCAGTGTGATGCTTTGGGCAATGTTCTGCTGGGAAACTTTGGGCCCTGCCATCACTTTGGCACGTAGCACCTAGCTAAGCATTGTTGCTGACCATGTACACCCCTTTTTTTTTAAGTTATATTTTTGGGCTTTTTTGGGCCTTTAATGGACAGGACAGTAGATGACAGGAAAGTACTGGGAGGAGAGACGGGAGTGGGATCGGCAAAGGACCTCAAGATGGGATTCGAACTTGGGTCGCCGTGAGCACAGTTGTGCTATGCTAACCACAAGGCTGTTGGCACCGACGACCATGTACACCCTTTGATGGAAACGGTGTTTAGGGCCCTATGAAATCCATTTTATTTTCTTCCCAAATTCCCATTTTTTTTTTCAACTCCTGGTTAAGCTAAATTTTATTAAGCGCATGTCTAATTAATTAAAAACATGAAACTTATACAATTTCAGATCAATTTAATAAAGGTTTAACAAAAATGACATGTTTAGGGCCCTATGTTTTTTTTTTCACCATATGTTTTATTGTTATCAAATTCTGTGTTTTAGCATGTCTAATTATTTGAATGCATGCTTAATTTATTCAAATTTATTCTTAAGATAGCCTTATGAAATGTTTTTTTTACCCTCAGAAATTCTGTGTTGTGTATTTAAAATGTTCTGGTTATCAAATGAAGGCATAAAACATTAACTTCATTTATCTTTTAATGACTGAAAAATAAGCAAAACTTTTTTGGCGAACCAAGGGGTATTACTATTAAAATTAAAACATGGAAGAAATGTTGAGTGATTATACCCTAAAAAATAATGTTTGTTTCATTTTAGTAGTAGTAATAATAGTTATATCTGGCACAATGTCTTCAAGTTAACCCGGACTTTTATTTTGACGGGTTGCCGTGTCTACCTTTACATTTCTGTGTGTATATGATATAACGCTAGTTTTCCTAAAATGGAACGGTCAAATGCTCATAAAGTGACTCTCAGCAGATATTGTTAGTGTATTTATGTCCTCATTTATTGAGACGACAGACGCTGAAATCACCGCGAGCGTCACACGCGCTTCAGTGTGTGTAGTAAACAAAACCACTCGTCTGCTCCATTCATTAAAACAGAGACACACAGAACATGCAGGATTCACATTTAAATGGCATTTTTGCGGCTTAATATTTACAGATACTAGTTCATATTGCGGTTTGATTTAAGTGTAATGACCTACTTTTGATTAATTCATTAAAAACTTTGACACATTCCGTGACATTCCGCGTTATTTGGTAAATTCCGTTTTAATGACTGGATTCTGTGATTCCGTCTGCGTTTTCCGCATCGTGGAAATCATAGGGCCCTAGGTATTCCCTGGTGGCTGTGGCCTCTTTCAGTAGATAATGCGCCCTGCCACAAAGCAAAAATGGTTCAGGAATGGTTTGAGGAGCACAAGTCCGATCCATGGAGGCCCCACCTCGCAACTTATAGGACTTAAAGGATCTGCTGCTAACATCTTGGTGCCAGATACCACAGCACACCTTCAGGGGTCTAATGGAGTGTTTTGGCATCAAAAGGGGGACCAACACAATATTAGGAATGTGGTCGTAATGTTATGCTTTATCGGTGAATATTTACATAAAAAAATAATATTCATGGAATCTTTATACGGTGAACAAAAAGGTTCTTTAAATGATCAAAATGTATTTCACACTAAGAAAACTGTTCACTGAAAGTTCTATAGCTGTCTCTTTTGGAAACTTTATTTGTTAAGAGTATGCCTTGTTTTCCAAGGTAGAATTGACACATCATGTGACTGATGAAATAAATGTACATGCTACAAATCAAATAAAGTATAATAAATAATAATTCTGCAGGTTTAGGATGGCATGCTTATCTCCACAGATCCACAGCCTACCTGCTCCTCTGAGGAGCTGCTGTAGTGTTCTCAGAAGATGAGCCAGCCACCATGTGCCACCTACTCTGGTGGGCATGAGTGGGTTTTGGCTGCCATGTGTAATTTGAACGCAGACTTCAAATTACACTGTTGAAAGGGGACTAATCTCTTCTTCCACTCTGAAGGAGAAAGTGCTGTTTTTGGCAGCATTCTTGTATAAAAGATCCAGTCTGTGGACATGCAGAATAAACCCGAGATCCTCAGCCTAGGTACATCCCTACTTTCTATGCTGATGTTACTGCTGCACTGTCAGTGGCTCTTCCATTCTTTGGCCCTCGCTTGACTGCAGACACCATCCATCACAACACAGATACTGTAGCTTTTGTTCTGGACATTGGCTTATGCTACTCACTGTCCTGCCCTACGAGTACATGCATAAAGCATTACTTGTTCCTCCACCACACCGTCACTGTTCAAAAAAGAATTTTGAACCTCTCTGAGGCTTTCCTTTCATCATCCTTATCAAACAAAAAGCTTTTTTTTACAGGTAAACATCACAAAATCCCACTCTATTTAGCTAGCTAGTGCTCACATAAGGTGCGTCCCAAATTGTGTACTTATGCACTATTCTATAACAGTTTATAGTATAAATAGTGCAGATAGTGTGTTCACAAAAAAAAAAAATCCAAAAATAAAAAGTGAACTTTAAATACCTGGATGATGCGCTTAAATAACCTAAAAAATTAAGTGTAGAATTTTGAACACTTTATGCACTCAACTGTCGCAGCATTAATTACGTAGAAAAGGGGGGAGGGGACAAAATGACCTTGTTTAATTCGTACACTACATGGTTGAGTGTATAATGTTTAAGTGCATGGTGTATAGTGTGTTATTTGGGACGCAGTTATAGGATGATCTGTAACCCCAAAATATTTGCTAACATTATATTAGCTGCCTTTTGCCATAAACAGGGATATGATAAAATGGTTCCTGACAATCTGCATGGGCTTTACATTTTACTATTATTAATGTGTACCAGGTGCAGTTTTTTAACACATCCAAGTCAAGTAAAAAAAAAGCCTAATTCTCCTCTCTCTGAACTTCCGTTTTTTTTCATGTTCTCCCAAATTTTCAGGCAGTAGTAGAGGAATATTAAGCAGGCAAATGCAAATAAGTTCCTCTGAAAGAGAACTGCGAAGGTGGCCGTTGACAGTTCACGCTTCTACTCAGACAGGTCAACCCCATTTAACTGGCGACAGGTGCTTATTTCATACCGTTCTTGAAATGACAGAAACCCTTGATTATGTGTCGTTTCTCATTTCACATGCAAACAGGTTAGCCAGTCATGACTGATGTCATTTACATGTAGAGGTCTGAAAAGTAGACCAGTGAAGGCAGTTTGTGTAATTGCAAGGGTAGAAAGAGTTAAGACAATGATCTTAGATCATAGATTGCAAATTTTTTGATGCCAGAAACCTTGCCTAACATTATAAGTGGGGGAAAAAATCAGCGTGACATAGCTTTGATAGTTTTGAGGCTTGTCATTTAAATAACTTCATGCTGACATAAATTTGCATCAAAAATGGTAAAAGGTCCTTTTGAATGTATTTATACCCCACATAATGGCTAGAGAGACTTGGTGTGGTGAAACCATTCTTTCTTCTTAGAAAGCATGTGTGAACATTTTAGACTTGTTTAAAATGCACCAAATGCTGCTTTTTCCTTTCTGCTCCATAACACTGTTTTTTTTTTTTTTTTGGCTGTAACTAAACTGTATACAGATATACAGACGCTCTGTTGAGCTCAAACAGATATTTTAAAATATCAAAAAACCCATTTATGGCCATTTTACACACATTTTGCATAAAGAAAAATTGTATATCAAATAATTATGACATAGTTGACAATCAACTTTTTGTTTTAAAAAAGTTTTAAAAAATCCTGAAACATAAAAATGTATTGCTAATTTTAAAAAAAAATCTATTGTTTCTGCCCATGTATGTTCATTTATGTCTATTTATTTTTTAATTTTTCAATTTCCTTATTCCTATATAGTCCCGGTGTCCGCTACCAAGGACATAGCATAAAATATCCATGAATTATCATTTAAAAAAAAAAAAAAAAAACTATGTAATGACATGAAAGATACTACGTTTTTCCTAAAAAATAATTCTTCTGGGTCTCAGGAGGATAAAATGTGTCTTTCACTCCATGAATTCAACAGACAGTGCAGAAACTTTTTCACACCTTTTAATTAGGAATGCATGGGCACTAATTATGGTTATGCACAATAACAAATAAATGGCAGACACTAGACTTGAGACACTAACTCTCTAAAAAATACAGTCAGTGCTTCTAAATGCTTTGAATTTAGGCGTCACAACATTATTATGTACAGTACTGTTATGTGCAGATCTCAGTATGAGATCTACAAAAAAATGTTGTTTGGTGGATAAGCATGCACAATTAAATATCCAGTATCCGCTGATATATGTGTACGGTGCTTATTCATACTGATAAATGAAAAAAAAAAAAGGATAATTAATATGATTAATATGGTACCAATATATAGTGCATCCCTAAATCTCAGCATCTCCTGAACCTCACAAACTTTTCATGCAAATTAAGTTCTTCCTTTGAAATGATTATTGCAGCAACCTTGTTAACATGACTGTCAGATAGTCAGATTAGAGCTTGTAAGCTTTTGCCACATTATGAGACGGTCCATGAGTGTGCTTCATGCTTGTCTCATTAGAGTTTCACATCTGAAAGTTAAACGATTAAACCTGCCCGCTCATAATTAGTTTTATTTCAGCCAGTCATGGTGTGTTTATGGAGCATTAGTATGCGCTTTGAACACTTTGAATTATTGATTCCACTTGAAATCATATTGAGGTGATGGATTTCTCACAGGAGATCTTTGAATTACTGCCTAGAGCCAGGCATGTTTGAAAGAATCTCCATCATAATTCCACAGCCGTTATTATCATAAACCACCTCAAGACAGCGAGAGTTGTCTTATTGCATTCAAAAGTAGAATCTTATTTGGCCGTTTCTCCAATAAACTCCAATATTACGGTGCATACTGTATGAGTGCCTCAGAGGCAGTGCTGCATTGTTGTTTGGTAAGGTGTGATTTGGTTCTTGATTACCTAAATGAGAGTTCGTCTATACAGCTTGTGCTGTTGAGATTCACGCTCTGAGTGGCCCAGGATGGCCTGTGTTCTGTGTGCAGACGTGAGTGAGTCCGGTGGGCAGCTCACACTGGCTGTTTGAAATATAAATGAATCGATCTCAACATTGGCTCACTTCAGAATGGGAGGAGCACCTCCTCTCCCCTTCTCTCTCTATCTCTCTCTCTCTCTCTCTCTCTCTCTCTCTCTCTGTGTGTCTCCCTGACTCTACCAGTCACTGACGTGTTGCTTCCAGGGAAACTATCGCTCTGTATCCAAACAGTCCAGCGAGCGATGCGGGAGAGAGCAGCGCCGCTCGTGTCTTGAAGGCAGGGACGTTTGTGAGCCGTTCTGCTTTGCTCGTCTCTTCGTTTTTACTCTTTTCCTTTCGCGTGGCTCGCCGCCGCCTCCTCACGCGTCCCTCCTGTCGTGCGGAGACGTCCTCGGGCTCCGGATCAAGCTCGATCTCCTCTCTTGCGCCGTGTGCGTGCGAAAGGGCTTTAATCGGAGGAGATGATTGGGGTAAACAGCGTTCAGGGGACCGGGAAGGTCCGCATGCGGGCCAGCGGCTCCGTCAAGTACGGCAGGGAGGAGTCGGTCAGGCGTCAGCCCCAGCACCGCTCCAAGTCTCTCAAAGTGTCCAATTCTGCTGAATTCAACACTGGACTGCCAAAAAAGGAGAAGGTAATGAGCCTGACATTTGCTGTGGTGTTTGTGTGCCTGGAATGGAGATGATTTTTCTTTGGCATTGTGATGCTGTATTAACAGTAATCTCTGTCCTTGTTGGACTCGCTGTGGGATTTTTGGACGTCATTGCTGACATGCTGCTGTTATCTCGCATGCACACTAAAGCTCTTCATATAGCCCTGTTATTAAGTGCAGCTCTGGTGTTGCGTCTGCAGCACTGGACACAAATGCTGCATTTCCCTCTGGATGAGACTTGTCCGTGTCCTTACGTTGGATTTATGTCCTTACCTGAAGCCGACAGACGGCAGTTTGCTTCTTTAAGTGACGGGTGGTTTGATGATGGCTTTTTTGTGCCAGTTTTTGAATGAAATGCATGCTGTTATTAACATCTGTTATTGTGACGGCATTAACGTGTCACCTTGACCCAGGGTAACGGCATCTGTCTGTTTTATTAGCCACTGTTTGATTTATGATTCACAGACATTGTTTGTGCCAAGGCTACCCTCTCCGGTGTAACTCGCTCGCTCTTTCACACCCGTGTGTTTTCTGTTGTGCCGTAAACACGTCGGTGTAATGTGTCTGTGTCCAGCGGGCGGTATCCCGCTGCCACTGACACACGCCTCATGTGAGAGGAACATGGCTTTGTGTTTGTACACACATGACAACACTGACACTTCTAAACTAATATGGGAAAATTACTACACACACACGCAGTAAACAACAGTGGATGTGTGTGAAATGTTTGTTTTTTTTTTGCATCACTTCTAATTCATTTAAAGGAAACTGATGATCTAGCTGAATTTAGAGGCTAATATGTGCACATTGGAGTTTCTGGGTTTATGTCACTATTTTTAACTCTATGTATACCATAACATACAAATGTTAAAATATTATTTTTTTTACATTTATTTAAGATAGATTTTATATAAATATAGTGTTTTTTTTTTTTGTTTTGTTTTGTTTTTCATTCATACAGTAGATATAGTATAGGAAGCAGTGTGGGAGACAGTGAGAGGCGATGACATAGGAAACAAATATGAACTGGGATTCAGACGATGCACAGCCAAGCTATATTTTGGAGCGCTGCCTACGAGGTTATTGACTTTTAGAATGTGTGTTTTACATCGCAACTATTTTTACATGGCATCACATCAGGACCGTTTTGTTTTTTGTTTTTTTGCATTACTAGTGTTACCAAATAGACAGACAAAATAATGTTTCAATTGCATCAGTGCTGTTGGTCATTTAGATACATACAGTAGTGCTGTCGCAAACTCACACTATTGGTTGGGTCAGAAGTTGACAATTTGTGCCTCTAAAACAGATCAGCATTTTGAAAGTACCACTTTGTTTACACTCTTCAGGAAATCAGATTACTTATTTTCATAATTTTAAATATTACATATTAGGGCTGGGCGATAAATCGATTTTGTAGTTTACGTCGATTTCTTTGAATGAAAATCTCTTTAACATCCGCCGACGCTCCCCTCTGGGCTCCCGTAGTTCCTCACCGCGCTTTTGCCATATTAGAGATACACAAACAACATGACAGCGAGCAGGAAAGAACTCATTCCCAAGAAAGGCACAGGGTGCTTCTCAATTCTCAAAAAAAGTGCTTCTTTTTCTCGTGTCTTAGCCCCATCCCTTTAGGATGCGAGGGAAGGACGCAAGGAAAAGGACGTAGGAATCAAAGGATGAACATTGGAATATTCTTGACTGCTCAAGTGCCACTTCAAAGCATCATCAGCTGCACTAAATGGATCTGCCCATATGTTGTTAAAGTTCATTATTTAAGGCATTCATAATAAATATGAATAAAGCATTGTTTAAATATATGACATTATTTCAACTGCAAAGGTAAAATATAAATGTGAAGGGGGAGGAGAATTTATATGTACGTCATGTTTAGTCGATAAAACACTTCCGCAAAGGATACACCTGTGTATCCTCGCTCATGACTCCTCAGGAAACCTCCTCACTCCTCGATCCTCAAGGTGTAATTGGAGAATTGAGATGTTTTAAGCTCGATCGGTTTCCGGGTCATAGGATGGAGGACGGAGGAGCGAGGAGACGAGGAAGGATATTGAGAAGCACCCACATTGTCATCCATAATTTGGAATTGGTTTGGTTTTGCGGGGTGTCTGTGTTCAGAAAGGAGCTGAAAACAAATAACGCGAGTCAAAGGGACATGGTTAACTGCTTGCTAGCGGTAGCCTGTTTTATTACAGTACGTACATTTTCACTTACCACATAAACAGAGTAAAGAGAGATGACTGAAGACGATGGCAAATAATTTGTAGATCCTGAGCACCACTGACTAGCATCTAATCTTGTAAAATGTGTGGCAAGTACTGCCGCTGTAGTAAACACGGAGCACGTGCGATCGTGAATTTCTAAAGTGAAAGTAAAAGCGATCGTGCATTCAAAAGCAGTTTCAGTGCCCCGGATATTAATAGCGTCTCCCTGATGCCCGCAATTTATATACAGTGTAATTACCCAACGATGTAACTGCAAGAGAAAGCAATGAAATATATATTTTACTCCCATCTCGTATTTATTCGCTTTAGGGTTCCCTAGAACACATAATTTTCTTTCCGAACACGGTTTTGGGATGCGGCCGGATTGGACTGCAGGGGTCTTACAAACATTTACATTTCCGGTATGATAAGAGTGGGGCCCCGTGGAAAGCGATCACGGATGCAGTCGCAATGTATATTCCAAAAGATATGGTGCCCATATATACTGTAACTAAGTACACTGTATAGTAAGAAGTAGTGGGAAAAAATCGATTTAAATCATAAATCTGATTTTTTGTCTAAATAATCAGGGATTTCTTTTTTTTTTTTTTTTTTTTTTTTAGACCATATTGCCCAGCCCTGTTACATATAACTCTTGTATTACTAATT
Source organism: Cirrhinus mrigala (assembly GCA_036247105.1). Classification (NCBI taxonomy): domain Eukaryota; kingdom Metazoa; phylum Chordata; class Actinopteri; order Cypriniformes; family Cyprinidae; genus Cirrhinus; species Cirrhinus mrigala. The sequence goes on along the minus strand of CM070016.1, from coordinate 576,946 downwards.
ACGATTTAAAGTGCCTTTCCAGTTTCCTTTCCATTCCAGTTACCAGACTACATTCTGGTAAATGCTGTAATCTTAACATTTTCATGTTATCACAAATTACAAAGAAGCCTACCATAGTGAAAAATAAATACACTAACATGTATTTTAAAATACATTTATTTCATGCAAAGCATATTACAAATACATTTACGTATTATGCACTTAATAAAAATACCCTGCAGTTGTACTTTTAGTATACTAAAGTGGTATATTTAAAGTCTGCTAAATTGGAACAACTAATTTGTACTTAATGCACTTTAATTGTGCGGAAGTAGTGCTGAAGTCCAACTAACGATATACTTAAGTATATCTGACTGTGCTAAGGTGGAACTATTGTAAGTATACTTTAGGTACGCTTTAAATATCTTGCATTTAAAGGCCGATATTATTTAAAGATTATACAATCCTCATCAATAGTGACAGTAAAACATATTTTAGCCTTAATATTAAGAAATGTGCATTGTGCACAAGTAGTGCTCCAAATAAAGTTTAATTACAATTTTTAAATAAGTAAATCTCAAGTAATATTGCCTAATATATGTGTGTGTACTGTGTGAAATTATGATGTATATATATGCTATTGAATACACTGCATTTAAAAATTGAAATATAAAAATGTTCCTAAATAATTTTGATTTAAAAAATTGAATGTAGCCTCAAGTATTTGTTAGAGAAATAAGAAATAAATGAAAAAGCAGAATGTTCTCTGTTTCTTGCTGGTTTTGTTGTTTGATTCATGTTAGTAGATATATCTAATGCAAAGATTGAATATTGTGACACTTTGCAGATTTTTTTGTCCTGCCTGTTTGTTTATCTAAGACATAACTGGCTGGTTTGGCACTGAAATCATGCCACAATGTGCATTTTGACCAAGAAGTGCATTTAGTCTTTTACATGCACACCTAGTGTTCACAGATCACGCGTGCACTTAGACATAAAGACGTTCAAAAGCAGCCATCTGTTGTCAGAAAGAACAAACTCGTATCATGACCTTTTTTCTCATATTTGTATTGACACAAATGAGTGTGTTGCAGACCACAGGCATACAGGCCGTGACCCATCGTGTGTCATCATGTAGCAGCTTCACGTAACATCAGCTGACGTGTGTTTAGTGTTATGAGACGGTGACTGTTATGAGATATCAGCCGCTTGAGTGTCTGCCGTGGGCCACATCAGTGTTACGTTGCTTCATGTGAAATGAGTATCAGATGACGGCTGGGAGTATGTCTGTCTGCTTTATCTTGCATGTGCATGAATGCAGTTTTGTCATTTGACCCCTGCACGGATGTATAGCGTGCTTCTGAACGTGTGCATGTGGCCTGAAGAAGTAACTATGTGTAATATTCATGCTAACAAATGAGATTTCTGCAGCATTTTGATGTTTGGTTTGACCTTTCGCTCCTACTTCACGCAAGAATCTGAGCGTGCATTTGCATAAATAGTGCAAATAAATTGTGTGACATTTTCGCAATGAATTTTACTGATGGCACTGCATGAGAAAGATTCATTAGTTCAGAACAGACAGTGTTTCATCATAACTCATGATTCTACGGTGGTTGACCTCATAAAAACTCCGGTCTCACATTTTAAGGACAGTTCTTTGAGATGGTTAAATGGATAAATTGTTCTTCAGGTGAATATGAATTCTGTTAAACTAAATGCATACCATACTAAGACACTGTCTTCTTTCTGTTTTTTCCCATGCAGTCAATGTATAACTCCATCAAGAATGAGAAGCTGGAATGGGCAGTGTAAGTACTCACACATTCACCACCACTATTGCTCTTTTTTAGAACAGAAATGTGACCCTGGACAGGTATATTTGTAGCAATAGCCAAAATTAAGTTGTATGGATCAAAATGATTGATTTTTCTTTTATGCCAAAAATCATTAGGATATTAAGTAAAGATCATGTTCATGAAGATATTTTGTAAATTTCCTACTGTAAATATATCAAAGCTTCATTTTTGATAAGTAATGTGCATTGCTAAAAACTTCATTTGGACAACTTTAAAGGCGATTTTCTCAATATTTTGATTTTTTTTGCACCCACAGATTTCAGATATTCAAATAGTTGTATCTCAACTAAATATTATCCTGTCATAACAAACTATACATCTATCGAAAGCTTATTTATTCAGCGTTCAGATGATCTATAAATCTCAATTTCAAAATCCTTATGACTGGTTTTGTGGTCCAGGGTCACAAATAAAAAGAATAAACAGGAAATTCTAAAGAAAAGGCAGGAAATCAAGTTTCCTTTCCAACTTTACAAGGGGTGAAAAAAATGGTTTTATTTTTATCTTCATCAACGCTGGTTCTGGTTCCCAAAACGCTCAAATACACAATAAATAGATGGTCCAATTAAGGTCCAAAAAGTGTGTGTGATAGCATGCTTTTGAGTCAAATGATTAGATTGGTGGCATTTCAGACATGAGCTGTAATTATGATCTTGAAAACATGACATTAGACTGACAGTGTGCTTCACTGATAACAGTCATAAAGCCAGACACCATCCCATTGTGCCAAATTACAGCAAGCCCTCGCCAACTCTCTGCACCAACCGCAAACTCTCACTCTGCCTGAGCCCGACTAAATGTTTTGGACCTGCAAGCTAATCTCTTGCTGTAACATTTAGTAGTTCTTTGCAGATCAAATATTGATTAATATCACGTTTGATTATATTCTGTCTATTAAAGCAATAAGAACCCATGGATACAGTGATTTTAAAACAGCTAAAGAGTGCAGTTAGACACATCTGTGCTCTGGGTTAAATACAATTTGAGTTTTGTCAACAAGGGTTTGTCAATTGCCACAGAAAATATATTTTTAACAATAAGTTTTTACATTTTGTGGTTGTGAAAGTAAATAGTGCAACACAATAAACATTGAAATTCATACTGTTTTCAAATACAAGACTTTAATATACATTAGTGCTGTCAATCGATTAAAAAAAAATAGCTAACTGCACATTTTTTTTTTTCTGAAAATAATCGTGATTAATCCCCCTTAACATTTACGTTTTTTAAAATATACTTTTATATTGCAATAATTTCACAATCAATCTTCAAATTTATGTCGAAACAACATAAAGACAGTATATTTTTAATATTTGTTAAATATTTTATGAATGAAGGTGAGAATCACTGATACCAATATTTCTGATGTTTCAAGGAAATTCTTTCTTTCCTAATATTTAACCATTGAATGTAGCCATTTGACATTATAGTGTAATTGAGAGCTGTATTAACATATATTATACTTAAAAAATAACAGCTTCCATTTTAAGTGAACTTAAAGCAATCTTTGCATAAACGTATTATGTACCTGTGCCCTTCCTATATACAGAAAAATATACAGAAAATGAATGAAGTTATCAAACACTAAATATTAAATTAAATATAGATGAATCCTTAAAGCTACAAAAGTTATGGATTTCAATAAAAATTGAAATACTGTGAATAATCACAGTAGGCGTGTCAAGTCGTGAGAGTGGTCCCTTCAGATTTCTATAGCCCAATGTTCCAAGCTAATTCACTAATGAAGTCAACTGTGAAGACAAATGCTGCTGTATCTTGGCAATGCCTTTGCATATTAAAGTGACCTTGGGACCATGCCGCAAGTGTGGCTTTTCCCTTTTTCACCAAAATAGTGCCTTCTTAGAAACAGTACAGCTTATTTTCACTGGCAGTAACATAACTGACTACACAACCTCCCAACCAAGAGCACTGGGGTGGAACATTAGGGTGATTTTAAGGGCTGGAACAGACGGGGCCCGAACAGGGGTGTCAGAGCGCATATCGATCCAACGGAGATTGTGTGCACGTCTCAGCCGTTCCACAGGATCTATAAGGGGTGCAGAGGAGCCAAGAGCAATATACAGTCACAAGGCCTGTAATTTCTACTGTCACCCCTGTTGCCAACAAACAAACATAGCACGCAGTCTTTGTTTGCAAGTCTTATGAGTTATGAGAACATTATTCACCAAGTCATTTCATTACGTGTATAGATGTTGTCTTAGAATAACATGCACAGAAACGTTAGGTGCATCTTTCATTTTTGTAGTGTTTAAAGTTCTTTAAATGTGAAATAGTTATCATCTAAGTGGTGCAACCAAATTTGGCACAACTCTTTTTGGTTGCTTTGGTTATTGAGCAATTTATTAGTCTTGCCCTGTCCGGTGTAAATCAGGGTGAAGTTTACAGCACTGATTATAAATATTATAAGTGCATCATATAGTGCTGCACGATTAATCGTATCGCAATTGCAATCGCGATGTCAGCCTGTGCGATTATATGACGGCAAAATGTTGCGATTATATTAAATAAATAAGTGTGTGGACTTGAGAACACATACTTTCTGAGAACAGTTTGCTGATTTTCTGTGCCGCTAACAAAACAAAACAAAACAAAACAAAAAGATTAAAAAAAGTTTAGACTCAGTATAGACAGTGCACGTGTTCACTTGTGTGCGCAGCGCAGAGAGACTAGAACGAAGATGGATGCAGAGGAGATCGACACTGATCTGGTAGCCAAAAAAAGAACTACCTTTGTTATATGGCGATATTTTGGATTTGAGATTACTGACACTAAGCAGAGAGAGGTACTGTGCAAGATTTGCAAAATTAAAGGCCCTGTTTACACCTGGTATTAACAAGCGTTTTCGGTGATCTCATCACAAGTGGACAATGCTAAGTACAGGTGTAAAGGGGGTGTAAAACGTTTTGAGCTTGTCCACTTTCGACCACATCCAGAGGTGGTCTTCTCTCCGCCTACCTAATACAGATGGGATTTAATCTTTGTCGGGACGAAACGAAACAAAACAAAAGCGGCTGCTCTCTGCATTTTCTCTTTTGTCTAATTTTGCGAACGTGTGAAATTTGTCTGAGCTCATGTCTACCATTGTTCTGAAATATCTGAAAAAGCCCATACATATACATGAACAAAACTTTGTGCAGCGCGTTTCTTATAACACTAGCAGCTGTAAGTTCAAATGCACGATAGCTTTACCCCTCCCGCTCCTGTTTTGACGCCGACAGAGGGATCTGTCCATTTACCCTCCTCTTGATGTACAGTAATCAGCACCACGGGGGGTTATGTGGTCAGAAGTGGTCGAAAGTGGACAGAAGAGGCGGATTAAAAGGCCAGGTGTAAATGGCTCTCTCCATTGTCCACTTGTGATCCGATCGACCAAAAACATAACCGATTTCCTTTTCAAAAGAGTTTACACAGAGTATATGTTACATTCTGCATAAATGTCCGTTTGTTTGGACAAAATGTTTAAAATATCTTATTTTTGTTAGAATGTGTATGTTTTTATTTATTGTTTTATTTAATTTAGCTATACTTTTGAGAAAATAAGTTTACATTAATGCAAAAGCTATTTTGTTTTGTAAAAAGAATTTATTTTGAAACCATTTCTAGTTTTACAAATACACATTTCAGCATTATCACTAATCTGTGTGTGCATTCTCCTTAAAAACCCATCAAGTTGACTCACAATACCATTTATTATAATCACAATCGCATATCGCAATATTGACCTCGATAATCGCAATACGAAAATTTTCCCAAATCGTGCAGCCCTAGCATCATAGGAAGGACATTTCTAAAGGCCCTTGTCAAAAAGTAATTGCAAATAAGGTTGCAAAACCACTTTGAAGGCTATGCTGCTCCTGTGAACTCCAGTTAACTGAAAGTCGCTCTGGTTTGTTTGGCAAAAACGTAAGAACTACTCACAAAAGTCAGGCATGTTGGTGGTAGTGTGATGGACTGGTGATGCTTCTCCAGGAGAATCTGCAATCTAGTGTTTGCTTTGTGTCAGTCTTTCTAAATTGAATTGTTGTTGCTCTGAGAACTTGTAACGGTGGCTGGTTCACAGGTGCCCACAAAAAGTTCACAGGTGCCCCTGACCTGTGAACTTTTGGCACTGTAGTTACCACTGGTCAATAGCTGTAAATAACTGGCTCGTTTAAAAATATTTGCTGCTTACAGTTTCATTACATGTTGTATTAGGAAATCATGGACAGGTGCCAGTGAAATAACACTTGTATCATCAGATCCAATCTGTGTTTTAATTGTTTGTGATCACTTCTGCTCTGGCAGTGGTTTGATATGCCAAGTATTGCTCTGTGTCTGCTGTGCAGAAGTGCGAAGCCCTATTTTATTGGACGTTTTATTCAAATGTGGAAAAGTGCAGTCAGTTTACATAAATGGCAGTCATATACATACAGAAACAGTCATTTATAGCTAGCTTTGTTTATTTCTCATCTTGCTGAAATACTCTGTCTCCATCATCATTTATCTGGGCTTTTATAGGGTTTCCTAGAGTGTGTGAAGACTGAGTGCTATATATAGAGAGGGAGAATGAAATAGCCTGTTGTAATGTGGAGTTGAAATGAGGGTGAAATGAATTGTTTTCTGATTTGAAATATGTTGATGGTTTATTTTGTGGCTTGGTAAATCTCATCTGCCTGTTAATGGTGTGATTCAGCTGGAGTAAGTGGATGGGAACTTCTAAAAGGGTCATTTATATACCGAGACAGGAGACTCTGCTGTGAGCCTGTCTGCCCGTTCTGACTAACTTGACTTGTTTCACTGTCTGCTCATGTTTTTCAGATTTTCTTTTGAAGAAAATCTTTTGTGTGATCCTACATTACATAAAGAGAATCTTTGAGCATTTCTAATGCCTCCTGACACTCGACTAATGTCGCAAGGAAATAGTGGTCTCAAGCTTCAAACATTACAGCAAGCCGAGGTAAATGGCTGCTGTTGCGATTGTTAGTTTCCTAGCAACGTTCTTTTCTGTGACTGACAGAAGCTCCAACCTTCAGGACAGAGTCCGGTGGAGTGTTTGCATTTAATCGAGAACGTAGCAGTGCAACTGTAATCTTTGTCAAAAACCCATCAGGCATCTTCTCAGCTGTTAACATGACAGTACTGGAGTGTGTGAACACGTGAAGGGCCAGTTTCAAGTCACAGACCTAACTTAATGTTGCGTCCTCTTATAGTCATGCTACTGTCCACATGATTACAACGATTCGTCTTTAATCAAACACTCCACCTGCTGTACAAAAGAAAGAGACGGTGTGTGAGGAACAGATCTAAAATTAAGTCGTCACATGCACTACTTTTCAAAAATCTCTTCTTCTGCAAATGTTTGATTAAAAATCCAGTACACACAGTAATATTGTGTACAGTGTTAACTGCAGCAGGCAAATAGCTGACTTTTGTAAATAAGGTGCTATCTATAATACAGAATAATAGTTAGTAATGTAATTAGTAACACTTGTCACTATTGGGACCAACTGTCATTATTAACTGGGCAGTTTATTACTATTTATAAAGCACATTTGTGACCCTGGACCACAAATCCATCATAAGGATACATTTTTTGAAATTGAGATTTATAGATCATCTGAAAGCTTTCCATTGATGTATGGTTTGTTATGACAGGACAATATGGTTGAGATACAACTATTTGAATACCTGGAATCTGAGGGTGCAAAAAAAAATCCAAATATTGAGAAAATCGCCTTTAAAGTTGTCCAGTTGAAGTTCTCAGCAATGCATATTACTAATCAAAAATTAAGTTTTGATATATTTACAGTAGGCAATTTACAAAATATCTTCATGGAACATTATCTTTACTTAATATCTTAATGATTTTTGGCATAAAAGAAAAATCAATAATGTATTTTTGGCTATTTCTACAATTATACCTGTGCTACTTAAGACTGGTTTTGTGGTCCAGGGTCACATATTGACGCATTGTATAGGTCAAAATTATCAATTTTTCTTTTATGCCAAAAATCATTAGGATATTAAGTAAAGATCATGTTCTATGAAGATATTTTGTAATTGTCCTATCGTAAATATGTCAAAACTTCATATTTGATTGGTAATATGCATTGCTAAGAATTTCATTTGGACAACTTTTTAAAGGTTAAACTTCAAACTTCAAATATTGTCTTGTCCTAACAAACCATTAATCAGTGGTACAAAAACCTATTTATTCAGCTTTCAGATGATGTATAAATCTATAAATCAGATTAAAAAAACTGACACTTTTGACTGTTTTTGTGATACCTTTTTCTCCATTCCTAAATCCTACCCAATACCTAAACCTAACAACTACTGTACTAACTGTTAATAAGCAGCAAACTAAGAGTTTATTGAGACAAAAGTCATAGTTAATAATTAGTTAATAGTGGGAATTGGACCTAAAAATCAATTGTGACCATGCAATCTGTCTGACTCATTTTATATAATGTATCCTGACTGCCTTTTGATTACTTTTAGATTCCTTTTGACCTAACGTGCTTATAGCAGATTTGAATGTGATTGTTGTGTACCATATTGATTTAAAAAATTAGCAAATTAAAACCGAATATGATCTAATTACAAGTACTTAATTTTTGGAATCTGATTACGTGATCCAGATTACATGTAATCAGAAACTACTGAGCAGGTTGGACAGGTGTCTGGTTATTAAAAAACAAGTGTGAATCCCCGCCAAAATACCTTCAAGATGGATGGCATCACCTTCACTCAAGGAGATTTTTAGGAGCCCTTCCATCCATACATGAGCGAGCAGTAATAGATGGCATGCATGGATGCAGTGACTGTGAAACTAACTGGCATATGGGATGAAGACAGCAGCGTCACAAAAGTGAATTTAGTAATAGTTGCATATTAAGCGAAATAGTACATTGGATTTGTATCTGTTGTGTGGAGAAACCTTCATGTGATCTTGTATAATCTGAAGTGTGCATACCAAATATCAATGCGATCGATTAAGATGCATGAATTGCCTTTTAGCTGTCATGCAAAAGAGACCATTTCTAACAAATGACATTTAGATGAAATCTACTGATTTTTCCTGCTTTTTATTTTCACAAATGTCAGGCGGCCAGATAATAACAGATGTGCATCATGAGTCAGTGGTCAGTGTGTTTGTGCGGGGATTCCTGCAGTGATGTTGAATGACTGCAGACTCTCCCACACATCAGCCCATCAGTCTCTTACATAAATGTGTTTCCACAGCTCAAACATTTACATTTAACAGAACCTGTTCAGACTCTCACTACACGTACTTCATATAATGTCAGGTCTGTGGAAGAGTTGCCGTTCATGAAGGTTGATAGGATGTTTGTGTGTGTGTGTTGTAGTGATGGAGATGAGCTGAAGAAGTCTCTGTCTGAGCTGGCGGATAAGAACCACCACTCTCATACTAAGAGCATCAGTCGCATCAGCAGCGGCAGTAACCCGTTCCTGGACATTGCCCATGACCCCAACGCTGCTGTCTACAAAACTGGCTTTCTGGCCCGGAAAATCCACGCTGACATGGACGGAAAGAAAAGTAAGATTCAAGTCCTGAAGTTATCATGTGAAACATCTCATTTTGAGAGAAAAATGTGTATGATCCGTGATTTTGAAACGGTAATGGAAAAAACTGTGAAACTGTATTGTTTAATTGGAGGTAATGCTTAAAGCTCAAAATTGAAAACATTACAAATAATAAAAAGCAGTTTTCAGCTAAAGATTTAACTGGTGAGGTCATTTAAATGGTCTTTTCTATTTTATTAATTCTTAGTGTGATTAAAAGCTTTTTTCATAAGCACTTTATATTTATGACTCTTCATAGCCGAAGCTTCTGGGTGTGCAGGGAATGACGGGAAAGAACATTAAATAAATGCTGTGTAATGTGAATGAGGATAAAGCAGGTGTGATTCAGTGCTTTGGCAAGCACGCATGGTGAAATGGGAATTTGGCTGTAGTCTCTCATATATTATGTCCACTTATTTTTCCTTCCTAATGAGATTCTAGAGTCACTAGAAAACCCGCTGAGCTGTTTGTGTCTGTTTAAAGAGACGTACCGATTACAGCTCGTCCTGCAGAATAATCTCAAAGATTGACAGTTGATATGATTAAAACTGATATTATAGGGAAGGTTAAAAGGAGGCTTTCAGGAACTATAAAAAGTTCTGTTTTTGTATTTATATGCACTACCATTCAAAATGTTTGGGTCAGTAAGATATTGAAAGAAATGAATAGTTTTATTCAGCAAGGATGCATTAAAGGAGAAGTCCACTTCCAGAACAACAATTTTTTTTGAGGAAAACATTTCATGATTTTTCTCCATATAATGGACTTCATTGGTGCCCCGATTTTGAACTTCCAAAATGTAGTTTAAATGCAGCTTCAAAGGCTCTAAACGATCCCAGCCAAGGAAGAAGGGTCTTATCTAGCAAAACGATCTGTATTTTTTTTCTAAAAATAAAAATTTGTATACTTTTTAAGCACAAAAGCTTGTGTAGCTCTAGCTCTGGCATGCGCGTCCACGACGCTACGTACTATTGAATCACGTCATAAGGTCACGCAGAACTACAGACCCAGTGTTTACAAAGTGAACGCTCAAAGACTAAGGAAGTGCAAGTAAGTCAAACGCTGTTTACAAACAAAAACATACAACGATGTCAGACGATTCTGGAGTTGTAGAAGAAAATGAGTTGGAGTTTTTCGCCATACTCTACCTTTTTGAGCCGGAGTACACTGACGATGAACTTAGACGTGATTTATAACGTCGTGGACGCGCATCTCAGAGCCTGTGCTACACAAGCTTTTGTGCTTAAAAAGTATACTTTTTTTTTTTTTTTTTTAAATGACAGATCGTTTCTCTAGATAAGACCCTTCTTTCCCGGCTGGGATCGTTTAGAGCCTTTGAAGCTGCATTTAAACTACATTTTGGAAGTTCAAAATCGAGGCACCAATGAAGTCCATTATATGGAGAAAAATCCTGAAATGTTTTCCTCAAAAACCATAATTTCTTTATGACTGAAGAAAGAAAGACATGAACATCTTGGATGACAAGGGGGTGAGTACATTTTTTGTAAATTGTTGTTCTAAAAGTGGAGCTCTCCTTTAAATTACTCAAAAGTGTCAGTAAAGACCTTTATAATTTACAAATATTTAATGTTCTTTTTAACTTCGTATTTATCAAAGAATCTTGAAAGAAATGCAGCACTGTTTTCAATATTGATCATAATCAGAAATGTTCCTTGAGCAGCAAATCAGAATTTTTTAATGATTTCTGAAGGATTATGTGACATTGAAGACCGGAGTAATGATGCAGCTTTAAATTCATAGGAATAAACTGCATTTTAAAATATAAATCAAAATAGAAAAGTTATTTTGCATTGCAATAAAATTTCATGATATTACTGTTTTTACTGTATTTTTGACCAAATAAATGCAGCCTTGGTGAACACAAGAGACTTTAAAAAAAAAAAAAAAAAATTACTGACCGCAAACTTTTGAACAGATGTTTTAACAACATACAGTATCTAATGCGGTAAAGCGAAGTGGATACCTTCTACCCTCCGCCGCTTTGTGATTTACGGTCCAGCTCCGCAGAAGACGTGCCAACATGAGTTTAGTCTCCAATACCAGTCATGCCAGTGCGATCTAATGAGCGTGTCCATGGGTGTATTACAGTCCGGATAAAAACAGCAGGGCTTTAGTGATCTGATGCATCACATGCTGAGAGCATTCAGGCCAGGGTCCCAGAGGTGCCATCAGCGCACTGCTGAGAACTCAGTTTGTATGGGGTGTAAAGGATTTGGATGCTTCCCAAAGCTCCTACTGTATAGCACAGCCGTAAATAAAGCTGTCCTACAGAGACCCTATGAAGAGAATCATTTGACAGTAGAAATGTAAGCAATGCCCTTCAGAGGTGGAACAGACTGCTGAAATGTTTGACTCCAAAAGAAAACGGTCACCCTGTGATTTACCCTTTATAACAGTATGGAAGATACCTGTAGTGATATGTTTTTATTTGTTCCCTTTACAGTTTTTGTCGCTATGAACTGTCATTGAGTGGCAAAGAGTAATATATAATTGCTATTTATTTATTTATTTTATTTGTATTCTCTAGCACCGAGAGGAAAACGAGGCTGGAAAACCTTCTATGCTGTTCTCAAAGGCATGATCCTCTATTTGCAAAAGGTTTGTTTATTCGCTCTTTCATTTTGCCCTTTCACACTGCTGATTAATCAAATTTCCATCATTTCCCACAAACATCAATAATAATTCAATTTCTCCTCCTGGAGGTTCAGATGTGAGAGGTAATCACACTCACATATTTATTTCAGGTCTGACAAACCTTTTCAGAGCCCGTCAAAGAAAGAAGCGTCCCAGCGTCCCCCATTCTCCATTACAATAGTTTATTTATGTGCTCCATTTGAACATGCATTAGTTGCTTAGCTGTGCAGTCATGCAAAAGTCACATGCATGAAATATTGGCGCAAAAGCAGGCCGTAGATGTGCATATAGTTTTGTGCTGTGACTGATTGTATCCATGGCCGCAGGTTTCCATGGCATTAAAGATAATGATGTGCCATTTACCCATGTGCAGCAATCACACCAAATGACTTTCATCAGAGAAACAGGAGATGTGTTGGATGGCTTTCTCATTCTCATTTCAAACAGATCTTGGTGCAAACTCAATGTAATGATTTCTGATTCTAAAATGCATGTTAGTTGTAATTAAATAAAGATGAAGGGAATGGTGTAGCACCAAATGTATATACACAGTCCAATGTTCCGAAGTTTTACTGGGTGCGTCAATCCAAACAAAAAAATCTCCAAAAATGGAAAAAGGACCTGCACACAACGAATGAGCAAAGGCTCTCCAACTGTTCATTTATTTTGCTTCGTTAGAGGCTACATAAAAATTGTGCAAAGAAGTGCTGTAAAGTGCAAAATGTTTGAGATCAACTCTTCATCAGTACCAAATAATTGCAGATACACACCTGCATCAATTTAAAATGCACACATGTGCAGACACAAAATATTTAAGGCATTATCACAGATAATTATGATATGAACATGCGACTATAACATGTTTGTAGCCTATATCTATGTGAAAAACCCAAATACATCCTTGAAACATTTCTAGATATAAAAAATACAGGTCACATCAATAAATAACCTTAATTATATAAATGAAGGTCCCACTTTATACTAGGCAGTCTTAACTACTGTGTACTTATCTTCAAATTAATAATTTGATACAATGCACTTTTTGTGTATATACATGTTTTTACTATCTACTTATATTTTTTAAAATTTCCGTAATTACATTTATAGTTACAGTATTGACCCATCCCTTACACTTTAATCCACCCTTAAACCTACCCGTACCACCTAACCTGTCCCTAATATTACCTGTATCCCACCTCAAAAGCAGCAAGAGTGTTTTGCAATACAATATGAACTTTTGATGTAAGTACATAGTAGTTAAGGCCACCTAATATAAAGTGGGGCCTAAATTTATATAATTCTGTAAATATACATCAAATATACATACAAATGATAAATTGTCTTACAAAATCTATATTAAACATAAGCACAAAAACATAATCCATGTACAAAAATGTATCAAAAATAATATTGTTCACAAAAAGTATTTTGTAAATTGTTCTTCATGCCTAAAATATATAATGATTTGAGACTAAATATCCATTTACATTCTCTTTGTAGATGTTTACGTTCTTTAACAACAAAATTCAAATCACATTTGCATATGAACATGTAACAAAATGCCTGATGTGGTATATATATATTTATACGATTTGTCACTCTGCTCTTAAAAGACAAACACAGACAAACCATCTCATTTAACCAAAAAATCTCTTTTTTTTGCTCTGTAGTCCGAAAAAAAGAGGAGGATCAGCAAAAAGAATTGTGCACGCAGGATCACTAATCAAAATATGCCAAAGCTTTCTAATTAAATCCATTAATCTCTCAACTATGTGCTGAATTCATGTTGTATAGACTGCAGAATAAGACTTAGATCTGTCTGATCTGTCTAAACTATGTGATGCATCCTGTACTTTCTCTAGTGCTTCGTCCTTTCTTTAAATAAGTAGGGTGAGCACTTGTGGCATGAAGAATACTGTTCCTATCAGTAGGCTTAGTGACTAAAGTAGTTACCGAAGTCCATGATATTAATAGGATCCTATAGCATCAAGGAAGAATACAGAATGAGTGTCAATTTCTACATGAAACGATTGAATCATATCAATATACCACATTATTTAAACAGCAGAATCCTCCAATATATTCCTACAAACCCTGATAATACAAAACTCTTCATACACATATCTTTTCCTCATAATAATGTTCACAAAAAGATTATTATCTCTTCTCCAAAGAACCCATAAACAAACCAGCACAATCAGGGGAGAATTTTAATACTTTTAGATAATACTCACCTTTAAACAAAAAAATATTTTTCTCCAAAAGCAGTGAAATCATATAAAAAATAAATTCTGAAAATTATAACCAAACACTTTACATGTGCTTTAGTATCTTAGTCACTACATGAAAATAAGTGCAATTTTAAAAGAACAACAAGCAGTTATTAAATAGCAGTGGTTTAAAAGGTTCAAGGTAAAACATTTATTTTAACATTTTCATAAAGTTTTTTTTTTTTAAGTCTGTTGGGAAACAGTCATGAAAGTATACTCTTAAAGTACAAAGTGGCCTTTTATTGTTTTTATTAAAGGGGTTAATGAAGGCCCGCCTTCCGAAAAAAAAAAATTGTGGTGTGATTGATTAGCTGTCCCAGTGCGTTGCAATTGGCCAACAGCTTAGACCAGGGGTGCTCAACCCTGGTCCTGGAGATCGACTTTCCTGCTAAGTTCAGTTCCAACCCTGACCAAATACACCTGAACCAGCTAATTAGGATCTCAAGGAGCGTTTGCTAATTACAGACAGGTGTGTTTGATTAGGGTTGGAACTAAACTCTGCAGGAAAGTCGATCTCCAGGAACAGGGTTGGGCACCCCTGGCTTAGACGGTGTTTCAGTACTGCCACGCCCCTTGCCAAAGAAGCAAGTTCCTTGTACAACTGTTAGCACAAGCTAGATTAAAGTAATACTTATGTTTTATATGGATATTTTTCTTACAAAAACGAATCGATTTGCTACAGGAGGCCTTTATTAACCCCCCGGAGCCATGTGAGGCACTTTTTATTATGGATGCACTTTATTGGATTTGTTTTGGACTGATGAAAAGAAACACTCATCTATGCCGTTCTAAAGCTTAGTCTAGTGCAGGTTTATGCATTTTAAAAAACACTCACATTATAAGTGAAGGTATCTACACTGTATGATGAATAAATCTCTTACCACACACTGCACACGTCTGTGGCGCGTTACGGCTCTGACGTGGCCACTCTAGTCAATGCTTGTGTTTATACCTGCTGCGCTGTGGCTCGTTAAAGCATCTCAGAGAAGCTGCTCTCTATGCTGCATCGCTAAAGTTAGGCTAATCCTCCACCTCGTCCCTACCCACCCCCCAACCATACGAATTTCCGTAAGCCGGATTTTTTTTAATGATATTCTAATGGGCCGCGTTGTGACATCATAACATCAGGAAAACAAACGCTGTAGTCCAAAAGAGCCGTTCATTGTAGTTCTGATTTGTTAAAAACTAAATATCTCCCTTTGGAGTGGATTTTGAGATTTGTAACTTTGTGGATCTTTTTTTTATGCCCAAAGATACACACCACACACTGACTAAAATTCAAAAAGTGAAAAAGCACAGTAGGACCCCTTTAATGTTATATAATCTACAAGTACAGTTTTACATTTTAAACGTACCTGTAACATTTGAAGTTCATTACAAGAAGACATTTAAGCACAGTCCTTTTTCCACAAGCCTATATCCATATTTTGAGTGTGATTTAATGTGTGATCATGATTTGTGTATTTATTTTTCAGAATTCCTTCAGACATAGCAATAATGGCATCACTGTGAATTCTTTTGGCCACAATAAATGTGTACAGAAAATCTGATATTGTGACAGCAATAGATCCTGTTATAATCAGTGGTAGAGCATACACTTTTATGTATGTTTGCAGTGTATTCAATCTCTCTGAGAACTGAGAACTTAGGTCTGAATTCGTCCCCTTTCACGAAACACCACTAAAATCAGGTTAAATTGCTTGTTCCCTCAAATAACAATTAACAAGCTCAGATTGGCAGTGTTTGGTATCCACATAACACTAAGAAACAATTTATGAATCTAAATGATTCTGGATGACATGACCCTAAACCAGCCTAATGACCATTGAGCACTCTACTAAAATACTGAAAGTGTTTCCTGCACCATTGAATATACAACAACAGCTAAGATCTCACTAATGAGACAAAAAAAATACTATAATAAACCTCACAACTTTCTATTTTGTTGGCTATGCAAAAGTCCATCCCTGTCGATGTTCATGATTTGTCCTGTGTGTGGTTGCTTCCGCAGGATGAGTATAAGCCGGAGAAGGCCCTATCAGAGGACGATCTGAAGAACGCCATCAGCGTGCATCATGCTCTCGCCATCAAAGCTATGGACTATGAGAAGAAGCCCAATGTTCTCAAACTCAAGACCGCTGACTGGAGAGTGTTCCTCTTCCAGGCCCAGTAAGAGCCGCTCGCAGACACCGGCACATTGAGAAACAGACCTAAAACTCTGAACTCCAAATCTAATTTCATGCTTCAGTTCAAGCTCAATTAAAGCTCGTTTATCTCTTCCATTGGTCTGCCCGCAGACCTTTTATTTCTTCGTAAGGCTGACTGGTCTCATCCTGTGAGTTTGCACAACTATAGCGTTGCCTTTCTCATGTGAACATGTACAATCTCTTCTCTATAGGAGCCCTGACGAAATGGAGTCCTGGATTAGAATAATCAACTCGGTGGCGGCCATGTTTTCTGCCCCGTCTTTCCCCGCTGCCATCGGCTCTCAGAAAAAATTCAGCCGTCCGCTGCTGCCGGCGACCACCACCCGAATGTCTCAGGTGGGTTTGAAGAGTGAAGTGAAACGTTGTTGATGGGACGTGCTGTGTCCTTCTGAAGCCTTTGATGACTGTTGGTCATTTGATGTTCCTGATGTGTTACAGGAAGAGCAGCTCAAGTCCCACGAGGCCAAGCTGAAGCACGTCTCTACAGAATTAGCCGAACACAGATCCTACCCGCCAGATAAGAAGGTCAAAGCCAAAGAGATCGATGAGTACCGCTTGAAAGAGCACTACCTGGAATTTGAGGTAGACGGCATTACCTTTTATGATGCAAGAGACACAATTAAGTGGATCGTTTGCTCTGGTTTAACTTGGCTGTATTTTTCCCCCTCGCTTCGGCGTCCGCTGACACACAGGGACTCGCTGTCTCTGACGTTCCTCATCTAGACTGTCAGGGATGAGCTTGCCTAGAATTAATGGAAATACGTTTCCTGAAGCCGTTTTATTTACTGGCTTTGATTGATGGCTAAGGTCAGAGGAGAGGAATTAAACAGCACTCGTGTCGTACTTACTTTTGCTTCCACATTAAACAGTGCTTTGCAAATGCTTCTTCTAATCTTTAATGATTTCAGACATAAGCAGTCTTAATGCATAACTAATAAATAATATAGGAACTCTTCACAAATACAAATGCGTACAAATGGTGTCCCAGTACTTTTTCAGTTGATTATCTAATTAGTGTAGTTGTATGATTTATGCATTGACGATAAGAGGTCCTGTGATGGACCTTGCGCTTAAACTTTAAATAATCTCAAATCGAATTATCTTTAAAATCCATTTTCTCAGTATTTACACAAGTTAGACACATCTGTTATCAAGAATTTTATAAAAATTATCTAACAAACTCTTTTTTTCTCTAATTTATGGGAAATGGGTTTATCTGTAACTCTAAATATGCAATGCTGTTACCGCTTACATTTTTTTAGTTGTTTTTTTAATTTTAGTAAATATTTTATGTTTGTTTGTATATTATTTTTATGTTAAATTTTATGCTGCAAAATAACAAAAACATAAAGGTATGAAATCACTCAACCGAACAGCATTCTGACCTAGAAATTAATATAATTAATGAAAATAAAGCAGCTCAGATAATAATATTTAGATCTCCTGAGGTTAAGCAGCGTCTTTCACAAACAATTTGATAAAAACAATTTAATTTAACTTGCTTTTGAAGTCTTGTTTTAAAGCCTAAAATGATCAAAGACTCAGCACTTCTCAAATGCAGTTTAATGTCAGTTAAACGGATGGAAAATACATACACATGTAAGTTATTTACTCTATTATACATATAAGTCTTTAAAAAAAAAAAAAAAAGTCTTAAATTACAATAGTCTTAATTTTAGGCCATAAAATGACTTAAAAAATCTTAATTATGATTTCAAGAGGTCTTAAATTTGGGAACAGAAAGGATAGAATTGCAATATAGCTTAATGTGACAATTAGACTTCATAAGGCTATTATTTCATTAAATAAACTTAACATAAACAGCACTGGACTTTTCAGAGTCAGGTGATGCACTGCTTTGTGTAGTGCCATTACCTGCGACACGGCTATATTTCTGCCGTTCTGCTGGTAGAAAATGAATTTGCATTTTCAATAATTCAGTAATTACACAGAGTTGTAAATGTGAACTGGTTAATCGACAAGAAGATAATGCATTATAAAAATCGAAACAATTAAGACAGTAAAATATATTTATATTAGGGCTGTCAAACGATTAATCGCGATTAATCGCATACAAAATAAAAGTTTGAGTTTGCCATATATATATGTGTGTTTACTGTGGGTAATTATCATGTATATGTAAATACACACAAATTAATTATATATTTAAGAGAAATTGTGTTTATGTAATTTATGTACAAAATATTTTTATATATAAATTATATAAAAATTATAATAAACACACATACTTGTAAACATTTCTTAAATATATACATGAATGTGTTTGTGTTTATACACTGTGTGCAGAATTATTAGGCATGTTGATGTTATGGTCATATTTTTTTTCCAAACACATTTTACCAATTCCAAACCACATCAGTCTTAATAACTACTGTTAATTTTGTATTTAATCATTTATATGTGATATATAATTGTCTCAAAAGGCTGGAAGTGAAAAACTCCTTATATTTAGGTGTGCAGAATTATTAGGCATGTTTTATTTTACAGATAAAATGAGCCAAAAAAGATATTTAACCAAGACTGAAAAGTCCAAATTATTAAATGCCCATGAGAAGAATGCAATACTAATGCATTACAAGAATTTGCAAAGTTAAGGCTTGACCATTGGACAGCGAAATGCTTGTTGAGTCTGCATGGTCAGAAAAAACAGGTGGAGAAGAAAAGATGCATGTTAACTGCAAAAGAATTAGGAATTAAGGTGAAGAATTAGGTGTGACACCATCAGGAACCGTTTCCAGTTCTCCAGCACCACCATTTTCCAGAACTGCAACCTACCTGGAGTCTTCAGAAGTGCAATGTGTCAGGTTCTCAGAGACTTTTCTTGGTAAAAAATCCTAAAAAATGCCCCTGACTTAATAAGAATAACAAGCTGACGTGTTGTGAAATACATGAAGACAGTTTTTTTATAGGCTTTATAGACAGATAAGTTTAGAGTGACTCTTGAAGGACAAGCATCACATCCTCTTGTACCTCTGATTCAAGAATTTATCTTCCAAAATCTGGCAGTAAGTTTTGGGAGTTCATGTTTAGTCTCCTATCCTGAAAAGTCTGACTTGCAGAGATGGACTAAAATGAACTCCCAAAACTTACTGCCAGATTTTGGAAGATAAATTCTTGAATCAGAGGTACAAGAGAATGTGATGCTTGTCCTTCAAGAGTCACTCTCAACTTATCTGTCTATAAAGCCTATAAAAAAACTGTCTTCATGTATTTCACATCACGTCAGCTTGTTATTCTTATTAAGTCAGGGGCATTTTTTAGGATTTTTTACCAAGCAAAGTCTCTGAGAACCTGACACATTGCACTTCTGAAGACTCCAGGCAGGTTGCAGTTCTGGAAAATGGTGGTGCTGGAGAACTGGAAACGGTTCCTGATGGTGTCACACCTAATTCTTCACCTTAATTCCTAATTCTTTTGCAGTTAACATGCATCTTTTCTTCTCCACCTGTTTTTTCTGACCATGCAGACTCAACAAGCATTTCGCTGTCCAATGGTCAAGCCTTAACTTTGCAAATTCTTGTAATGCATTAGTATTGCATTCTTCTCATGGGCATTTAATAATTCTGACTTTTCAGTCTGGGTTAAATCTCTTTTTTGGCTCATTTTTTCTGTAAAAGAAAACATGCCTAATAATTACGCACACCTGAATATAAGGAGTTTTTCACTTCCAGCCTTCACGGACAATTATATATCACACATAAATGATTAAATACAAAATTAACAGTAGTTATTAAGACTGATGTGGTTTGGAATTGGTAAAATGTGTTTGGGAAAAAAATATGAGCAGAATATCAACATGCCTAATAATTCTGCACACAGTGTATATGCATAATAATTACACACAGTACACACACATATATATTAGGCAAACTAAAACTTTTATTTTGTATGTTTGACAGCCCTAATTTACGTGTCATTTAATTCATATAATAAAAAGTTTTTAAAAAATGTTTTGGTGAAAACCTGAACTGTAAATCATACTTTTTACAGTTTAATATGTTATACAATAGACATTGTCATACCTTGCTCATATTGTGTTACTTTTATTTGTGCAGGTATAAAAAACGGTCTTAAAAAGTCTTAAATTTAAGCTTAAAACTCCTGTAGATACCATGGTTTAGTTGTATTGGATAGCACTATTATAATGTGTATAATGTGCCCTTTGGCCTGACAACGTGATCAGTATTCCAGTCAGTGTGTTTTACTTTTGAGGAAAAAAGACCCTTGTCAAACTCTGCTGAAATTAACTGTGAGCATTGTTTGAGTCTGTTTGTGTACTTTAAGGCAAGACACCACAGGTGAACAGGGTTAAAAGGGTTAAGAGAACTGTTTTGTATTACAAATTTTCTGAAATTATATGTTTAAATGTGCAAATTAAGCATTACTGAATTAAATTTGCACTAATTTGCATACATTTCCAGAACAGAGATCTGAATAATTCCAATTTTTTGTCATATTTGATTTTTATATTAGAATTTTATTTTGTTGTCATAATAGAATGAAAGGTTTTTACAGAGGGAATTTTAGGAATAAAATATTAATAAAACAAGCCCCTCTGTAAAAAAACCTTCAGAATATTGATAGGAATAAAACTAGAAGGTTTGAATGCTATTGTGCTACTGAAGTTTCTGACTCGGTGTAGGAGAGAAGAATAATTTTGAGAAAACAGCCATTAAATATATGTATTCAGGGTTCCCATGCATCCTGGAAAACCTGGAAAATTGATTGGTAATTTTCCAGTCCTGGAAAACATGAGAGAAAATGTAAAATGTCCTGGAAAACCTTGTAGTTGTCCTGGAAAATTATTAACGGTTTTTAGCCAAGTCCAAAACAAATAATCCTAGTAGTAGAAAATGTTCAAACTGCCATAAATCGTAACCAGACAGTTTCTGTTCCAAATGCGCAATTAGCAATCAGCTCATTTGTTTTATTTCAGTCAATCCCTGTTCTGTACTTGCACACAAACTATATTGCAAGCATCTTCCAAAATGTCATTTGTGTGAGAGAGTGAGCTCGCTGTTCACGATGTGTGAAATATTGGAAAAAAAAATCCATAAAATTTCGCTTATGAATGTTATTTTATCAGATAAAATGAAAATGCCATCAAAACTTTCTGGAAGACAGTCGGCTCCCTTCAAAGATACATTCATTTAAAACAGCACGTTTTGATTTTAAAACGTGCAGTGCTCATGATTATTCAAAGAAGTCAATCGCCACAAATAAATCAATGTATGGGAAGCACTAGTAATGTATATTAAAATATCGTAAATCATATCATTGTTACTAAAAAAAATTATATCGCAAAATATATTGATATTGAATTATAGTCCAGCCCTTTTGGATCGTAATTAAAATGTAGTGGTTACTTTTATTTTTAAATAGCTACAGAAAGTATGCATTGTAATAGAGCAAAAAACATCTTGTTCATGTAGTCATATTTTCATTCTATCTTATCTCTTGCTTAAAAAAAAAAAAAATTAACAAATCGGAATTTGCTTGAAAAAAATTGGAATCGGCCATGAAAAATCAAGATTGGTGCATCACTACTGACTTTTGACAGTTTGAACATTGATGTGTTTCCAAACCTTCTAATGTTCAACTTTAAGAGAAGTATTTCAGTAATTCAATAAATTACTGTAAAATTACTGTAATTTAGTAAAAAATGTAACTAATGATTTTTATTATTGTCAGAAGTAGGCTATCAGGTTGGCATATAGCGCCGTTGTGCTGTGGACGTCCCAAGTTCGGATCCCGGCTCGTGGACTTTTCCCAATCCCACCCCCTTCTCTCTCTCCCACTTCGCTTCCTGTCTTACCTACACTGTACTATCTGAAAAAAATAATAAAGGCATAAAACGCCAAAGAATAAATCTTATAAAAAAAAAAAAAAATGAAGTAGGCTATTAGTACTTCTGTACCACACTGATACTGAAATTTTAAAAACATATAAATACCGGCCTTTCTGCAGTACTAGTAGTACCAATATTATTGTTGCCATAAATGATGAACTGATTTAATTTATTTTTATTTTCAAATGGGTAAATAAAATAATTTATTACTTCCAATATATTTTGTTTATTTTCCTATGGTACTAAAATGGTTCTGAAAATCATTTGTTGTAATGTATAATTAAGAGCTCATATTGAAGAGCTGATTTTATAGGTAAGTCATGGCCATCAACTGTATGTTTTTAAAGACTTCTTGAGAGAGGAATATATTACTTTAGGGCGTTCTTTATATCTTTTATTCCCGCCATAATTAAAACAAAAATGTCCTGGAATCCTGGAAAATGATCACCGAAAAAGAGTGGGAACCCTGGTAACTGTAATTAAAATCTACAGATGCAAATAGACAAAGTGTAACAAATTAAATGTGTATTTTGGATGTTGTCTTTCCAGCAACCTGAAGAAGAAGAAGATATGTTATAGTAGCAAAATAGCCTGAAATCCCACATGAAAAACCAGTTTTTGCCTGTCGTGTTTTGCCTTAAATGAGCCACTCACAAGGTGCCATTTGACTTGCTGCCTTTGAAGGTGCAGTACGAGCGAGGGCTGTGAGCAGAGCTATTGTTAGAGCTTTCGTCTCGACTGCGTGGTGGCTGATGACATTATAATGGGGTCTAATGGATTTTCTGAATTCTCTCTGAAGGAGAACCGTTACGAGATGTACGTGAAGCTCCTGAAAGAGGGGGTCAAAGAGCTCCTGACGGCCCGGGACGGCGACGTGGCGCTGAAGAAGTCGCAGTCCAGCCCGTCTCTCAACCAAGAGTCCCAGCCGGCCGGCGCCAAAGTCAAGCGCAACACGTCCGAGCGGAAGGATTACCGGCCCGAAACGCCCAAGGTTACATAGGCGGTGTTTCCGCTTCCTGTCAGAGAGCCATTGTATATCACGCGTGACTGTATTTTGATGTAATTTATTTATCTGCCGACAGTTGTATCAGAAAACATTTGTGTAAAATGTAAATTGATCAATTGGTTGGAAGTTGTAAATCTCTAGGTCTCCCTTGACCAGCCGGTGCTTGTGGAGCAAATAGTGCGGTTTTCTTTTTTATTCGTTAGCGTGTAAAGATTTTGTGGTCGCACTTTATTTTACAGTAAATGGCTGAGTAATATTAGGTAGCCACAGGGGTTAGGTTTAGGGTTAGGTTTAGGCTTAGATTCGGCCAACAGGACTGTAAAATAAAGTGCCACTGAGAACATGGCTGTCTCTTGATCGTGCTGTTCCCCTTATTTGCTGTTCCTTCAAGAGAAGTATTTTTTTTCAAGTGGAAACGTCCACTTACATATGCTAGGCAGTAGATATAGTCTCACTCAGAGCGTTAGCTGTTATTTTAATAGACGAGTACACGGCGGATCTGAACTGACAGCAGAGAGAGGGGTCGTTTTCAGGATCCTTCAGGATTTCGGTGCATGGATGCGATTGCGGGATTTATCACGATAGCCTTTCGTTTTCCGTCGCGGATGTAGTCCACTACCGATGTACTAACCACCTACTAACAAACCACCGAATTCTCCGTATGATATCTACTCGCGCGCGTTAATGGATCGTACCAGCATGTCGCAGCAATGGACCGAAACTCTAAATAGATTATTTTCTAACGATGATTTCGAGGTACTTGCTGAGTTACGGCATTTCAGACTGCGGGATTAGATGGCGTCTGCGTTGGCGTCGACGCCATCGACCGCGCAGTTTGTGCCATTTATTTTTTTATCTGTTTGTTGAAGTAAAGAGTATACTTCTGCTTTTTTCAGTAGTGTAAATGCCAATGCTCCTTTTGTGTATTTTATAATCTTATATATATTTGAATTTTTAATTCTCAGTTCAGAACATTATTGTTGTAAAGATGACAGTAGTATTTATAGTGCACTTTATTAGTTCTTTTGACTCCTTTAGAGAGCTTTATAAAGGGTAGTGATATGTTACTTCATTATACAGGTTTTTCAAGCGTAACCAAATCTATGGTTGATTTTATTGAAGGTACACAGCCGAAGGTACATTTTCACTCGTGTAAAGTCGTGTTAGTTCGTCTGTGCTCGTGTATTTTTGCCGTCACGTTTAGGTTGTTCGAATCCAGAGGCTTCTAGAAGAATTGAGAACATTTTGGTTCTGAACTGTCGCTTTTTTTCGTGATGCTGACCTTGAATCTAAGATTAAAAAAAAAAAAAAAAAAAACGACGACGTGAACACTATATGAACGTTCTACAGTGTTTTTGCACACCAACAAAGCCAGATCTATTATTTGAGAACTTTTGAAGGTTTAAAAGGAATCTATATCAGAAGCTTTTCACATTTACATTTACAGATATTAGTCCCTTCAATCTATGACATTTTGTTTACTTGAAGTATTTTTAAAGACACTTTATTATTTTATGTTAGAATTTGACAAATAGAAAGGATTTGTTCATATCTACGCTGTGTTTTTGTTATTACGAGCTCTTTCAACAGACTTTATATTGTTGCTGCGTCTTGTTTTTCATGTTTTTTTTTTTTCTCGCTGTGAAAATGCCGGACATGTTATTTCTCTTGTCCAGTTCTGAACACAGAAGCACTTAGATAATGTTTATTTTTATTTATTTGTTGCTACTTTGAGAGCAAAAGTCGCATTGCTTTTAAGCAGTAAATACAGTACACACTTAGTAATGAATACTACAAATCTGTCATCAGTATGAATGGTGATATGAAGAGATCGACTCTTCCTTTTATGTGCTACTATGTTCACCGCTTTTCCAGACCAAATAGTTTCCTGTGACATGTAACTCCAGCACTAACCCTTTAACAGTGCACGTCCTACACAGACTTAGTACTTTCAAATAGTAATTCCATTTGTTATTATTCCACACAGGATGCAGAGAACGGTTTAAACAAAAAAACAGGAAGTGTAAGAAAGAGGGGGGCATGCGAGTGCACTTTAGGGTTTCAAAATAAAAACAATAACAGCTAATGAAAATCCATCCAAAAGTGAGGCTTGCATGATTTCAAGCAGTTGCGAGGTTTGAAATGTCTTTCTTTGTCATGATAATATTTCGACTGGAACGCTCACTTTTTGTTTGTGAATCTCCTGGGTGCAAACTGCTCATGTTTACCATGATGTGTGCCACAACACTGAACTTGATTGTAAAGTTTTTCTCCATCAAGACTCCAGCCTTGTCATCTTTGTCCGTTTACTTTTACAAACCCTGTAATGTATGATCTCCTATCAAAATGCAATTGTGTGAGTACTGAAGGAGAGCAGCTGGTTTTAATGCGCCTTAGCCATCAGTTGGGCCGTTTGGTGTCCCAACTCAGATATCGTGAATACCTTTTTTAGCTGTGATCCTGTACTACTCCTTTAAATCTGTAAATGTTGTTAAATATGCCTGTTGCCCTGTGTTCAGAAGACTGGATGTGTTGGTTGTGATCTCTCGGCATGAGCGTGTCTTACGCCTGCCCACAAAGATCAGGGACACAGTGTTGGCTTCAGTGAATAAAAAACTGTATTTAATCGTTCATTGCATCTGCACTCATTTTTTATCCACACACCTTAGCTCATTGCATTGCTGAAATGGTTCATGTATGAATCAAACACTTAAAAAAAAAATGGGTCATATGCTGTCCTTGCCTTGCATTATGATTCACTTAATCAGTGTTAGCCATTATAGGAGTACTTATTAAATTCAGCTGAATCAGTGCAGAACCAATAAGTACAAGCTTATTATAAAACAAATTAATTCCTCTTACAAAAGCCAACATATTATAAGTCAGCACATGTTGAATTAGCAGGTGTTGTTTATGTGAAAAGTACCTGAACTATTTAATGCTGTTCTATTCATTATGACATTGATATAGCAGAGTGAATGCAGAGACATGGAGAAAACACATGGCAGGTCTGAGGTGAAACATTTACATGACAGCAATTCAGATGTAGTTTTTGTAAAACGTAATGTATAGTGTAATCAATTAGTAACTTTTAAGAACATTGTTTATATCTGTTTGTATCTGCAGTACCTTCACATCCACTGAAAATGAATGTAATGGAGCCTGATTGCTGCTAATGAAAGCGGTGAGGCTGATTACACACCACAGGTTGGACGGAGAAGGTCACATTTGTATACGTGAAAGTCAGCCAGCATTATCTCCTGTTTACACTTTGCTCCTGTAGTCGACACTGCCAACTAGTGTTTTGGCAAAGTAGAGTTATAAATGCAAACAATCACATAGACTGCAGTGTAGAAGCTACAGTACTGTATGGGTCTGAACAAGTCAAGTCACCTTTATTTATATAGTGCTTTTAACAATACAGATTGTGTTAAAGTAGCTTTACAGTGTTAAATAGGAAATAGTGTGTCAATAATGCAAAAGGACCAAAGTAAACACTCAATTTTCAGTTAAAGGCAGTTTATCGTTGAATTCAGTGATGTCATCATCCAGCTCAGTTCAGTTCAAATAGTATACGAAATCGCTGGCTGGAAATTAAGTGTCCCCAACTAAGCAAGCCAGTAGACAATTCTTTAGGATTTTCATGAAAAACAGGAAACTTAACGTGCATGGCCATGTGGCTAGAAAGAACAGAAAAAACAGCAGCACATGTCCACATATCCATGAAGAGAACCATATAAGCCACTGTGCACAGCATTGCATTGCATGCATATTCACCTAAATGAATGGCTGACAGTTCAGCCGTTTAGCATCTAGTTTGGAACAACGCCTGTCGGGTTACATTGAAAGTGCTTTAGCATGTAGAGAATGTTAAAGTTAAGACACAGAAGGGTGGGCCATACAGTGACCTGACAACAAAAGCCAGTCACAATTCACAATTGGGAGAAACCAGGCAACACCAGGAGGCCAGTTCTCGTCTGCTGATACAGTCCAAATATTATGTAATTTGGTATGTTGTTTACTGACATGGCAGTTTACATCTAAACTCTTCTTTCTTTCATTTCTGCGTAGTCGGTTTTTGTCTGCCTAAGCTTGTTTACATTTTTGAGTAGCTTGCCCAACACTGGGGACTGAGAAGAGTTGGAGTGGGTAGAAGAAGAAGACGAGAGGGAAAAGGAGGAACAGATAAAGAAAGAGAGGGGGAAAGATGTGACAAATAACTCTTTTATGAGCTTCAAACCTATTTTCCAGTTGATGGGACCTTTTGAGTCACAAATACTAGGATTTGTAAATTATTGTACTTGAAACTACAAAAAACCCCATTTGAAACCAAATGTCCCAGTTAGTCAAACACAGTTGTCTGAACGAAGGATTTCACATTATAAATTATGCAGTTACTGTAACAGGATTTTTGTTTGCTGATGATATTAATTAAACATTTGCTGTTGTTTGTTTAATTGTTTTAGTGTTGTGATGTGTTCATGTCAGCTTTTTTCTTTTTTGTTTGCTTGTTTGATTGTCGCTGCTCTTATTGTTCAAAAAAAAAAAAAAAAAAACGGTGCATGATCACAGTATTCCATAATCACCTGGTTACATGTTCAGCCACTTGTCATCACCGGTGAGATATTATCAGCACAGAAATACATGGTAATTAAAAGAGTTTTCACGCAGTTTTTTACTGAGTTTTTTACTCAGCACCTCTGAGTAACGCAAAATACAGCATAACACCAGTGTTTTTGGGCTCATCATTGGCTGA
Source organism: Cirrhinus mrigala (assembly GCA_036247105.1). NCBI lineage: Eukaryota > Metazoa > Chordata > Actinopteri > Cypriniformes > Cyprinidae > Cirrhinus > Cirrhinus mrigala. Next base: position 548,758 of record CM070016.1, on the reverse strand, counting down.
TGCACAGACTCTACAGCACAATGGTGCACAACCCACAAAACTAAAACAGATCTCTCTTGTGCAAAAACTCATAAATACAGTGCAGTTTAATATTTATTCTCCTGATCAGTGAATGACTTTACAGAACTTTTCTTTTTTTTTTTTTTTTTTAGAAACGTTAACTAATACTTCAGTCTAATTAACTTTTCATTTGGCAAATCTGACTGTTACATTTTACAGTATATTACTGTTGTTTCCTTGAATTTATGGTTGCTGTATATTAAATATGGTTTATTACTGTTAACTTACATTTCATGTTGTTTTTTTATATTACATCTTTAATCCTATAAACCCCACAGCAAAATCCTCAATTTTAAACAAACACTTATAACACTATAGAGTGTTAGAGTAACACTGAAGCAGTTAATGAGAGAATTCTGTGAGTAATTAAACGATGATTGAGCATTAGTGCTGAACATCTGCTGTTAACAAGCAGAATCACTGAATGAAAGAGAAACAAGAACTACAACTGACTTGAACCACAGCCTTAGATCAAATCAGCTGAAGATAAAAGAAGAGATTAAATAATAATAATAAAAAGAGATTAAATCTCTTAAGATCTCAGCAGAGGATGATTAAACAATTTCTCAAACAGCGTTACCTGTTTCACACATTACTAACCAAATTGAATTCATTTATTGAGTTTATCAGATGTCTACAGACCCGCTTATTGAGAAATAACAGAGCTTTAAATGTTGGTTTTAGTTTTGTTTGACAATATGATGGTGATCAGTGTTTGCTTTCTTTGGGCTCCTTATCCCTTGACCCTTAAAGGCACATAGTGAGAATTAAGATACCTTGACAGTTCAGTAGCATAATTTATTTATGCAGCAATGCATGCTGGGAGTCATAGATGAGTTTTGTACTGTGCTGGTTCCCAGCATGCATTGCGATGTGAAGCATTTAATTGTCACCATTGTTAAGATTCATATAATGATTCTTGATGTTCCTCTTGTGTCTGAATGATGGAGTAGATCAAAATGGTTTTAAGCACAAATGGTTTAAATGATTCATGTTTATTGGTTGTTGCTATACTAACTGATCTCGTGCTGTAGTATCACTGGGATATCTTAATCAAAAATATAAAACAATGCTTATATAACAAGATCAGTGAATCAGGCCAATAGGTGTTGACATTTTGTCGTAACAAATGTATCTTAAATGTACCTCTCCTGTTGGGAAATTGGGAGTAAACATGATGTTACTGTATTCTATCTAGACTAAAGGTGAACATGCATTAATTCATCTTACTTACAAAAATCAGATTCAGTATTCCTCAAAATGAATAAAAACTGTGAAATGCAAACTCAGAATATGACGCAACCCTGCAATAATTAAATATGTTAAATAAAACAAATATACTTTATGTATTTAATCCCATTTTATTAACCAGTGTCTTTGCTGCTGACCTTCAATGATGCAATTCAACCATACTAATAAGCTAAAATTACTTTAGATAAACTAACATTTGCGCTTCATTTCTTTCAGCTGAAGACTGATTTCCTGCATAAATGAACTTTTCTTTCAGCCTGAGGTGAATTCATTTCACTTTTGGTGTAAAAGGGCTTGTACATTAGAATTGATTTATATTAAAAACAAAGAAGCAAGCCCTGCCCAGATTTAAAGAGTAACGCATTACTTTCCATAAAAAGTAACTAAGTAACATAATTCTTGCTTTTTCAGGGAGTAACGCAAAATTGTAATGCATTACTTTTAAAAGTAACTTTCCCCAACACTGGCAATAAGTGAAGCTGGGTAATGCTGTTTGTGAAGTTGTTTAAAACTTCAGTTGATTTCATCTAAGGCTGTGGCTGGAAGTCTTTTTTTGTTGTTTCTCTTTCCTTCAAGCCAAGTTGTCAAGTCACCTTTATTTATATAGCACAATACAGAGTGTGTCAAGGCAGCTTTACAGTATTAAATAGGAAAATAGTGTATCAATAACACAAATGGACAACAGTAAATGCACAGTTAAAGGCAGTTCATCATTGAATTCAGTGATGTTATCATTTAGCTCAGTTCAGTTCAAATAGTATCTGGCCAGATGAACCAGCAGTTTGTTCCAGGCTGCAGCAAAGTCAGATTGTGCAGAGGACTCATCTGGTTCCTGTGGTCTTGTGCTGATGGCCATCTAGGTGACAAGGTCTTCGCTGACATTCAGGGCTGTAGAGGTCGTCTCTAGGTTCTGATTCTCCATCTGATCTGGATGCGGACTGGATCTGTGGTTAAGGTGACCTAGGAATAAGAATGGAACAGACTAATATTAGCGCAGATGCCATTCTTCTTATGATGTAACGAGTACATCGGGTGTTATGGGAAGTGTTCCCGGTTCCAGTTGACCTAATTAATGCAGCCTAAAAGTTCTTTAATGGATTTGAATTATAGAAATGTGTTAGTGTGTTATGTGTAAGCCAGGTTAAAGAGATGGGTCTTTAATCTAGATTTAAACTGACAGAGTGTGTCTGCGTCCCGAACAGTGTTAGAATTTGGGCTCTAAATTAGAAAATGATCTGCCACCCACAGTTGATTTTGATATTTTAGTTATTATCAAATTGCCAGAGTTTTGAGAACGCAGCGGACATGAAGGACTATAATGCGATAAGAGCTTGCTTAAGTACTGAGGTGCTAAACCATTCAGGGCTTTATAAGTAATTAGCAAAATTTTAAAATCTATACGATGTTAATAGGGAGCCAGTGCAATGTTGACAGAACCGGGCTAATATGGTTATACTTCCTGGTTCTAGTAAGAGCTCTAGTTGCTGCATTTTGGACCAGCTGGAGTTTGTTTATTAAACACGCAGAACAACCACCCAATAAACCATTACAATAATCTATCCTTGAGGTCATGAACGCATGAATTAACGTTTCTGTATTTGACATTGAGAGCATAGATCGTAGCTTAAATATATTTTTGAGATGGAAAAATGCGATTTTGCAAATGCTAGAAATGTGGCTTTTGAAGGAAAGATTGCTATCAAATAGTACACCTAGGTTTCTAACTGATGGCAAAGAATTGACAGAGCAGCCATCAAGTATTAGACAGTGTTTTAGGTTATTACATGCAGAGGTTTTAGGTCTGATAATTAACACTAATTACTCGTCATCCAGTTTTTTATATCGACTATGTATTCCGTCAGTTTTTCAAATTGTTATATTTCGCCGGGCCGCGAAGAAATATACAGCTGAGTATCATCAGCATAACAGTGAAAACTAACACCATGTTTCCTGATGATATCTCCCAAGGGTAACATGTAAAGCATGAAAAGTAACAGCCCTAGAACTGAGCATTGAGGTACTCCTGCACTTGTGATTAATATGATACCTCATCATTCACTGCTACAAATTGATGGCGGTCAGATACGTAAGATTTAAACCATACCAATGCACTTCCACTAATGCCAACATAATGTTCTAGTCTGTTCAAAGGAATGTTGTGGTCGATAGTGTTAAATGCAGAGCAAAGACCCAGTAACACTAACAGAGAGATACAACCACAATTGGATGATAAGAGCAGGTCGTTTGTAACTCTAATAAGAGCAGTCTCAGTACTATGATACAGTCTAAAACCTGACTGGAAATCCTCACTGATACCATTTTTTTTGTTTTTGTGAGGATACTACCTTTTTTATTATCTTAACAGAAAAGGGAGATTCAAGATTGGTCTGTAATAAACTAGTTATTTGGTGTCAAGTTGTGGTTTTTTAATAAGAGGCTTAATAACAGCCAGTTTGAAGGTTTTGGGGACTAATGACAGCGACGAATTAATAATATTCAGAAGAGGATCTATGACTTCTGGAAGTACCTCTTTTAGTAGCTTAGATGGAAAAGGATCTAACATACATGTTGTTGGTTTAGATGATTTAACATGTTTATACAATTCTTCCTCTCTTATAGTAGAGAATGAGTGGAATTGTTCCTCAGGAGATCTATAGCACACTATCTGATGCAATACTGTAGCTGACGGCTGCATGGTTACAATTTTATTTCTAATAGTATTTTGGAAGTAGTTCATAAAGTCATTACTGCTATGGTGTTGGGAAAAGTCAACACCTTTTGATTCTTTATTTTTTGTTAATTTAGCCACTGGGGTTATGTTTGTTTTCTTCTAAGAGAGATGAAAAGTAATCAGATCTAGCAGTTTTTAATGCTTTTCTATAGGATAGGGTACATTCACGGCAGGCAGTACGAAATACCTCTAGTTTTGTTTTCCTCCAGCTGTGCTCCATTTTCCATGCTACTCTCCTTAGGGTGCGAGTGTGCTCATTATACCACGGTGTCAGACTGTATTCTTTAATCTTCCTTAAACGTAAAGAAGCAACCGTATCTAAAGTACTAGAGAAGAGAGAGTCCATAGTTTGTGTTACATCATCAAGTTTTTCTGAGCTATTGGATACGCTGACAAACTGAGATAATTCAGGAAGATTACTTACAAAGCAGTCTTTTGTGGTAGAAGTGATGGTTCTACCAAACTTGTAACAAGGAGTTGAATTTACAGTTTTAGCTATATGGAGTAAACATGAGACTAGATAATGATCCAAGATACCATCGCTTTGCTGCAGTGACAGTATTAAATCTAGAGTATGATTTCGACAATGAGTAGGTCCTGACACGTGTTGTTTAACCCCAATAGAGTTCAGAATGTCTATAAATGCTGATCCCAGTGCATCTTTTCCATTATCACCAAAAATTGAGACTTTATCTGCAGCCAGCACTAACTCAGAGAGAAAATCAGCAAATTCTTTAATAAAGTCTGTATGGTGCCCTGGTGGACTGTATACAGTAGCCAGTACAAACGTCACAGGAGATTTATCATTAACACTTGTTTTTCTGGATAATGTTATATGAAGCACCATTACAAATGAGTTATACTTGAAGCCCGTTCTCTGAGAAATACTAAAAATATTGCTAGAAATTGTAGCAACACCTTCCCCTTTAGCTTTTAGATGGGGCTCATGTTTATAGCAGTAATCTTGGAGGTAGACTCGTTTAAAATAATGTAATCATCTGGTTTTAGCCAGGTTTCTGTCAAACAGAGCACATCGAGGTTTTAATCTGTGATCATATCAATTACAAAAAGTGCTTTCATAGAAAGGGACCTGATATTCAGTAAGCCAAGCTTTATCATTTGTTTCTCTGTATTATATACATTTTTCATTTGTTGAACATCAGTTAAACTGTTACTCTTAAATAGGTTTGGACGGTTATTGTATTTTCTAGTTCGGGGAACAGACACAGTCTCTATAGTATGATATCTAGGTAAAAGTGTCTCTATGTGCGGAGCATGAAATAATTTCTGTGGCTGAGGCGGCTAGCAGACAGTCGGTTCAGCCAGTCTGTCTGCTTCCTGACCTGGTCCCCAGTTAGTCAAGTGCAAACTCTAAACTATGTGCCATATTTCTAGAGAGAAAAGCGGCACCACCCCTGGAGGGGTGAAGACCATCTCTTTTCAACAGGTCACTGAATCTGCTTACTAACAGCAAGTGTTTATCAATGTCTGAAATTTGTTTTCATTCTCTCCATCAGGTGGACTATATTAGTAAACTCATGTAGGGAGTAGTGAATGAGAGTGTAGGGTGTGATTTGGGACACAGTCTCTTGAGTGTGGACTGAGAGCCTCTATATGCATTTCTGAAACTACGTAATTACGTACCTTAGTGCACGTTTCACGGCAGTTTCAAAGTGAAATGTCCAGAGCGTGGCACTATAACACATGTTTAATAAGTGACCATGGCATGTTTTTATTACGCTGGTACAGGCACGTATTGCTGCATTTTTATTACGCTGCTTTAGATACGTATTGCGGCTGTTCAGAATTCAAATATCCGGGAGGGTGTCGCTAAAGGTTAATGCTCTGTCATGTTGAAATATCCCCTACACCAAACCCAATCCTAAACCTGATAGTGTTAACAAATGCAAAAGTGATATAAAAACACATCTGTCAATGCTGCCATGCTATTTTAAGTTCCTTATGCGGATTTGAACCATTTTGTCAAACCACAGTTTCACAGGGTTCATACCAGAACTTTTCATCACTCAAGTGCTAGCGAGATATGAAGCTGTACATGTGACGACAATGTTCAAAAGTATCAGTTTTCAAATCGCGCAGGATATTAAAATGAAGTCATAATATAATATTCTGCAAATAATTGTGTAAAAATTAGGCTTTATTAATCAAAACTCTGTACCTGTAAATCATACTTTTTGTGAAAAGGAATAAAAGTTGTTTCGTACATGCAGGTATGTTTTTTTTTTTCAGTTTTGCAAAAATGTATATAAGAGGCACGTTTTTCCAATGAGCCTACACTCTTAAAAATAAAGGTTCCAAAAGGGTGTTGCAGTGATGCCATAGAAGAACCATTTTTGGTTCCCCAAAGAACCTTTCAGTGAACAGTTCTTAAAAGAACCATTTTGAAGAACATTTTAAAAATTTAAAAAAAACTTTTTCAAATATAAAGAGCCTTTTCTGCATTTGAAAGGCTGCAAGGATGTTCAAGGTTCTTCATGGAACCATTGATGCCAATAAAGAATCTTTATTTTTAAGAGTATAGGTCGCAAAATGACAGAATGCACTGTTTTCTGTTGTATATTACTATTTTATTGGACAGCAGGATGTTACTTTTAAAAATGTGGCTGTTTTTTACAGCAATTTTTTAAGAGTGTATACATCCTTATGTCCTAGGCCTCCCCCATCCCTTGTGGACCAAAGTTTGCTCATTTTAATCTGGGGCATTTTTCCTTTCCATAGAAAGTCCTTAATGATTTTGTTGTATCTTTTAAAAATAGTGTCTGTATATTTTACAGAGGTTCTAATACTATTGAGTTTTGAGTGCTGTATACAAACTACATATAGCTACCAAAATGAATGATTATTTTATTCATATATATGTAGTTGCCTTGATGAATTTATAGGCTGAATAAAGCATTTTGCATTCATTGAATTAACCAATTCAAATCAACAAAACAGAAGTGTTGCTTAAGAACATTTTTTAAACAGCAGTCAAGAGAAAATCTGAATGTATCAGGTTGCACTGAATTAAGTTTTCTCATTTTCTTTTCTACAGTGTGTTTTTGTCAACAGCTGACTGCTTATGTAATGATTAGAGAACAAATCTGTAGTTTGATGTAAGTGTTTGCTTTCAATAAAATGTGACACTGGAAAGAAGTCTTATTAAACTCGAACAATGAATACGACTGGGAAAAGACTTCTTGAGTTTGTTTGTTTTTTAAGTCCTTTTGAGTTTTACCATGGAGCATGGCAAATGCGAGCATCTAAAAAAAATTATGCTCTTAGTACATTGTATTCATTGTACCATTCAGTGTATCATTAGGTGTTCCAGTATATTTGTATGCCAAAATGTGTTTAATAATCTAATTGTACATAATTATTATCAAAGATTATTTGGATTAGGAAGCATATTTAATCTGAACAAATTGAGGCAAATACATTCATTCCATTGTACAAAAGCAGAGTGGCTGAACAAAAGGTACAAAAGAAGAAGAAAGAAGATCTTAAGGAGGAATCTCATCCACTTTCAACTTCACCTTGAAATGGCACTTCAGACAGAAGCCTCATGTGAATGGATCATCATGGACCTCATTAACAACAAGAATCCAAAGATTCAAATGAAACGAAGCATTAATCTTTGCTTTTGCGTCACCTGATGTGGTCAGAACAGCTTCACGCTTTCTTTAAACGGGTGAGTGAGTGTTTTATGAAACCGGGCTCTGCTGATTGGAAACAGTTGCTTGGAAACCAGATTGCTGAGATGCTCTTCAGATGATGGAGACGGAGTCGAGGAGGGATAAGGAGCTAATGGACAGGAAGCATGTGATGTCAGGAAGGACATCTGTGTGGGTTTACTTCATTCCACAAGCACTTTGACATTTATGTGTTGGAAAGTCACTGAATGTCTGAACATACAGTTCTCTGTACCTCAAAGTAAAGAGCTATTAACACATTTTTGTCCACAGGACACTGCATTTCAGTTTCTCAGTATGAATGAAATCAAATTGACACAGTACACAAAATATCTCTTATCTCCTGTGATTCTTGATGCGGTCTTATTGTCTAATGTTGTACGTAGTATCTTATTGAGGATTGTAATTCATGCCAAAGTGATAACATAAATGAACATGTTATAAAATGTTATGAATAAACACTCTAAATAATGTTCCAATCATACTGTCAGATGGACAGTAGTATCTGTCCATTAAATCTAGGCAGTTTTAATGTGTGATTAATGTGTGTCAATAGCAGACACATGATCAGAGCGCTGGTCTTCATTTAAGTGTCCAATTGTGCCTCTGATAATTAGACTCTTGTGTCTTTCTTCAGTGTATAAATTTGTGGCCACCTACACATGTTGCCACTAGCAACCAAATCCAAACCATGCATTTGCTCCAGTTATAATTAGCAGCAGCCATAAACTTACAGATATACTTTCCAGAGAATAACATTTTACACTATGTAGTTCTCGGATAACTGTTAGTTTGGTTTACACTTTTTCTCTTTCAGATCATAATGCATTTATGCTGAATATAATCTAGTTTTTGGACATTAATATGATGCTATTCGATCCTCTGATTCATTTATTAATATGATGAGCGATGCTAAATGTCTCTAAATAGCATGAATGTGGATGAAAATAGGCATGAGAACTGTGATCGTTTATATACAGTACCGTTCAAAGTTTGGGGTTGGTATTTGATCAAAATGTAATTTATCCCTGTTATTTTCTGATGAAAAATGTTCAAAATAACAGCATTGACATTCAGAAACATTCACAGTCAATTCACAAAAAATACAACCTTTCATTGAAGTAAAACAATTGAAGTGGGGGGAAATCACGTTATAAACTAAATGTTTTTCTGATATACTTGTTGGCCTTCAGTTCTTCAGGTCACCCCACTCATGTCAGGGAACTGGCTGAAACTTCATTTTGTGCTCAGTGACCCATTTTGGAGATTCTGATGTTTTTTTTTTTTTTTTTTTTTTGTATCATTGATACTGTCCTGATGAAAGATCCAACCATGGCCGATAATAAGATTTCTAGCAGAGGAATGTTTTGATTTTTTTTTGGTATGTGATAAAACAAGATATCCAGAACCTCCAGAAAACTTCAGCTTTCATTCATTCTGAGCAAACATGCTTAGTTTCATGAATTTCTGATGCAACTAAATGTGTCCAAGACAGTATGTCTAACAGTATTATTAAAGAGCCGGATGTTTACTTGTCAGGGGTGAGGCTGCAGGTAGTGCCTCAATATAAATACCTGGGAATACTGATTGAATCTAAACTTACATTTAAAGCTCAAATTAAAAATGTCTGTAAGCAGGTTAAGTTTAATCTCAATAATTTTAAGTTTACTAGAGATTATATGTCATTAGAGGCAGCCTAGATGTACATGTATTCTATGGTTATTTCCCACATGACTTACTGTTAAACCACCTGGTCTCAGGTGAGTTCAGGGACTCTAAAACCATTAGAGTCCTTATAAAAAAGTTTTCGATAAGAAATCGGTACATTCTCATCATTGTCCAATACTGAAAAAATTTAATTTGTTAAGTTGGGAAAACATGACTAAGTATGCAAATCTATGCTTTCTACAAGACAGTGCATTAAGGCTGTATCATACCGTTAAGACGAAGTAATTTTAGTCAGTCTGCTTTTTTCTGTCAAAGCTGCATGAGAATGGAATACTATTCCGACAACTATAAGAGATCTAGATACGTATGCTTTATTTAGGGTTTAGTTGAAGAATTGGTTAATTAGTACTTAGATTTGTCAACACTAGAATTTGATATCTGTTAGTTATTCTATTATTGTTTGTATTTGCATTGTTTTTAATTTAACCTAAATAGACAACCGTTTGATTGGTATTGTGTAATTATTAAATTTTCCAGTATGTATTTTTAATTTTAACATCTTGTCCAGGGACTACAGATGAAGAATAGCCTTTGGGTAATTCTGGTACATTTACAGGAATGTTTTAGTAATGTACAATGTCCCTGTCAACTAAATAAAGAAAAAAAAAAGATCTTTTTCTGTCAGTTTCCATCAGTTTGAATGGAAATAAAACATTTTTTATAACTATGATGTACTGACAGTATAGTTTCATATTGTTAGAAATAAAATCTGTAAAGTGCTTATAAATAATTAAATATTTTAACTTTTATAAACCCCAATAAACCATATTTGTCAAGTTGCCAGACATGGTTAAATATATAGCTGTCCACTGTAAAATGGGGACTCCAATAAAAGTTCATGCGGAGCCTTCAGAAGAATATAACAAATGACTAATTCCCTTAAGTGAATAAATCTAGTCTTATTTCATCCTATCTTTGTAAACCATTACAAGTTAAGGATTACAGTGGGTATTGTACAAATGTCTCATCTGTGTGTTGTTTAAAGACAAACAGTACACAAACAACATAATTCAATGAATCAGTAGTGGGCTGAGTGAGAGCCAATGAGATGCAGACATTAGATGAGAGATGCTGTTATTACTCTTTGTTTGGTGAGTAGCTATTTATTGTGTTTGTGAAGTGCTCTTCACTTTGATTATAGGAAACGGAAATCTGTAAATCACGTAATAGTGAGCAATCAGTGCTGTAGTGTTTTACTCTGCCTTTACATACTATCAGCCCACAATAAAATATACATAAATAAACTATGTGTACAAAATGTGCTTTTTTGACCTTTCTGGAGCATTTGTGGAATGTACAGGAATCTGTTTGGCTACAGTTAAAAAAACACACACACACACATTCATAAAGACACTGTTATTAAACAGCAGTCATTTGTAACATTAAAACATCTAAAGCATTACTATTTGTAGAATTATTTCTATTTGTAAAACTATTTGCAAGCCTTTCATTTAGTATTTATCAGCTCTGTGCATTAGTGTAATGCAATGTATGTGCTTCATGAGAGGATGCTGCAAGAGAAGGATTTCTCTTCTAAAACATAAAAGGAGAATGGCCACTCAAAGTATTTTTGTTGTTGCCATGGCAGCAAACAGGTATGACTCACTGTTTGCCCTGGTGAACTTCATCTGTTAAAGCAGACATACTCTATACATCACAAAACGCACAAGCAGTGTGCCTCATATTGACGCTTTCTACATTTTTTGACATTCAGTTTATATTCACATATTCACTTTATGTTGTTGTAACAGACAAAATACAGACAACACAAGTTTAACTCAGTGTAACGATTTTGTATTTTTTAGATTTAAAATTAGTGTTATAACTTACATGCAACTGTGACACATGCAGTAGTGTTATTGTTTTTGAATTTCATACTTGGGCCACAACATGTCACATATTGCCGCTTGGTCAGGATCCTTTGGCGTTGCTTTTTGATGCTCAAGGTACCCCTTTAGCGTCACTTTTGGACGTGCAGGGTCCTCCATTGATTTTAGCTGTTTGCCTTAATCTAATGGTTTGCATGCATTTGTAAAAATGCCTTTTATATAAATGTATACTTTCATTGGAGCACCTAACACCACCCCTACCCTAAACTTACCCACTTCTGAACAATATAAAACACATAACAGGCAAATATAAGTACAGCCACAGGTATTTATTGCAGAAACCGACCATAAACAAGCAGTATAAAAGCACTACAAACAAGTTGTGTTGCATTTCGAGTCTTCTGAAGCCATACGATATCTTTATGCGAAGAAAAGAGTAAAATATAAGGTTTTAATCCCTGAAAATGATCCCGCTTCGATAGCGCGTTCACACATCATTCAAAAAGATACTCCCGAACATTAGCGTGACACAATCGGTGATGAGACACACAAGAGCCAATGGCATTTCACAACCAAGGCTGATGTAAGGCTTCTTCTGGCGGCATTTTTTGAATTTACGCACAAACAGACTGAGCTTTACGGAGGACGGAGACGGCGATCGCGTCTATTCCTCTCACAAATCAATCGTTTTGCATTGAATAACTCGGAATATTAATACTTTTTGAATAAATTATGACTGTAGCTGTATCTGCCTGTTATATCTTGTGTTTTATTGACAAATGGTAGGTTTAGGGCAGGGGTTGGTTACGTGCTCATAAATGTGTAAATAATGTAATGTAAATAAAACTGTTGTGACTGTTTACACATTGAAGAAAATCACACCCCAACATGCATTAAAGGCAATATTATTACTGAATATATATAATAATTTTATCATGACGATAAAATTCCTAGTGCCTTTTGCATCAGCATTATGATCAAGGGTTTCTTATTTAAAGCAATGAAGGACCCTGCATGTTGAAAAATGATGCTAAAGTGGTACCCTGTGTTTAAGACTACAAACTGCATTTAAATACGGGAGTCAATCCCCTAAATGATTGACCAGAGACTAGTTATGTTCGGCAATTTTAACTAAACCACCTTCGACAGAGCCATTGTGTTTTGTTTGTTTTGAAAGAAGAGAGAAAGATGTCACATTCGCTGTTGCAGAATGCTGTTGTCACTGAACTGTGTGTGAACAGAACAGGATCAAACACCCAAAAGCTGAAATGACAATATACAGATGTACATTTTATATATATTTGCTATTAATTAACCTATAAAAATTATTGAAATCATAAAACATGAATTCATAGTGTTGCTATTTTGTCATATATCCTCAGTTAAAATATGGGCAATTAAATATATATTTGTTCATAGTCCTGTACAGAATATTTAACTTTCAAATGAAAACGGATTCTGTCTTTGTCTTTTTAACTTGTTAAAAAACACAGCTTTAAACAAAACAGTTGATTTAGTATTTTACATTAATGACACTTTAAAAACATCTAAATACTGGTAAGACCAAAGTCATTATACAAGGTGTAGCAGTGAAATATAGGTGCTCAGACCAAGTGAATGATGGACGGTCATATTTTATGACCCCCCCCCCAAATTGTGCAATAAAAATAAAATATGTGCATTAACCTTTATTTGTTACCACCTACATCTCAATACATCCCGACATCTCATTCTATTCTATTCAATTCTATTCTACTCTACTCTACTCTATTCTATTCTGTTCTTTTTCTATCATCTGTAGCACAACTGTATATACAATTTATTTATTTTCTTAAATCTTATATTGCAATTTTTGTCTATTTATATTTACATATGTGTATTTTTCTTTATTCTCAACTTATATTATATTCTCTGTGCTGTTGTTGTCGTCTCTGTGTACTGGAAGCCTGTGACACCAAAACAAATTCCTTGTATGCGTAAGCATACTTGGCAATAAAAGCTGTTCTGATTCTGATTCTGATTCTGATAATGTCCATATATTTACTGGGGTTACTGCACACGCCTGCTTCAGGTCCTGGTGCATCTTCAAGAAGACATCAGGAACTTCCATTAAGAAATAAATCATTTTATGAAAAAATGCATTCATTATACATCTCACTCACAATTGTTGAACGTTTGCCAGGTCTCTTATTCACCAGGCACTATGAGAATGTTGCATAACAAATAGCAAAAACATTTCTTTAAAAAGTCTGTGATTAAAGAGTATAAAATAGAGAATAAACAGAAATTAAGAAAAAAGGAAGAAAAGAAAAGAAAAGAAAAAAAAAAAGAAAAAAAAAAGAAAAGAAAAGAAACCTTTCCACAGCACTCACTCCACCGCATGTGAGGAATACCCTTACTTCCCTTTGTAGAGGAAGTGTCTGTAGTTTAAACGGACGCGCAACGGAAGTGACGCTAAAACTCGGAAAAACGCTCTTCGGACAGCCGCTATGGGATCAGTGTATTTACAGGAATAAACGATGCATTACAGATCGCAAATATTTGATAAAACATAGCATCAAAAGAAATAATTTGAAAGCGTTATTGTTATGGTACGCTCACGGACAGAGTTTGGCCTGTGGCCAGTCTCTGTTAAAAAACTTTGTGCTTTTTGTTTCTGCGCGTCTGCATTTGTGTTTTTAATCATGACATTTCAGGTAATATACTAACTCTATCCTTAAATGAAACCTCAGATAGTCAGCAAAGATTTGCTTACCTAAACACTGAATGTTCCTCGGTGTTTCCTGAGAAGTTGATCTTATAGGATGTGTCTATTAACTATCAAGAGTCTCACCTGACAGCACGATTGAGTGTCGTGGACGCACTCCGATACAGTAGCATGTTTAGGCATGAACGCGCCTCATGCTATCTACTCGAAGTGTGCTAGACCACGCCAAAAATGCTGTCTAGGTAGGCAGCTCACTATGCTTTGAGACACGATCATGCAGTTCTCACTCGAGCGATTTGAAACACTCCCTAACCACCGCATGATGGACTAAATATAGCAGAAATTAACCATAAGTGTGGACTATGATGGTTTTAAAGTTGTTCTTGTTTGCAGATGCCACGCCATGTGTCCGCTGGCCTTTGGGATCTGATTAGTCTCTGACTAACATTCGGATAAATCTCTGTCCTTTCCTCATCCTTGGTATCTCCTTTTACTAAAAATCTCCCTTTTCCATCCCTGCAACCTGATATATAAAATAATAATTGGTTATTGGTTTTTAGATGCATTGCATTTCTAACAGTAATTTTCTTCACTTCTCTAACAAATAAAACATTATGTAACTTCTTTTGAAGAAGAATTCACTCATGTTTCAGCAGACAGTATTATATGCTTCCTCAGTAAATCCATCCTTCATGTCTGCAGTATCAACTGTCATGTATTCACAGGATTGTCTCTCTTTGCAGGTTATTGAACAGCTAGGAAAGTTTGAGCAGAACACACTTAAACAGCAGTTAACACGCATACAGGCCATTGAGGATATCAGAGTCCAGGCGATTCCTCATGGCTCAGAGCTCCAGTACCCTGTGATTGTGTGGTGGTCTCCTCTGACTGGAGAATTGGGACGTCTCGGAGAGTGCGGCCAGAACAGATGTTTCTTCACTGTTAACAAGTCTTATCATTCTCATCCACAGACAAAAGCTTTTCTTTTTTATGGTGAGTCCAATTGTTCCATACAAACATTAATTTTATATTCACATTTATATTATTAAAATTCAGTATTCCATTTTTAGACAATTTTGTCTACATAAAAAATCAAATGAAATACTACAGTTGTTTTAAATACTACAAATGAATTTAGCCATCGAAACAATGTAATGTCTAGACAGTGTTGGGTAGATTACTTACAAATTGTAATCTGTTACTAATTCCAAATTACATGACAAAAATTGTAGTTAGTAACAAAATCAATTACATTGCACATTTTTGGTAGTATAATTGGACTATTTTAGATTACTTTTGATCTAACACATTTATCACATTGATTTAAATAGGATAATATTGTACCATATTGCTATGAAAATGCAAAGAGAGAGAAAATATATTTAATTTATTGTTATTAACAACATAAAGTGCATTAAACACATTACATCAAGGTTTCCCAAACTGTGTTTCATGAAGAAACTGCAGGGGGTTTGTGAGTTATTTGAAAAGCTAACAGTTAATTAAATCATTAATATGTAAAATTAAAATAAATTAACAATTAAAATAAAACATTTAGAAAGATTACACAATTTACAGCATTTACTTGCATATCATGTGACCATTAATCAACATCAGCAAACCGTGAACATGCAGATGTTACTGAATTACTGAGGTACTTCATTTCAGGTAAATATATTGGTGAAAAAGGTTTAGCTGACAGAAGCTTTGGAAATCCCTGCATTACATGTAAATAAGAAATAAAGATGAATTTGTACATGGTAACATGCTTTAAAGACAAAAGCCTCCCACAACATAGTAATATGGTTAAATGACTCAGATAAAGCTTAATGTGTTCGTCAGTAGTTGATGCAACGTTGAAATGTCGAGAACACACTTCATGAAATTGAAATGTTTTTTGTAAATCCAGTGGTCAAATGACTGCTTTTTGTGTTAATTTCCACAAAACTGGGAGACTTTCTGTATGTATATTAGCGGTAGGCTATTTTAGAAAACTAAATTTAATAGTTAAAACAAACAAACAAACAAACAAACAGACAGAAAAACAAAAACTGTAGTCCGATTATGGGTATTTTAAAATTTAATATAATCTCATTACAAATAGTTAAATGCTGAAATCTGACTATGTAATCAGATTACATGTAATCAGATACTACCCAAGATTGTGTACAGATTGAAAAATGTATATTCATTTGGATTACTTTTACCAATGTAAATTATTAGTGTTTTTTTTTTAAGTCTAACTTTAAGAGAGTGTTAGATGACAGCAAATGTGCCAACATCCTGCCAACAATGACAAAAGTATTAGATTGGATCTCCACATAAGGAATATTAG
This sequence comes from Cirrhinus mrigala, assembly GCA_036247105.1. Taxonomy (NCBI): domain Eukaryota; kingdom Metazoa; phylum Chordata; class Actinopteri; order Cypriniformes; family Cyprinidae; genus Cirrhinus; species Cirrhinus mrigala. Next base: position 532,425 of record CM070016.1, on the reverse strand, counting down.
ATCCTACCCTGGACACCGGATCCTGACAGAAAATATCTGTTTTGTTTAATACCCAAAATCAGTGTTTTACTGCAGTTTGTGTAATACTCAAAACTGTATTAATAGTCTTCTATCAGCTCAAGAGGCAAGCCAGGAAAGAGCAGAAAGCAGGAGATGAAGTAATGAAAAATTACCAGTTTATTTAATGATCTTGGTTGTGCATGTTTCAATGCACTTCATCTGACCAGCATAAAAATCCAAAAAGTGTTATTATACAATACCAAAGCAAAGGCAATGAAAAACTGCTGCTTCACAACATTGTCCTATAATGTTAAAAACATAGAAATGGAGATATTCTCTTATCTTCTACTCGAGAAGACAAATATCCCTTGAAACCACACAACCATGAGATTAAACTACAATGGAAAATTAATATAAAATATAATAAATGATTGATTCTGTAATTATTTATTAAATCATACACTATTACACTATGTCATTCAACAAAATGGTACAAAATATCGATCTTAATCCTTGTACCGATAAACACAGACACTTTCTTTAAGATTTGTCTTTTTTCAGGTACCGATTTCAGCATTGAAAGTCTTCCTCTTCCGCGTCATGAGCAGCACCAGTGGGCGTTGTTTCACGAGGAGTCACCCAAGAATAACTACAAGCTTTTTCATGAGCCGCTCATTACCCTGTTCAACCACACGGCAACCTTCAGCCGCCACTCTCATCTGCCCCTCACCACGCAGCACCTGGAGGGCCTCAGTGCCCTCACCGCACAAACACACCTGCTTCCCTTGTCCTTCAAAAACCAGCTGAGGAAAACTCTGGCACCTGTGGTGTACATCCAGTCAGACTGCGACCCGCCGTCTGACAGAGATGTTTACATTCAAGAGCTGATGCAGCACATTCAAGTGGACTCATACGGACAGTGTCTTCATAATAAAGACCTTCCGCCTCATCTTAGAGACTCTATTGCAATGGATGATCACGATTTCTACCAGATCCTCGCCCAGTACAAGTTCGTCCTGGCCTTTGAGAACGCCGTCTGTGATGACTATATCACGGAGAAACTGTGGAGGCCGCTCAAATTAGGCGTTGTGCCAGTGTACTACGGAGCTCCTAACGTACACATGTGGTTGCCAGATAACAGGAGCGCAGTCGTGGTCAATCCCAATGAGCCGCCGAAGAAGCTCGCTCAGTATTTAAAGAGGTTGGACAAGAATGACTGGGAATATCTGAAATATCTGGAGTGGAAGCACAAGCGGGAAATATCGAACCTGAATCTGGTGACGGAACTGAAGGAGCGTCCGTGGGGTGTTCAGGATATTGGTCAAGATAACTTTATTGATGCCTTTGAGTGCATGGTTTGCAGCAGGGTCTGGGAGAATATCCACCGACATGAAAAGGTAATTTCACTAGACTTACCATTCTCTAATCATGTGTAGTAAAGAGGACTCACGTCAACAATGACGCTGTGATTTTTGGGTCACACGTCACTCAAGATGCGGTTGTGAGTATATCAGATGACCAGTTCCCACCTCACTTGGTTCAGTGCATCAGTCAGGGACTGTTAATTCGGCAATAGGTTCAATAATTTGAGATTTGCACTCTAGAGGGAGTTGGGCAACTGATTTATCTGAAAGTTTGGTGGTTTAGATAGCTAGTAGAGCCTTGGATAATTGACACAAAGAAGACACAATTGTAATAAAATTAATTACATTTATTAACAATAGATATGCAAGAGTAATACGCTGACCTGGAGAATGCTGAACTTCTGTTGTGCCAAGGGGGTCCTTAGAGCATAGTAACCCAGCTGGGTCAGATGGGTCTTCACAGAGTCCACAGAGTCCTTAGCAGCCGGGCTGCGTCATTGATGAGCCGTGTGTTTCAGGCGGTGTCTCCCAATGCGGAGGTCCTTTGCGGACTGGGCTGCGCTGCTTTCAGAGCGGCAAGAGTCAGACGGGGTCTGTCACTGCTGGGTCTTTTGCAACTGAAGGGCAGCCAAATGCAATATAGAAGGGTTACTCAAGAGCTGAGCTGAACCTTAGCTGTCTTGAAGTCTCTTTCCTCGTCAGGCCAGAAACTCAGGACGTTGTATCTGTTAGTGTCCTTTCCCTTGCAGGATTGGAACTCAGAACACAGGTAGTCTGTTACAGTCTCTCTGGATGAAAGACTCAGAACGTTGTTGATCTGCTGTTGTCTCAACCTTGCCGGAAACTCAGAACAAGGAGTGTCTTTTGGAAGGGTTCATTTATCCCTTTCTGATGAGGAGGAGATTGGAATCTGGCGCCTCTCCATTCCAGGAATGTGATTGGCCGCCAGGAACGGTGTAAGAGAATGTTCTGGACAGTGATTTTGTGCCTCTTCGTAATGATACAACGAGGCGTCGCTCACTGGTGGATCTCAGACTTCTGGAGGGAGTGTAGATTGGTAGCTGTGAGTGGAGGTAGGCGGGCGCTGAGGCTGTGGCGTTCTATAAGCAAGCATCAATGTCTTGAATTTGATGCGAGCCGCAACTGGGAGCCAGTGCAGGGTGATAAAGAGAGGTGTGACATGGGCCCTTTTGGGCTCGTTGAAAACCAGTCGTGCTGCTGCATTCTGAATTATTTGTAGAGGTTTTATTGTGCATGAAGGAAGACCGGGTTGAAGAGCATTGCAGTAGTCCAGCCTAGAGATGAGCAGGGCCTGGACAAGAAGTTGTGTGGCCTGCTCTGTTAGAAAGGGCCTGATCTTTCTGATGTTGTGTAATGCAAACCTGCAAGATCGAGCAGTTTTAGCTATATCGTCTTTGCTATATGGAATGCCATCTTGACTGTTGTTCACTACACATGTAATAATCAAAACCTTTTGCTATTGTTTTCCCTCAGTAAACTCCTGATTACTGCTTATTGATAGTAAGTAAAGTAGTTACGTTGGGTGTTGAGTAGGATATGATGATGTAGAATAAGGCATCAATATGCACTTTATAAGTACTAGTAAAACAGCCAATATGCATGCTAATAAGCAAACTAGCAAATAGTGTTCTCTAATATAAAGTGTTATCCCTATTGTTTACTGGTTCTGTGACAGAAACTGCCATCTAAAGTCTGGCGAGCTGAAAAAAGCCACCTCACATGCCCACCTCCAAAACTCTTCGACTTTGGCGTGAGACCCAGCTCGTCTCTTCGGCGGATATGGAGAGCCAGTTATGAGCAGTCCAAAAGAGAAGCCAAAGCACTGGGACTGATGCTTCGCAGGAACAGAAACTTTACGGTCACGCAGTTCTGGAGAGAAGTGTTTACTGACTGAAGGAAACAGATAAATGAAATGCAGTTATTATGTTTATGTGGATGGTAAACCTGTGGGGGAAAAACAACCAAGATGATGTGTCATTCATAGGGCCATTTTTATGTAAAGTTATGTCATACTTTGCATTGTATTTAACATACATAATCTTTATGTGGACGTGACATTTTCTCCTAAACAGTTGATGGATGCTCAGGATATGCATTAACCATGTGTTTTTATCATATTACCTAATATCTAGTCTTAATATTCAATGGCCACACATTTGACAATAAGGTCCCATGAGTTAATGTTAACAATGATTATTACATTTGTTACAGGATTTTAATTTTTATTAACATTTGTTAATGTCAACAACAACAACAACAAAACATCTGTTCATTGAACAATATAAAACTATAAAATATTAACAGATACAGTTGTTAACAGTTTTTGTTCCTGTTTATTGTTCATGTTAATGTAGTTAGCTACTACAAAAGGAATTTATTTTTAAGTGTTTTAAAGACCGAAAAGGTCTACAGCAGAGGTTTCAAAAGCAGAAGTGGACACCGGTCCTTTCTCTCGTTACTTTAAACAGTAAAATGCACTCTTGGCACTTTATGGTTATGATTTTTATGCCATTTATTTTAAGTAAATTGTAATTGCTGTTAATAAAGGATAGTAGGATTTGTTGAAATTTTTTTTCAGTACCAGTTCATAAGAGGAATTTGCTTAAGACTGATGTAAAACTCTGTAATAAAAACATAAAAGATGTGTCTCATTTAGTTTGTTTACATTTTTGCTGCTTAAAATAATGCACTTTGTTTGACTGAAACCCATTTGCAATTGCATTTAGCTGCAGCATTTCAGTTTCTTTTTTGGTTTTATAGTTGTTTCTTATATATTCTTATATTAATAAAATTACCAGTTGGCTCAAAAAAAAAAAAAAAAAAAAAATGTGTCTCATTGTGTCCCCCCCATAAACTGTGATTTCATAAATCCAGTCATAGTTTATAATTGAAGATCTGATCACATTCAATGTAAAAGCAAGCAAAAATATAGAAAATCCAACTGAAGCAAACATTATTTTTAATGTTTGTTTCCTAAGCAACATTTTTTGCGTTCAGATGTGATTATGACAGATGGTCAAGGCCAGCAGACATTGCATAATTGTGGTATGGATATAATTCACAGGATCCTTCAATGAAATGTTTCTCTCAAATGAAATCCCCTCTTTTATTTCTGAGTATTCTTATGCATAGTGCTTCCTCTTCACCTGTCTCGACACTAGATGGAGACACAAACATACAGTCTATGTACAGATATGTGCCGTGTTTTGACTCTGTATGTGGATATATAGCAATATATAAGCGGGTGATGTTCATAATATTCTGTTTTTCTATAAGCAGTAGTGCTGCTTGAAGTTTTATATATTTTTATATCTCCATGTTCATATTACTGCAGATTGACTACCTTTTTGATAGACTGTCAAACTACAATAAGGAATTGGCTCTGCTGTATAATGTAACTGTGTAAAAAATATTATACTTGAAGCTTATTGAGCGTGAGCTTTAATTATGTAAATTTTGTGACTTAAATTATGTAATTAATTATGTAAAGTTTACAAAGAGTTTTACAGAGATTATGTTTCAGCAGTATTTACCACAAATGTAAGTTGATTTAAAATTGATTAGTAGAGTTAAAAGTTACGAAAATACTAAGTAAAACTTGCATGTCATTCTGTGGTTGAAATCAACATTAATTTCTGTTAAACAATTACAGTATCTTAGATAAATCTGATACAAAATAGAGTAAAATTATGAATTCAGATGTTTAACTAATGTGTTCTAACTTAGCAACAAGTCACTTCACACATTCGTCAGTCCGTACGTGATTTACATGGTCTTCTGATACCACGGCATGGCATTTTAGACTAAAATATTCTAGATACCCAAAAGCTACTAGAATTGCAGACATTTTTCATGTACAAGTGAGTACTTGTTATATCTACAGTGCTGAACAATGCAGACAGTATGAATCATCACATACTTTTCTTTGTTAAGTCCAGAAATCATCATTCTGGAACTGCAAGTTTTAACTCCTGGCGAGTTTTTACATGTAATTCAGTTAAGAAGTTCTGATGGGTAGATTTCCAGCTTGAAGGAATGTTTAACTGATGCAAAGATTATCAAAGAATAGACAGTGGGAAGAGGAAGCACAGTCAGTAGAGCGGTGATGGCGAACGGAACACGAGATGTTGCGGTGGGATAGGAACATCAGTCTTGATATTAAAATGATCAGGTAGAATGAATGGACTCACTGTGATGAGTGCTAAATTTATCCAGACAAAAAAAATAAGTGAAGAATTGCTAGTAAATTTCACAAATAATTACAAAAAGTAATTACAAAGTAAGCACCATGAATTAAAAATTACATTTTGAAGTAGAAAAAAAAGAGTATTGTCTTGTAAAAATACTCCAATTATCTTTCTTTTATTTACACTTCAAGATAAAGAAAAATAAAGAAATTCATATAGGTTTGGATCAGCTTGAGGGTGAGTGAATGATAGAATGTTCATTTTTGGGCGAGCTGTTCTTTTAACTGCTATTCCTTTAACTTGCTCAACCAGCTTCAGCAGAGAGACTATGCTGGCTGAACAGCATTTTTTTCTCTCTCTCTCACTGAAATTATTGCTGGTCATGGTGGTGGTGCTGCTTCAGTAGTTTGTCAGTGCTCCTATTATGCTCTTTTACAAAGTCTTGATTTTGTTTTGGGGGTGTACTAGAACACTCTCTCATGCTCGGTGGATCGAAAAACACATTATTTTCCACATAATTTACATTATTACAACACATTTCTCCCAGCCCGGCACAAATGGCTTGATTAGTTCCAGGTTTACTTGAAGCTTGAAGCTTCAAGGCCCGCCTTCTGAAAAATGAAATGTGTTGTGATCAGTTAGCTCTCCCACTGCGTTGTGATTGGCAAACAGCTTAGATGGTGTTTCCGTCCTGCTACGCCCCTTGTCAAAGCAGTTAGCGCAATCTAGATTAAAGTGATTCTTACGTTTTAAATATGGATATTTTTCTCACAAAAACGCAACGATTCGCTGCAGGAGGCCTTTATTGACCCGTGTGAGTCGTGTGAGGCACTTTTTATTACGGATGGATGGATGCACTTCATTGACTTGTTTTGGACTGATAAAGAGAAACACTCATCTATGCCATTCTAAAGCTTGGGAGTGCACGGATAATTTGTAATATAACTCTGATTGCATTCGTCTGAAAGAAGACAGTCATATACACTTAGGATGCATGGAGGGTGAGTAACATAATACGCTACAGTAGTGTTGGGTCCCATTGTTACTTTGTTTCATTGCCCGAAACCAGCTCCAGCATAAGGTCAACGCAGCCTAACATTATCAAAGAACATCATCACTGATTAGCCTAGCCTATTCTAGTGCAAGTTTATGCATTTTAAAAAACACTCACGTTATAAGTGAAGCTATATATGCTGTATGATGAATAAATCTCTTACCACACACTGCACACGTCTGTGGTGCATTATGGCTCCGACGCGGCAACTGGAGTAGATCACGGCCTTGGCATGTGTTTCGACCCCCTGTGCTGCACACGTCTGCGGTGCGTTACTGCTCTGAAGTGGCCACTCTAGTCAATGATTGTGTTTATACCCGCCGCGCTGCGGCTCATTAAAGCGGCTCTCCGCGCTGCATCGCTAAAGTTAGGCTAATCCTCCACCTCGTCCCTACCCACCCCCCAACCATTCAAATTTCCATAGGCGGGATTTCATTTAATGATATTCTAATGGGCCGCGTTGTGACATCATTGCATGCGGAAAACAAATGCTGTAGTCCAAAAGAGCCGTTCATTGTAGTTCTTGAAATGAGATTTTTTAAAAACGAAATATCTCCCTTTGGAGTGGACTTTGAGATTTGTAACTTTGTAGATCTTTTTTATGCCCAAAGATACACACCACACACTGACTAAAATTCAAAAAGTGAAAAAGCATAATAGGACCCTTTTAACTGAGAGCTTGAAGGGTGGAAATACTGTAAAATACTAAGTATACCTTCTTCTAAATAGACAGGCAGGTGTGACATTAATCAAGCTACATTACAGTGGCATTAGGTGGGAAGGAAGAGTTGTCCAAGGTTGAGCTGCCATTTAGCCAGTAGTAGATGGCTGAATTATCAATGGCTGTAAGCTTGATGAAAATCCTTTTTGTTAAAACTAAAAAAAAATTTTTGTCCCAGTTGGTCCCAGTATGGTACATTCATAGCTGGCCTTAGGGATGTGTGCCAAAGGCTTGTTACATCAAGGTCTTCCGTGGTCGCTCCTTGGTTCAGGTCCACCATCTGTTTTGAATATGGACTGGATCTGGGTAATTTCAGGATAACCATGAGATTTACAGACTAATGTAAATATAGATACTATTCTTTTTATGATGTAGCAAGTACATTAGGTGTTATGTGAAATGTTCCCAGTTCAGGTTGATCTAATTAATGCAGCCTAAAAAGTCCTCAAGTGATTTGAATTATTGGTATGTTTCGTCTGGACTCAAAGAAATACAGAACTGAGCATCGTCAGCGTAACAGTTAAAACTAAATCTAACTAACTAACTAACAAACATTTTTCTTAATGGTATTTCCCAATGATAGCACGTACAGGGTGAAAAGCAACGGTCCTAGAACTGAGCCTTGCAGTACTCCATACTAAACTTGTAAATGATATGACACCTCTTAACTCACTGCTACAGAAAAGTAATGTAATCATACAGGGGTTGGACAATGAAACTGAAACACCTGGTTTTAGATCACAATTAGTATGATATTGGGCCTCCTTTTGCAGCTAATACAACATCATTTCATTGTGGGAGTGACAAATACAAGTCCTGCAAAGCAGCCAGAGGGATTTTGAGCCATTTTCCTCTTGCAGAACAGTGGCCAGGTCACTATGTGATGCTGATGTGGGAAAACGTTTCCTGACTCACTCCTCCAAAACACCCCAAAGTGGCTCAATAATATTCAGATCTGGTGACTATGCAGGCCATGGGAGATGTTCAACTTAATTTTCATGTTCATTAAACCAGTCTGTCACCAGTCTTGCTGTGTGTATTGGTGCATTATTATCCTGATGCAGAGCACTACCTTCAAGGTACAATGTTTGAACCATTGGGTGCACATAATGAAACTTTACACTCTGCTCTAACTGGTGTAATGTACAATAAGTGAAGATTGGGCACCAGACAGCGCAAATATAGCCATGAAACCTCCAATACTATATTGGCGGGTGTTTCAGTTTCATTGTCCAACCCCTGTACTTTTCTGATAATGGTCAGAAAAGTATTTGAGCTATAACAATGCAATTCCACTAATGCCAATGTAATCCAAGATAATGTTGTTAATAAGTAGCATTAAGGTCCAATAACTCTAATACAAAGGAGCAACCAGATGATAAAAGCAAGAGCAGAAGCATCCATAAAAATGGGTAAAAAAAACCCAAAACAATTATAATAATAAAAGAGGTTTTCCTGGCTATGGAAGGGGGTCTTGAGCAGCAATAAACAGCAAGGGACCAAAAGATGTCTGTCACCAAAAGAGAAAACAGCAGTAATGTCTATAATTTAGATAAATGTAGGTCAGAAGGAGTCATCATTAGCCCTTCAAAGCTGTTCTTCCTCAGTGGACACTCACAGATAAACTTCACTGCTTTGTCCAGCAGGCTGCCCTCCAGCACAGATGCTCTAAGTACATGCTACTGATGATAAGAGGTTGTGAGCGAAACAAGCCTGTTAAACCACTGTTATCACAGAGACACACCCTCACACAGCAAACAGCAGAAAACAGCAAGCACACTTGCATAATCAGACAAAATTCTAAACAGGACACTGAACTGGAAAAACAGAATGTAGATTGATTTAGTTTGAATCTTAAAAGTGAGACTGATTATTCCTTGGCTAACTGCTAGCTGGTCAAACTAGTTCTTAAGACAGTTGCAACTGGCTCCAGATGTAAAAAGCTAACAAGGCTATAAACAAACAACACCATGGTTGCATGGCTCCAAACCTCTTTTATCAAAAATGTTTAATCATAAATTTTTAATAATTTAATTTAATAATTAATTTGTAATACTTTTTAAAGCATCTCTTTTGGATTGTTTTTCTTTATTTGGCATACAGTTTTGATAAAGATTTAAAGATTAACATTGCTACTTTTTAGGTGAGACAATTGCAAGATCATAGCAAAATGAAATAATCAAATAAACAAGCATATAATAATTAGGGATGTCCCGAGCCAATCTTAAGGATCGGGATCCAGGGCCAAACAAGCGTTTTTTTTTTTTAACTGATTGGTATCGGCTCTCCTAAGCCCGATCCTTATCCTGATCTGGTGTCGTGCAGTAGGTGGCGGTATGCGCCTTTAAATATGGCAGGCCAAAGTATTCATATATACCTGGTTGGGCATCTGATTGCACACTGACCCCTCAAAAACATGCGATTTAATAGGAAAACGCACATCCTGTGCGTGACGTGTGTTTTGCAATAAAAATGCGTGTTCTTAACGTCAAGTCAAGTCAAGTCAAGTCACCTTTATTTATATACCGCCTTTAACAATACAGAATTGTGACAAGGCGGCTGTACAGTATTAGATAGGAAACAGTACATCAACAATGCCAAAGGCAACAGTAAACACTCACATTTTAGGTAAAGGTAGTTAATCAAAAACAATAAAATAAAATGCAATATTGTGTTGAGAGAAAGTGTCCCCAACTAAGCAAGCCAGAGGCGACAGCGGCAAGGAACCAAAACTCCATCGGTGACAAATGGAGAAAAAAACCTTGGGAGAAACCAGGCTCAGTCGGGGGGCCAGTTCTCCTCTGGCCAAAGGTCCCGTGGTCTTGTGCCGACAGCCGTCTAGGTGACGAGGTCTTCACTGTGGATCCGTCTCTGGGGCTCATCTAGTTGATGTGGACTCCGATGACATTCAGGGCTGTAGAGGTCGTCACTAGGTGCTGATCCACCATCTGGGCTGGGTTCGGACTGGATCCGGGGGACTGCAGTGACCATCTGATCTGGATACGGACTGGATCTGGTGGTTAATGTGACCTCGGGATAAGAGAGAAACAGACTAATATTAGCGTAGATGCCATTCGATGCCAACGTGCACTTTGGGGTCACAGAAAATGTGTCAGAAATGTGCATCTTTGTATCAAAACGCACATCCTCGACATATGATTTGCTATTAAAATGAGTGTTCTTGATGTGTGCTTTAAAGTCATCGAAAACTTGCATTTATCAAAACAATAGGCATCATGAAAAATTGAGATAAAATTACGTGTAAACAGGTAAACCAAACAGGCAGTGCAGGCAGTCTTTCTGAAGTGTCCGAATAGACGAAAAGAACGTGCACTCTTCTTAAGTGTTCTCAAAATTGCACGTCAAAAGCGTGTGCTTACTTTTTAGGGTGTGAGTCTGTCATGTTTTGTCCACTATATGGGGTATTACAGTGATGCATTGCTGTCACATACATATTATTTCCCACTCATTTATGCATTAATTTGGAGATGTAATGTAGTTTAAAAACAGATTTTTTCATAATAATGACAACGGTAAAATGATATGTTTTTACCATTATTTATTATTGTTACATTATGCGCTGCTGGTGTCGCCACAGTCCTGAGATAAACAAGGATCTGCACGCTTAGGTTAGGCTATCCAATAATTGCACTCAGACCCAGAGAATATGACTCATTTTGAATTATCTGGGCTGGGCATATTTCTCTCTTTGAACATATGTTTTAATAGCTTTTGATGTTCAGTGTGCAATCAGACGTCCGACCAGGCATATATGAATACTTTAGCTTGCCACATTTGAATGAGTTTGCCAAGAGTATCGGATCGGGACTCTGCATCAGCAAATACTCAATATTCAATGACTTGGATTGGATTGGGGGCAAAAAAAAAGAAAAAAACCTGATCGGAACATCCCTAATAATAATATATGTGAGTGGATGAGGTTTCCTGTTTTGTGCTATGATGTTTAATGTCCCTCATATGGTCTGTCGTCCCATTTAGACGCTTGTTAGCAACCACCTTTTTCAAGACACCAGAGCTTTAGAAAACAAAGAGTAGAATATTACTGATATATTTTATGTCATAGAATAAATCATGAACATGTCTTGAGCTTGTGTTAACTATAGACCATATGTCTATATAGGCCATTTAACCAAAAATGGAAGTGTTCAAATGCTAACTTGTTTCCAGGTTTTAGAATTCAGTGCTGCACCCTTTACAGCTGGGGTGTCCAATCCTGCTCTTGGAGAGCCAACATCCAGCAGAGTTTAGCTCCAAGCAGAGTTTGGCCCTAATGCACTTGACTGCATGTTTTTATCTGGTTCAGGTGTGTTTAACTAGGATTGGAGCTGACCTCTGCAGGATACTGTCCCTCCAGGAACAGGACTGGACGAACCCTGCTCCACAGGAATATTCTGAAGTACCAATTATTCTACAGAACTTGTAATAAATCCTTAAGCTACAATCACATCAGGATTTGAGCATGTGAAATTACTTTAGACTGCAGCACTGCAGCTTTTAGTTTTAAGGCCAGTATCTGACGTATTCAAATTACAGGTCAGAGTTTACCAAAGTTAAATTTTGGTATGCAGGAGGATGAAACTTTAACTTTTCTGGTAACATTCAGATGGATAGAAGTGAATGGAGGGTGAAGTATAGTGTGACTGCAAATGTAGTAAATCTTTAAATGGTTTAAATAAAGTAAACATACACAGTTATTTGCACTGCAGACATAACAGGATGTGATTTATGTACAAAAGGATGTGTGATTATTCCTTAATAAAAATGTTAAACATTTTTTTAAGTAATAATAGTAGTATTACGTACATTCTGCTAAACAATAGTAGTATATGTCTTTAAGCTAAACCAAACTTTTATTTTGACGGGCTGCCATGAATACCTTTACATTTCTGTGTGTATATGATATGACTATAGTTTCTCTCAAAAGAAATGGTAAAATCCTCATGAAGAAACTTCAGAGCAGTTCTGGAAATGCTGTTCATGTATTTATGTCCTCATTGCCATTCACACATACGGAGACATGAGAGCATGAACGATTCATATTTAAATAGTCTTTTACTTAATATTTACAGATGCTAGTCCATATCGCAATTTGATTTAAGTGTAATGACCTACTTTTGATTAATTCATTCAAACGTTGACAAATTCCATGACATTCTGCGTTATACAGTAAATTCCATTTTTATGACTGGATTCCGTGATTCTGTCTGCGTTTTCCACAACGCGGATATCATAGGGCCTTACACCCCATCTCTTTATTTATATGGACAGTATTTTTGTTGCTGTGTTTTTGGGTTGTGTTTTATGTCTTTGAAATTATGTACTAAAATTACACTTGTGCTGACTGATTTATTTGATGTCTGATCCCCTCACAGTTTCTGCTTCTTAACACTTTTCACCACAGCAAAACCATCTAACCCAGGGGTGTCAAACTCAGTTCCTGAAGGGCCGCAGCCCTGCACAGTTTAAATTCAACCCTAATTAAACACACCTGATCCAGCTAATCAAGTCATTCAGGCTTGTTTGACAACTACATTTTTTGTATGTTAGAGCAGGGTTGGAACTAAACTCTGCAAGGCTGCTGCCCTCCAGGACTGGAGTTTGACATCCTAACAGTGTATTTCCACAACAGCATCAAAACTACGCTCAGTGCCGCCGGCAATGCTACAACGCCACTGCTTTTTTGAATTGTTTTCTATTGGCAGTGAGCGCTCCAACGCTTTTCCGCGCCGCTTTCAATCCCATAATGCGTTAACACTCAACTTCCATAGGAATGAATGGAAAATACCCGCTCTGCTCTGCTTGCTACGCTGTAGTGGAAATACGCGGTAATAGTTTATGGTCCACTCACTGTTGCCTTTGTAGTAATTGTCCACTCACTGTCACTGTCACTAGAGTTTAATATTTCATATGAAAATTGTGCACTTCAAAGAATGTTTTCAGCAACTATATTAGGAACACAGTCAGAATCAGCCATGGAATGTTCAGTCCATTCAACTTGTAAGGGAGTTTTCCCAGCAATTCTGCAACAGCTGTGGCAATACAGCGGTGTGAAAGAGTTTCACTGGGCTCTGGAGGGTTACTCACTCTCTCCAATTAAGAGCTCAGGACACCAGCGGAGCCGTGGAGCCCCTCCACCAGAGAGACTAAGTAAAATTTTTGAAGGCAGACGTTTCTCTGGGAATTTCTCTCTATCGTAAAACAAAGTCACACTTATCCATGGAGCTTAGTGAGTGGAAAAGATAAATTAGAGCATTTCCTAAGGATCAAGAGTTTGTAAAGTGCCATGTGCATGAAGCACTTCTGTTATGAACTGCAGTATTTAACATGTTCACTTACATATTTAAATTGCGTTATTTGTATAGCTCTTTCCACAACAAATGCATGTTTGAATGTTACATTGTCTTGGGCCCTGATGCCCAGGGAATCTAGCATTAAATCAAGAAATCTCCTATTGTCTCTTTGAGGCCCAGTGAGCAGTCACAGGAAACTGTCTGTATTCTAAATTAAAACCAAGAGAGTGATTGAGCCTCAAACATTATCGGGAAGGCTATTTCAGAGTTTAGGTACTTTGAATAGTTCAGAGTTTTATGACCTCGACCATGCATCTCCAATTAATCACTTACCCCATCGTTCCAAACCCGTAAAAGCTTCGTTTGTCTTCGGAATACAATTTTAAGATATTTTGGATGAAAACCGGATCTGCCATCAGTGGTTCAATCAGAATTTTATGAAGCGATGAGAATACTTTCTGTATGCAAAGAAAAAAACCAATTTTATTCAACAATTCGTCTCCTCCGCGTCAGCGTAGCGCATTTTGCGTCCAGTGGATACTCTCAAAATTTGCGCTACGCTGACGTGGAGAAGACGAATTGTTGAATAAAATTGTTTTTTTTCTTTGCGTCGCTTCATAAAATTCAGATTGAACCACAGATGACAGATGGACTATTTTAATGATGTCTTCCATACTTTTCTGTGTCTTGACAGTGGTATTTACCTGGCAGGGGATTCAATTTCCGTTGGCGCAGCGCTGCAGCGACACAAGCTCGTGCTACAGTTGTTGTTTTGTTTCTTGTTTTAAGTGCCTGTTTTAGTATAAAACTTTGGAGTTTGTGTCTGGATTTTAAAGTTAATAGGGCTAAGTGCAATGCAAAGTGTTTGTGACTAATACAGACTACTACGAACTTGCCGTTCGTCGTTAGTAGGCATTGTTTGGAGAGCCTAATGATGGCCTCGTGTCTACTCCTCCTGCTTTTGGCTCTGATCATTGGGGTGATGTTTATTCCATGTTTCACATTGGACTTAGGCCTACAGCAGGAACAAAACCAAAGACTGGTATACTCCAGGAGTGCATTGCTGTCTCTCAGAAATCATCACTATGCAGCACCGGATCACCTGCCAGAGGCTATACGTGCGCCACACACTGGGACCCGGCTGCGGCGCAAGAGAGGGAGATGGGGAGGCGTTCGGGAGGAACGTGAGCTCGCTGGCGCCCGAGATGGATGAACTCCGTGCCATTACAAAGACCTGCTTTGAATATCGGGAGTCTAATCTTGTGGTGCTTACAGAAAGCTGGCTTCGAGTGGAGAGTGGAGTTTGTACATATGTGACAGATGGTGTAAACAATATACAGTACAAGGTACAAGGTATGCACCCCTGATATCGGACTGCTCTGTGTGTCACTCAGACCTCACTATTTACCGAGAGAGTTCGGTTGTGTCATCATATGTGTATAGTGTATATTCCACCTACTGGAAATCCAGGTAAAGCTGCCGCATGCATTGCTGAGTGCGCACATGAGCAGCTTCAGTGCTCACCTGGAGCCCCTATTTGGGCGATTTTAATCATTGCAAGCTAGAAACTATGTTAGCGGGCTTTGAATATATGCGCTGTGACACCAGGAAAACTAAAATTTTGGATAAATGTTATGGCAATGTCAAAAAGTAGCTTAATCAAAGCCTCCTCTGTCCAACTTTGTTCATAATGTTGTGCATCTGATTCCTTCTTATAGGTCAGTTTTAAAGACATGTAAGCCAGACTATAAAACGTATGGATAGAGGATTCTATGGAAACACTTAAGGGCTGTTTTTTGTGCACAGATTGGTCCAGATTTCACCAATTAGAGCTTGATGAGGCCACTGACACAATTAGTGATTACATTAACTTTTGCTAGACAATGTGGTAGAAAAAAAGGATGTTGTGGTTTATCCTAACAACAAATCCTACCTTACAAAGGACATTAAAAAGTGCATAAATAAGAAAAAGCTGGCATTTAGGAACAGGGATAAGGTAGGACTATTAGTGGCACAGAAAGAATAAAAATATCAGTTGAAAAAAAGCTATGGAACAGTTTTCATACTTCTAACACAAAAAAAAATAAAAAAATAAATAACTTTGGGAAACAATGAAACTGGTTACTAACATGAATCCTGCTAGAAAACATATTATACCACTGGACAACTTACAAAGAGCAAATGAGCTTAAAGACTTTTATTTGAGATTTGAGGCACAAAACGATTTAGATGAATGTTACAGCATATTAAAATCATTGCCTGATACCAATGATACCCCCTGGGTGGAAGTGGAAGAGCCACGTGACGGGCAGCACCTTTTCAGGTGCTTGCGCACCAACTGGGCCAGATGGGTTAGCAGCATTTTTGTTAAAAAACTGCACTGAAGAGCTTGCAATAGCATGGTGTCCCTTATTTCAGCGATCTCTTGATAATCATTCTAGGCCAGCCCTGTGGAAAAAGTCCTATATAACACCAATTCCTAAAAAACCTGGTGCTAGAGCAAATAATGATCTTCGTCCTGTGGCTTTGACTTCAAATGTTATGAAAAGTTTTGAGAAATTTGTAATCTCATTGCTGGAAAAAGAAGTAGAGCCACTATTAGACACCTGTGAGTTTGCCTATAGGCAGAACAGGAATACTGAGGATGCTGCTCTTAGTATTGTCCATCTTGTGTCCAAGCATCTTGAGAACACTAAAGCCTATGCTCGTATTTTATTTGTTGACTTTAGTTCAGCATTTAATACAGTGCTAAACCTAGACCTAAACGGAGTCAGTTTACTTTGTGGATTTGTAGCGGTAAGAGGGAAAAAAAATGAACCCCCGTGTGGAATATCCTGGTGCCGACGGTGAGAGTGAGGATGAAACAATATTGGTACAGAAGAAAGGAGCACATTCCCCCGTGTGGAACTTTTTTGGGTTCAAAAATTTGTAAGCAATGCTTTGGCATTGGCAAGGTAACACCACTAATCTCTACAATCACCGCAAACGTCACCACAAAATACAGTAAGAGTTAGCCATGAAAGACAAGAGAGCCACACCTCAAAATCCCAGTAGCCAGAGCACACAAACTTCCATAACTCAGACGTTGTGTGGAGCATTGCCATACCCTTCAAGTTCCCAGCTGCACAAAGAGATAACAAATGCCATCGCTTATCCTTTAGCTAAAAACATGGCTCCAATCAATACTGTTAAAAACAAGGGATTTTTTTTAATGATTTAATGCTAAAGACTTTAGACAAGTGCTACTCTTTGCACTGCCAGGTCTATACACCCAGTGTCGAATGACAGTCGAGGAAGACCTGCAAAATAGGCAGAACTTCACGTCAACAGCGGACCTATGGTCTGCTTTATTTTATTATTGGTTTATTTATTATTATTGGTTTATTTATTATATGTTAATGTAGTTCATTAATGTAATGTATGTTCAAAAACTTAAAGCTTTTAAATTATGCACTTTAAGGGATCTAAAATAAAGAAAAGAGACTATTTTTTTTGTTACTCCTGTCCTGTCCTGTATTTTTTTTTCTTTTTTTTTTTATTGTTGTTGTTGTTTTTTTTGTACTTGAGAGCAACACATTTTGGTTGAAAATATGAGAATCGTGTAAGAGAATCGTGATCTCAATTCCCGTGGAGAAAAATCGTGATTCACATTTTAGCAAGAATCGTGCAGCCCTACAGCAAGTGACATCCTACAGATACTTGGGGTTTTACATGGACAGTGTTTTTTGTTGGAAGCCACATATTGACAGTTTGCACAGACAACTACAACAGAGACTTTATTTTTTAAGAAGGTTGAGACTGTATGGGGTGGGTAGCAATATCTTGCTTGTTTTTTACCACGCCATGTTTGAAAGTCTTATCTGCTACGGAGTCACAGTCTGGTTTGGAAACTTGTCTGTCCAACTGAAAAGCAAACTGACTCATATCCACAAAACAGCCATGAAAGTTATAGGAATAAAGTAATATGTACCCATACAGACTTCATACGAACAGGCAGTGGCGAGAAGAGCAATAAGTATTAGTATTGACTCCGAACACCCTCTTTTTAGCGAATACCAGGTGCTGCCATCATTTTACCTTTCTATACAGTATATATACATTGTTGTATTTTAATGCATGTTCTTAATTGTTTTATTAATTTGTCTTTATTTATTATTATTGTTTGTTCAGAGCAACATGGTAGCATTTTGTCCAAGATAAATTTCCTCTCGGGGACAAATAAAGTTTATCCTTAGGTTTATCCTTATCCAGTCAATGGGACAGCCACAAGCCTCCTGGTTTTCAGGTAAAGGCTAGAAGGAATACAGCTCTGGCTACTGGGCATTTGCACATCAATCTAACATTATTTTTGTCACACTGTACAACAATAATACTGTTTTTGTATTATAGTAAGGGCTAGGTTTAGGGTTGGGGTAGGTGTAGACATTAATAAAACACAATCTAATAGGTAGAACAATTAATTTCATCTGAGCTGTATCCCCTCTAGGCACAACCAATTTTTATCCAAAAAGTCTTAAATTGTGTTCCGAAGATGAACGAAGCTTTTTAGAACGACATGGGGGTAAGTGATTAATGACAAAATTTTCATTCTGGGGTGGAGTAACCCTTTAACCTGGATGATTTAAACCAGGGGTTCTTAACTAACTAATCAAGGTAATCAAAGTGTTTGGGATCACTAGAAAGATACAAGGATACAAGGAGTTTGATCAAGGTTGGAGCTAAACTATGCAGGAAAGTGGACCTCGAGGGCCAGTAAATCAAGAAACCCCTGATTTAGATATTAATCTAGAATCACAGTCATTTTTTTTCCAGATCATCAGACTAAAAATCAGTAAACTGTAACTGGAAGATGAAATGAGGCACCTTTTGGTTTTCTTTCGCCCCAAATGATTGGATCTCTTCAGAAGACATGAATTAAACGACTGGAATAGACTACTTATGCTGCCTTTAAGTGCTTTTCAAAGCTTTAAAGCTTAGGTTAACATTCACTTGTATTGTAAATGAGATATTCTTCTAAAATTCTTTGCTTGGGTCCAGGTGAATCAATGATGAGAGTACTTTTATTTTTAGGAGAACTAATCCTTTAAATGCATAGAATCCTGGCAGACCAGTTACAAGTTGATTGAGAGGTATTTCAAACATTTTAGACATCTGACAGCACATACCTGATGGAATTATAGAGTTTCTGTCCCATGACAGTTAAAACCTCATTCTTAATTTAATGTAGCGTAGCTGGAACATTCCTGTGTTGCAGACCAGTTTAAACTGTATAACTTTTAAAGCAATGACTTCTGCTGCAATTTAAGGAAATATTTCTATAAGGCTTTATCAGATTTTCATAGCTCTTAAACTTTACACAGTGATGAAAAATGAACAGATTAGCTATTAGGGCTATATGATGACTGAAATTAGCTCAGAAGGGGCTTGTAAGTTTATCTTGCATGAGTACGTCAACTTTTATTTTATTTTAACAGTTTATTTTCATATTTTTAACCATCTTTTACTTTAATTTTGATAGTTAAGTGCATCACTTCTGCACCACTTGCATCGTCAAACACAATGAATACTAAAAATGAGTAATGAATACTAAAAATAAATAATCCAGTACTAATGAAATGACGTTTCAAAATCAATCCTCCTCGGTTGGCCAGATCTTATGCGAGTATCTGCAACAGTATCTTCAAAACCATAATCATGAGAGAAATAAGCTTCAACAACCAAGTGAAATGGCAAACAACTAGTGTCGTGTCACTGATCAACGGTGCTGACATTAAATCACTGGTGGGACTTTTTCTTTAGTCTTCTTTTTCCCCATTTTTAGTGAGCAGTCTTGTTCTGGGATAAAAACAGTAGATATCATAGCTTCATAGATGTTCTATGAACTTCCCAACCCACAAAAGACCGTACTTGCCATTTCTAGAAGAGCAACGGTACATGTCTTTGTGTAAACTATTTATCTTGGCTCATGATCAATAGTGCACAGATTCTTCTGTCTCAGGGAATTTTTTGGGTTTTTCCTGTTTCTGGCAAAATGCAAGAACGGAATTGTTCTCATAAATGCCACACGCTCCAGACGTGCCATTAATATCTTTTGTTGGGTTGTGCAAACCATCAATTTAACACAAAAAGCTGACAGTTTTGCTAATACGGAATGCATCATGAGCTTCTGAAAGATAATCTATACAGTACTGTACAACAAATGTAGCAATTTGCTTGGTAATTGATGTTTTAATCTTCCTTGTGAGTGAAAAACCGAAAAATAAAACTATAATGGATATCATGAACAAAGTTATTAAGCAATCAGAGAGTTGATATTACATGACACTTCCTTAGTTGTTTGCTGTTTCATTTGGTTGTTGAAGAGCACTAATGGTTTTTAGAGGGTTGATATCCCATTAAGTCCTTCCATCCATCCATCCTTTCTCCAGACTTGTCACAGGGATGCTGGAGTTTATCCCAGTGTCTCCTCGGGCTGTAGGCAGGAAAACACTCTGCACAGATAACTTTAAATGACTTTCTCTTTTGGCCAGCATTATTTGACTCCGTTTCGGTGAAAATCTGAAATTAAAATTGTAACTTTTGACATGCTACTGAGTTGGAAAGAACTTGTCACCAGCAATAATGATACCCACTCCAATCGATATGCCGATACGGGTCTATCTGCAGCCAGACAGCACAGATAAATCCATGCAAATGTACGCACTTCAAAGTGAATCAAATGTGTCTGAGTGTGCCATTAGATGCTACCACCTTTAACTTATTTTAACAGCTTAGAGAATGACATTGCAAGAATAAAGAGATCCAACACAATGTAAAGCTATCATACATATTGCCCAGTCACTTTATAGAGTTGTTCACACAAGAGCAGATGAAAATGAACATTTTGTTCTCAGTTGGTCATGTGGTCATGTCTCGATTGACATCTCTGCCCATGCTTGTTTGCATGTGTTGTGCAAGGCATGCCTGTGTTTGTCCTCCTGTGCTCATGCAGCTATCAGAACGACATGATTTTTTTTGGAGATTTTCTGTTCTTCCTTTATGTTCATTGGCAATGTGGAGATCGAACAACAAGCCGGAAATCTGCTATGCTGGAACACCGATGCATATAGAGATCACACTTCTCTATAGCTTAGTTTGAATATTTCTGCAAAAGGTAATAAACCATTTCATCCAAACAGTAAACGATAAGCCATTTCTGAAAACAAAACCAAGTTTGATGATGGAAGAGGTTGACGTCACCTTTAAAGCAGCCATCTGTCCGCACACTGTATCGTATCCAAAATCAAACAACTCGAGGTGGCCTGAATTGTTACATAAAGGCTCGTGTTAAAAGCAAGAAAACAAAGGCTGTTTTCAAGTGTCCGAGATGCAGTTCAGCTCATTTTAATTGTACAACCAGGTTCATGGATATTTGTCATGGTGAACATTTATTGTTTTTGAATGAGAGTTTGAATAACACAGTCTAGGCCTAAATGGCAAAACAACACACAAATATATTATGGAGTGATGAGAAGAAGAAGAAGGAAAAAAAAAAAAAAAAACCCCACTAAAAATAAGGTTTAGTTGATGTACCCAAAGACTGCAAATATCTCTTATTATCATTGCTATTAAAATATAGATTTATAGACGCTAGATTCCATAAGGCCCAGATAATAAATAAATAAATAACAAATAAATAAAGAAAATAAATACAACAAAACGGGCCACATTTCATTAAAACGAAAACTTAGGGGAAAAGGCCTTCACACACTAGAGCTGCAAGCTTTATAGTGAGCTCTAGGTTAAAAGTGTTGTTTGTGTAACCAGTTCCTTCTGTTTAGCAAGCTGGATAGACTATTAGAGGCTATTTTCAGTAAAACCTTGTGAATACATAAGTTACTGTAGTAATCTGGTGACGCAAACATAGCAAAATACTGTACAACAGGTGATTTGTTCTTTAAATGATCACACATATACACATAAACATGATGAAAAATAACATGACACAAAAGAACACTTTGAATATAATGTAACATTCTACATGGATAGCAAAGGACAAATGTTAAAAAAAATGGACAATAACTAATAAAATAAAATATAGGAATAAAAACGATGTCAGTATCATAAAAGTGGTGCTGTAATTTTCCCAAATTGCCTCGCTTGAGAAGCCAATGAGCACGATCGACAAAGTGAGCCATATATTCAGTCATTCAGTAATAAATAGAAACATTTATATGAACGAAAAAACAATCCGATCTAATGGCTGTCTCATAGAAGTAATGTCAGCTATACATGGCAACCATAATATAAAACAGAATAAAGTGATTATGTGTGATTAATAGCTGATTGTACATGATTTGCTTCCTGTGAGCATTTTTTAGCATTTATTATTACTTTCTATAGCGTTTGAATTGTCTTGTTTTCAGTTTGCAGCAGTCACACTTCATATTTAAATCAAAATGCATAAATAATTATCACTGTAATTAAAAACAGACACACAGTACGGTTAGTCCCGGTAACCCACAGCACTGCACGTTTTGTTTGTCTCTCTCATCTGACACAGTTCAGTTCATGGAGCTGATGATCTGAATCAGGTGTGTTAAATAAGAGAGAGGAAAGCCACGGGGTTAAGAGACCATGATGCTTTGTTACACTTTAATCAGACTGCAAGAGTGCTGGTGGAAGATTTTCTTTTTTTTCAGTCACACAGAATTTATTTTGTTGCCTTAAAGTCATGAATATATGGCCCAGTGTCATGATGCAGTTCTTTTTTCTTCAAACGTAAATTAAAAGGCACCATTGATTATATTTTTTTTCTGCCATTGAAATACTGTGACCTCAGCTACATGTGAATGGCACTTTTTTTCCATGACACAAACACGTCGTACACATATATAAAAGTCTTTTCACTACATCACTAAAATAAAAGTTGAAGTTTTTCTTTTTGCAATACTTAATTATAGAAAATAAAGGTTTAGTGGTGATTTTTTTTCTTCAATGCATTTTTTCACACAGCTATAGGATCTTGGTTGGCCATGACAGCCGTCAGTCTGCTCTGCAGGTCGTGTTGCGGCGAGAGGTGCAGTGCGGGGTTAGTTCTGTTGCCCTCCAGCCCGTCCAGAACAACTGAGCCTGCGGCTACGGCCAGAGGGTTCTGTAAGCCGAGAAACGGCGTGTCTTCTCCCACCCGCTCGTCCTCAGTTTCGCTCTCTGAGCTGCTGCTCTCTGAGTTACTGCCGCTGATCGGCTCCAGCGCCGCCGGGCCCGTCTGGCCGCTCGGCTGAGTTCTTGAGCTACGCTGACCGGCGCTGGGGCTGTGTGGGGGGGACGACGGGCCGGACACCGCAGCTGTGCTTTGGTACTGCTGTGAACTCTCGTACTCCTCGTGCTCCACGATGTGCAGAGGGCTGGCCGGAGGGCTGGGCAGCTCCAGGCCGTGATTGTAGTGAGCCGAGTTGCGGAGATTATGGCCCGACTTCTGGCCCTGGTTCAAACCGGATTTGTCACGCAGGATCGGCGGTGTCCGGAACAGCAGGGGGCGCTCCTCCTCCCCCGAGGGACTCGTTGCCATGGAAGGAACCGAGGTCGCCAGGCTGGACAGAGGAGCCGACATCTCGGAGGGGGGCGAGGAGGGCGTCGCCGGAGAGAGAAGCCCCACGGGGGACAGACGGGTGGGTGTAGTCATGGCCGAAACGTACCTTGTGGAAGAAACACAAACTCACTTTACAGTTGCTGTCATGATTGCTACCTCACCATCAACTGATAAGCTGTGTCATCTTTCGAAGGCTGTGCCTGTGGGTTATTTTTTAACCCAAATTCTGGGTTCAGCCTGTTGGGTCATTTTATTGAGTTGTTTTTTCACCCAGGTGCTGGGTCATTCTTAACGCTGGGTTATTTTTTTCTACCCAACTGCTGAGTTAAGCCTGTCTCTGACAAAACAACCCAGCTGCTGAGTTACAGTAAGGGCGCGGGCTTTTTGAGTCCTCTAGGAGAGAGCGGTTCTCAGCGCCACCGATTTGGTGCACTACTTCTTTGAAATAAAGGTTTGTATACATTTTATTTCATTTATATAGTCTTTACTGCGCTGTAAATTATATTATTTTAAGCAATGTAACACACAAGCATGAGATCTCAGTCAACTGCGTCAGCAGTGGTCCTTTGGCACGATGGAAATGCCTTTTGTCTTGCATAACAAAGTGATTTTATTCATTATAATACTGAATTTAATTTAATCTGATGTTAAAATATGTTCTCTAATCTTAATACTGTTTTTAATGGGCAGGGTCAGTCACGACATCTTTCAGCTACGAGTGAAACGCGAGGCCGCGGACTGAGGTTCATATAAGCCGGTTCATAAACTTAAACATAATAAGCATAATCTAAGCCAGCTTCGATTATGCCGCCACACCGGCACAAGAATTAGCACTATTTTGGTGAGAAGTGATTACAGAAAACGGCTGAATACACTTAAATTAAAATGTTACTTTTAAATGTTCCAAGTATTTTCTAAAATGCTTGTTAAACAAGTTTAAATGTATGTAATATTGTAAAGTATGCTGTATTAATCCAAATAAATTCACATTGTCTTATTTTTGTCCATGGGTGTTCTTGTTCAATAATAAATGTTCATCTTTTGATTATTGCTGTTGCCTCTATAATTCTGTACATGATTTTTCATTTCCAGCCCATTTTAAGTCAGCAATATAATCATTTTTAAACAATAGTTGATTTAAATAAAACAACCCAGCATACTGGGTAAAAACATTAAACCCAACCAGCTGAGTCAAAATAACCCAGCATGTGTTCTGTCCAATATTTACCCAATATTTAGCCAAGTTGGGTTGTTTTTAACCCAGCATTTTTTATAGTGTACTAAAAGCTACATTATATTTCTCTGCAATGAGGTGATAACTTAGAAGTTTTTGTAATCAAACCAACAAGTTTCATTTGCGGAAGCTTCACACTCGTTCTCTCTCTCTAATTAACTCATCTGAATTTATTTAAATAAATATACTATTAAAAATAAATATATTAAAAATTACTGCTATTTTCCTGTCTTTATCCATTAATTAAGATTTTGTGCTAATCGACGTGAATTATATAAATAATTTAATAGCAAGTCCATTTAAAACCAGACGGTCTAGCATGTGCATAGTAAAGTGATCACTGACTATCATTTTGGGCAGGAATTATTGTAAACACAGATATTGAACACCAATTACGTTTAAAGAGAATGTAAACAGGTGGGCCAAAAATCAGATATGGTTTTTGCAGACTTTGATATAAGTCTAGCAGTGTAAATGTAGCCTAAAATCACTGATCCGATTGCACTGAAATTTCTGAAATTTGATTGGGAGGGGTGGTGTAGACCTTTTCTAATCAGACTGAGAGGACATACTCTTGATTGGATTGAAGACCGAAATTGGAAAGTACTACACATGTGCAAAGACATAATGATGGCATAATGATGTATGAGGTGTGAAATGAGCTGTTGTTCTTGTAGAATGAAGTCATGTTTTTTTTAAATTCTCCTTCCACTCATCGTCTGTAAAGTGGAGCAGAACAACATCCGATCAGTCCTCACTTTTTACTCTCATCCACAGATGGCTTGTTTTGGCCACGGGAATGGGCGATTTTACTGCTTGATAAATAAACGCAGCACAGCACAAAGCTTCATGTGCTCGTCGTCTCCTAATTAACACCCAAAAAACATAAATATTAAGTCTGGTCTTTACAACGAAAAGAAGCAATGGCAGGAGAATAGTATGTGCAAATAGGGGGAAACTCTGTATGTCAAAAGATCAAGTCCAGTACTGAAACTTGTGACAAATAAATGTGCACATCAATCTGATTGCTTTATTTAGTATTCATGTAAACACTATGTTCTGATTGATTAATCAGAATGATCTCATTCCTACTAAAACAAAAAGTGTCTGTGTAAACATAGCCGACATAATGTATGTGGCTGACAAATACAACCTCTGGAGGACAGGAACATCAAAATGAGACAGCAATAGTGCTGGAGAAGCCACTCATAGCAAAGTAGTACAATGTGAGCTGCTCTTCTGAAACACAGTTACAAGCAACTAAGGCTTAAAGCATGATTTGTTTTTTGTGTCCCGCTCTGTTTTGTGCACAGTTGAGCGCTGCACATTAAACACACCTAATTCAACTCATCACACTGTTAGTAGAGACTGAAGTGGAAATAGGTGTGTCAGATAAAAAATGTGCTGCTGTCTACACAAGTGAGACAGAAAAATCAGGCTATGAGCAGATAATGCATTCTTGGACATTATCTGTGTCACATGTTCTGTGTCACATGCACTGTTCGGGAGACGGAGCAGAACGTGCCAAGTCCAGTATATTTTGGGCTTGAGTAGCTAAAACTAAAACTGCTTTTTTGAATGAGTGAATTACTGGTTTAATTGAGGGGGCCAATTTTAAAAGATTTTTCTTTTTTAAATCTTTTAGCTTACGTGAATCATCTGAATGAGCTGTTTCACTAGAGTGATTCAGACTTACCCATGAAACGTGAGGGAGAATGAAACATTTTAGCAGAATGTGATCACAACCTCAGTTCACATGGCAGTAAAGCTGCATGCGCAATATAATGTGAAAAAAGTAATTTTGTCACACTACACCACTACCTATTTTCAATATGCAAAGGTGCTTCTTTTCCTAAGTTACTCACTAACACTGACAGACGGAATACTTTTCACAACCTCATGTTATCAATAAGGAGAGATGCAGTAAACATGCAGTAAACGGTACCTCTCGCTATAAGGCGAATCTCTGCAGGAGCTCTGCGTTTCTCTGGAGCTCTTCAGGTAATCGTTGAGCTGATGAACACCTCCGGTAGCGTTCAGACGCCCCCTGTGACCAGGTGTACCATGGCGGCAGTTCTCAGCCGATGACTGCAGCAGGACTGCATGACTGTCTGAAGCCACGCTCTCTGCTTTCCCATTACTCCAGCTGTGAGAAGCCAAAGGCAAAGCCACTCATCACACACGTCATCTAGTCATGTGTTATTCATTCACAATGATTCTTCATCTTTAAACAGTGACTGTCCCTTGGTTCCAGACGTATTCTACCATTGTCTACATGCACATTTTAATGGTTCCATTGATACAAAGTCTTATGACTGATGGATGTCACTACAGAACAATATGTCAAAAATCTCAGGAGCTAATCTTTAAAAAATCCTAAAAGAATAGGACTTTTATGTCAGGAGTATGTTGCAAAAAAAACTTTAAAGACATTACATAATATTTAGAATTTCAGTATAAATATAATGTTACATTATAACTTCCTGTAAACTTTGCTTTGCAAGAATGTGGGATTGTACTGTACCACTGGCAGGAGGAGTGAGTGACGGCAGTGGACGGATGTGTTGATGACATGAGCTCATTTGTAGAAAGAGATGTTTCCATTTCTTTGTCCGTCACATGCACATGAGGAGGGACGGTATTTTTCGGCATGTAATGCTGAAATCAGACAAAAGTTGATCGTTGTACTACTTTTTTTCTTATAGGATAATATACGCTTGTTTAACGTCAACTTATTTAATAACATTATTTAATATTTGTTCTTAGTTGACTGTTACAATACTTGGTGACCACTAATCGTAACTTTTGTTGCATCAAAGGAGAAGTCCACTTCCAGAGCCAAAACTTACAGATAATGTACTCACCCCCTTGTCATCCAAGATGTTCATGTCTTTCTTTCTTCAGTCAATAAGAATTCCCAAATTTTTCTCCATATAGTGGACTTCAATGGTGCCCCCAATGTTTGAACTTCCAAAATGCCGTTTAAATGCAGCTTCAAATGGCTCTAAATGATCCCAGCCGAGGGAGAAGGGTCTTATCTTGCAAAACGATCAATTTTTGTTTTAAAGAAATTGGCAATTTAGTTACTTTTTAACCTCAAACGCTCGTCTTCTCTCATCTGTGCGATGCACATGCGTAGTCTGTGTTATACAGTTAGGGTATGTCGAAAAACTCCCGTCTCATTTTCTTCTTCAACGTCAAAATCGTCCTACATCGCTGTTTTACCTTTTTTTGTGAAGGGCATTTGATCTTCTTCGCATGTTCACTTTGTAAACACTGGGTCGGTACTTCTGCAGCGATGTAGGATGATTTTGAACTTGGGACAGAAAACGAGATGGGAGTTTTTCGACATACCCAAACTGTATTGACCGTATTGAACCAGAAAAAAACAGAGTTCACACAGACTTACACAAGACGAGTGTTTGGGGTTAAAAAGTTGTCAAATTGTTTAGAAAATGACAGATTGTTTTGCTAGATAAGACCCTTCTCCCTCGGCTGGGATCATTTAGAGGCATTTGAAGCTGCATTTAAACTGCATTTTGAAAGTTCAAACTTGGGGGCACCAATGAAGTCCATTATATGGAGAAAAATTCGGGAATGTTTTCCTCAAAAAACATAACATCTTGGATGACAAGGGGGTGAGTGAATTATCTGTAAATGTTTGTTCTGGAAGTGGACTTCTCCTTTAACATAAACAGCATAATTTTTTGTCTGAGAATGACTCATCTCAAATCGCAAAAAGAGGCACTGTGTGATGAGAGTTATAACTGCACTGCAGGGGATTAAAAATATTTCTTATTACTCTGGAATCATTAACGCATGGTTTTATTATATCAGCATGATGTTGGAGATGTTTAGGGTCTGTGCAGTGTCGATACTCACATTGACCAGCTGCAGGTTTTCGGGTGGAGGATGGGGGTGCTGAGGGCCTTTGGCCGCAGCGCTTCGCTCTCGTAAGCTCTGCCGCAAACGATCATGCAGCTTTTTCCTCTGTTTCCTACATGTGCCAAAACACAAACAGCTCTTAGACTGCAGGAGATCGCATTCAACGACTATCAATAATTTATATGGCTCATTTTAGTTTTTGAGTAAAACATTAGTACAAAAGACATTTCAAAAAGTGAATTACTTTGTTTTGCAGTAAGCCACCACACACATGATGCCAACAACTAGAAGAGCGATGCAGATGCCTGTTATAGTCAAAACACGTTTCTGATAGAGCTCCTCAGCTTCTGGAAGAGAGGACAGACTGCTTTTGAAGCTTCCAGGTGAAACACACACACATCACACACATCTCAGTCACATTCTTACTTGGAATAGTTTTTATAATAACTTTGTCAACAGATTTCCAAGTAAGAACAGAAGCTCGCACACATGTACGTTTCCAGTGACACTGGAGCGTTTAATTAGACTGCTGCTAGGACACACAGATGCTTATTGATCTCAGGATGTAGTTTTGCTGAGAGGGGAGGGGAGGAGACAACGGGACGTGTTAATTCAAGGTCAGTTCAGAATCATCACGTCATCACAATTACATGAAATGCAAACTCTGCAGGGCCTGAGGCCTCTGGGATGTCTTCAACACGCAGTCATGCATTTTACTCATTTCATTATGAGGTTTAATCACAACACTGACAGACTGAATTTATCGAAGCCTTCAGCAAGTTGTGTTCTTTTTCCACACTGTTCATTTGTTAGTCTGTTTTGATTAATATTTTTGTGAGCAGTCAATAGATCGCTAAAGGCTTTAATAAAAAGTCATGAACTGGTAGTGGTGCAAACTCACAGACAACTGAATGGCTGAAAATGCGTCTTTCTTTCATGCCAAAGACCCCATGAAATTGTTTAACAAGCCTATTTTTCTGTCCTGTGTTGATGTGTCACATGGGTCACAGCTAATTTACTATAAATGGCATTTAGTTTACATGACCAGAATTGCTGCTTGCAATAGCGCTAGTCGGATTAGGACAGGGTTGTGCAATCCTGCTTGTGGGTGGCCACTTTGCTGCAGAATTTAGCTCCAACCCTAATTGAACACATCTAATGAAGGTCTTCAGTTTCTAATAGAAACTTCCAGGTGTGCTGGAGTTAACACAGGTTTAAACATACCAAAATTAAGGGGGAGGGGCATTCTCATTCTGAAGAGCATATGATTGGACAAAAAACTGTATATGCCCCTGGGTGCAATATGGTGTCATCAATATTTCTGGGCCATTGCCATTGATGATTTGGATCATTTTTGACTTCACTGGGTCTTTAAGGCACAGAATACTGTATGTTTCTGACAAAACAAGACTGTGAGCAAACACTACCACCCATTTGATTTAGGTCTTAAATCTTTAAGTATAGCATATTCTCGATGCACACAACACAATGGCAATCACTACAAAGAGACATTGATAAAACACTGAGGAGAAATAGAAAAATGGAAGAAAACAAGGAAGAAAGTGAGGAATGCAATGTCATGCTGAAGACAGAGGGATGCATGAATGGAGGGCAAAGCAAAGCTGAAGGGATCTAAACACAGCATAACTACTGCAGTACGGCTTCTCTTCTGCACAGCTGAACTGTGTGTGAATTTTAGCTGCCTCTGTGTGTGTATGTGTGGGTGTTTGTGTGTGTGAGAGAGAGCTTTATATATCTGCCTTGAATGGAAGATATCAGAGGTCTTTGTGAATAATTAACAACATCCTTCCTACCATGCAGGCTAATGCCCCCCTGCACATCACATGCTTCGGAGCGGCTATCCACTTTCTTGCCTAAAACCCTAGAAACCTGCAGAGTGGCTCTGAGCAGCCATCTGAAGTCCGGTGCATTAATATAATAAAGAGTAATGGTGATGTCAATCTCCAATCATCTTGTTATGGCTGTTTGATCCCTTCATGAGCAAAAGGAAACCAGCTGAAATTGAAGGAAACAGGCTCAAGCTTCTAGACCTACGAATCTGCAAACTAGGAGGAAAGGACGATTCATACCCATAAATTCAATCCCAAGATGTTCTGCCAAGGCAGACAAGGTGATGAAAAGAAAGCAAAACACAAACAAACAAAAAACAGTTGAGCGGTGATGTCAACTCTGACTGACTGCACACAAACACCACCTCAAACCACCTCCAAAAACACCTGAAATCATCTCGGCATGTACAGTACAGCATGGCAGATCACACAGACACACAAGACATTTGAAAAGAAATCATTCAAGCCTATTCTGTTTGACTTTAAACCCACCATGACAATGCATCATTTAATGCTTTTAGAAATTCGTTAAGAGATATGTGGATGGTTTTGTCACACGTATATAGCGACGTACATCTCTATATACAGACACTTATGGTTGGTTGTCGTTATGACACAAGGACATGCACATGCAGATGTCACTGCGCTCACATCGTTATATAGAGACCGACCCTCCACATTTCACTACGGACAAAGTCAGACTCAGTTATTCATCATTACACCAGCACATGTTTTAGATAGACATGCTGTTAAACACATGCATATCTCGGTCACCTAAACTATCTGTAACGTCCGAGAAAATCTGCTGTTGCTTGTTGGTCTGATACCTGAGCCTGTCAAAGTTGAAGGCAAATTGAATGACACAGGTCATTCTTGGCCATAAATACAGAATGCATAAAATGACACTCCAGTCATGAACTCTCATTACAATCACAAAAATGTAAAATTACTGGACCAATTAGAATAATTCAAAACGATCACCCTTGCTTATCGGTTGTTTGACTGGAATGCCGACCTAATAATGAACTGTTGTTAGAGGGCCAATGATTTACCCGTTAACTGATAGCTCTGATCTTTCCTGCGTGTCGTTTATCAGCGATAAAACCTCTTTGGACCCTGAGCCAGAGTATCTCTACTGATGGAGGTCATACTATGAAGGACACATTAGCAAACCCTATTAATAGCTGAGAATAGATTGTCTGCACAGATCTCCAGTAAATTTCGCTATTTTTTAGCACTTTAGATAAATCGATGGAGATTTTCTGTCAGCTCCATAATACCTCCCTCAATGTCCTATTTGATTTATCCTCTTGTGAGCAAGGTTCACAGTGTTCATGGTGTACTGATGGGTTCCAGCAGGGTTGCACGGTCAAATCTACTTCAGAGACTCTTAAGTCTGCTTTAAGGTTTAAATCATGGTTATTACTGTGGTCAGTCACTTAAATAGTGCAGAGTCATTCTCAGGAAAATGTGCAATTTGTGCAAAGGACACTAAACTTATTTTATAGATTTGATCATTCTATTTT
The DNA here is from genome assembly GCA_036247105.1 of Cirrhinus mrigala. NCBI lineage: Eukaryota > Metazoa > Chordata > Actinopteri > Cypriniformes > Cyprinidae > Cirrhinus > Cirrhinus mrigala. The sequence continues at coordinate 500,701 of CM070016.1, read as the reverse complement.
TTTTTTTTTCTTCATACTGGATTATTATGACAGACTATTCTTATCATTGTTATTATTATATTATCAATTATGAATTTAAAAATAAGTGAAACCTAAGCCACTGTTCTTTTAGTATTATTCATATACTATTACAGTATTTAATTACATTTTTTAAAAATGAGTTTTAATATTTTCATTTTTAATTTTAAACAGTTTACATTTTGAGGTAATTTTGTTACGTGCATTTGTTATTTTTAACTATTAAAATATTTCAGTTGAGCTTTAAGGTATTTTTATTTCAGATTTAGTTTTTGTAATTTAAGTACTTCAACTTAAATTTACCTCACCTAGTTCTAATTTTCATCTAATTTTCTAGTTTATTTAGGTTTACAATTTACATCTAATCGTTCTACTACTAAAATAGCTTTATACATTTTAGTTTTAACAATAACAACACTTGTAAACTAAACATTTTCAAAAAATCAGCAGCATTTTAAAAAGAAATAAGAAAACTATCAAGCACAAATGTTCACCGTTTCTTGACAATGACCCTTATGTTAACAAGACAAATTATCCATGAGGGCTAGCTCACAAAACATGTGGATGAGCTAAGCTCAAAAAGTCATAGTTCATAACAGTCGGTGTGATTTTCTCCACAGAGCTTGATCAATTTGTTCCTGTCTAAATCTAAGATGATGTGAAGCAGAGAAACCCAATACCCCTAATAACTAACATGTACAGATTGATGAATGTCATCCCTGTCTAACCATTGTCAGCTAACTAGCATCCAACAGAACAAAACTAGATTAATAAACACTAAACATGCAAAGAGAAGTAATGAAAAACAAAAAATAACTGGATCACTGTCTGATCTGACTACCGTCCATCAAGAACACAAAAACAAAGCAACAGGAGGTAGCGCTGACTGAGCATGCTCCAAACCAAGCACAGACAGGAAGAGGAAATAGACGTACTGTAGAAGCTGGCCATTACGTAGTTTTGGCAGCGATCACCAGTAAACTCATTGGGGCACCTGAGAGGGAAAGACAGAAGTCACAGAGAGAAAAGAGAGGAAGACAGGAAGTGAGTTTGACACCCAAAAGTCCCCCGCACACACGCGTGTCTCCGGTGTTGCCCGCTGAATGTCTCGCAAACGTCCACCTCATCTCTCTCCGCTTCGAAAAGCCAATTAACAGTTCAAACGTGGCTAGTCTCCTAACACTGACGAGTATCTCTAGTGTAAATGTTGGCAGAGCAGACAGCAGGCCATCGTGCACCCGTCCACATCTAACGGCGGGACAGATGGGCGGCCTGTCAAACTCTGACAGAGAGAATGTTTTGTACGTGGCGGAGGTGGCGAGGCAGCGCAGAAACAGCGGCGATGGCGTGTGTGTTCGGGGGTGAAGGGGATGTTCACTGACTGCACATACGTTTGGGGTCTACGACTCTCACAGGGTCTGTGGTTTGACAGCGGTTCCCTGTGTATCCTGGAAGGCACCTGGGTTAGAAAGAGGATGAACACAGCACAACACATCACAACACAACATTACACAACAACACCGAACAAACACACTCACAGGTCGACGGTCACGGCTTTTCACTCGCGCTGCTACATTAACACATGACCGTTTCACTTCTTTTCTGGTTAGTTAGTATTCATCTATTTATTTTTACTCTATAAAGTCCAGGACTAAGATCATCCCAGTTTTAGTCATTCAGCTGAACGCCTGCTCTCTGATGACACAGCACTCAAAACCCTCCACTTCACACACAAACACAGCCGTAGAGCTCCAGCTGTACCTCTAAAAGGAGTTTAACAGCTGGGGCAGCTGCCTTTCTTAACAGAGAGAGTGAAGGCCTGCATATACTGTACTTCAAATGAAATCACAGATCGAACTATATCGGACACATATTTCGAACAAAATCAGGCCAAAATAAAGTTCATTTTGGGAGTTCGAATTAGCTTTCCAAAACGGACTTTTAAGAAAAGTTTGCCCCCAGCTGGTAAGCACCTTTGAACTACCATCGGCTGTAATGATTACATAATAGGTACGTGTGCTTTGGGGCTCCATCCTCTTCGATGTGGAAATCTCCTCTGGATCTCATCGCCATCTTTTTTGTTCAGTTTATTTTGTTATTGAGAGGAAAGCGTGCAGCACATATATACTAGGGGAGTAACAGTAAATTTTCATTACTGGCCAGTTCAATACACATTTTATCTAGAAATTCAAACAATAAATGTCGTTGATGATCTTTGATGTGGCATGCCAGATATAGGCCACTCAGTTTAAGGCAGCAGCTGCCTTATGCGGTATTTTTACGCGCTTGCATAGAATTTTTTTTTTCTAAAAATAAAAAATGTAATTATTTGAAAGTTTATGTTAATTATAACCTTTAATATTGCAGTAATGCACAAGTAATAGGACTGCCTATGTAGTTTACATCATTAGCTGAGAGAGATTTTTTATTTTTTATAAAACTTAAGGTACAAAAAAAAGTCCTTAAGGAAAATACTAAATTATAATTACAAATAATCGCAATTATTTGAAGACAGGGACACAATAGTTTTATCAAACCACTATTTAATGAAAAGAAAAAAAAAAACATTTTATGTTTAGTTTTTTTCACCCTGCTTTACCGAAAACGTACCGAAGCGTAATTTTTGTGTACTGTTATGCCACTAATATTTACATATTCATCTTAAATCAAGTCCCCCACACACACGTGTGTCTCCGGTGTTGCAAACCGAAAACAATTTTATGTTTCGTTTTTTCAACCCTGCTTTACCGAAAATGTACCGAAGCGTCATTTTTGTGTACTGTTGCACCACTAATATTTACATATTCATCTTGAGGCAACTCCCAGCAGTGTGGGTGGTGTCAAGATGTTTGTTTCACCCCAAATGATGAAAAACAGAACGAAGAATGAAAAAGACTGAGTATATTGGTGCCTTTACACAATATGAAGACAATGAGAAGAAACATTAACAACAGCAACTCGATTCTGTCATTCCCCAAGGACAATTGTTTATTTTGCTGTCCCACATGCTGTGATCTTCAGGTCTCTAGATTTGGCTTAAGTTCCTCCTTCAATGTGCATCTGTGCTCAGACAGAAAGAGGACATCCTTTTTCTCCTGTTTTATCGTCCAGTATGTAGTGTTGACTATCACTTAGTAAAGTACCAGCACACCACTCCACAAGACACATAATTCATGTCCATGTTGCACACACTGAACATTAATAATTACTTTTTACTTCAGTCTGATTAAATCACTACTAGTGATACTTGACTTAGCACTAATTCCACATGTTTGTTAAGGGTCACGTGGCCAGTGATGGATGGCTGAAATGGAAAGCTCAGAGATCTACAGTCCCTGAGGAGCGCTGCCGTCTGTCTGCTGCCGCATTTACAGTAAAGAGAGAAGCTCCTCTTGACTGCAGTACTTACTGATAAGAACAGAATCCTGACTTCAGCACTAGGGTTTGTGCTTATTCACCGAATTGGACAGTAAGAGCACTAATACCCCAGAGTGTGCTGTCAGTGTCATGCACGCAGAAAACCTTCGCTAGCAGTATGGTGCTCAGAAATGAGGAGGCAAAGTCCTCCCTGTTTAAGGTTAAATTAATAAACATTATCTGCACTTAACAGCCAATACAATTGTAATTTGTATTTTATATTTTAAATGTAATTAATATTTTTTACTAAGAATACAATTTTTTAAGCATTTTATTCCAAACTATAACAATACATAACAAATCATATTTCTATTTCATTTTTGAATTGATTTTCAGCTGCTATTTTTAATAGTCAGCTTATTTTTGGATCATCAGTCATCAAAGCTTGGTAAACAAGGCAGGTGTCATGATGGTCACAGAAACAGAGATGTCCCTTAAATTTCACCATCATTGCTGGTTCTATTTTAATGTGATAAAGCGGTGATATCTAAGTTATTTACTTAGTTTGTAATTAGTATTCTTCCCATTAACAATATCATATTTACTCATTCAGAACAATTCATTCTAAGGTGGGATTTATTGCATGTAAAAGGCCAATCATAGCACTATGCATAACACTCACCTGACTTTTCTCCATTTGTTCTCAATTACCATCCACCAAACCTTTTACACATGCATTCAGGGGGTCTGTTAAAACCCAGTGGTCTCAAAGGAGGCAAGAGAGACAATGCCTCCCTCTGCAACTTCAAAAGCTGATATCGCTGTTGGATGGTGTCCGTTTTTTAAGTGATTTATACACTTTTTAAAGTTATAATTTGTAATATTGAACATTGTTTAATTGTGCACTGTGGATATTTTCTCATTTAATCATTTGAGAAGGCATTACCTCCCTTGTGTCCTTGGAGAAATCAAACCTTAGCTAAAATGACTTCAAAAAAACATTCACTGTACAATGACTCTGCGAATGGCAGACTAAATCTCTCTGTGTAACACGCGTGCGGCTGCGCAGCTGTACCTGCAGAGGCGTCTGATGTTCCCGGGCGTGACCTCCAGGGTGAAGCATTCCCCGCCGTTCACGCAGTAGTTCCTCTCGCTCTCGCTGCAGGGCATCACATGACTGGAGGTCTTGGCTGAGGGAGTGGTGCTGGTGGCCGCTGCATAGATCAACAAAACACATAAGTGCACTGAGCAAGGAACAGTTTTACTCCAGAAAAATCAACAATAAGGTACAAAAAGGGTCTGAGCTGCACTTCATGATTTGGGTGTCTGATTCTAATGACCTTCACAAAATATCTGCGAAATATGAGTAGAATAAGAAAAGGCCAGCACTGAACAGGCAGGCTATTGAGACCGAAATAAATGCAGACTCATCGCACTTCACTAACAAAAAAGAATGTGAGTGCAAAGATATGATAATATTTCTCAACCAAAAAGCTAATTAATTACACAGAGTAGCAGATGAGCAACATTCAAATAATTATGTTTCTGTTCAAATATAACAACTTACAAAGCAGAACTATAGGTTTTGGGTAAGTGACAGTTTTAAATAAAAAAGCTCAAGCAATAAATGTTAAACCAGTTCAAAAACTCTTAACAGCATCAAATAATATCACTCCCTACCTGTAACATTTCGATAACGTCTGGATATATGAAAGCGCATCACTCCTGAGTGCCGACAACCTCTGGGATGACAAAGTGTTTCCCTGAGCACTTTGGATCTATTGCCTTCCTCTGTACTTCCTCTAGCCACACCGGTCTGCAAAATCCCTGCTCATCAACATTTTTAAATGAGCACCTCTACACCAGCTCACGACCTCACCGCACACGTCACATCTGGCATTGCGTCTCTAATGCGTCATCAATGCAGCATTGAATAATCAAGTCGTCACAACATGGCCGACCATCTTAAACGTGCACTTCAAAACTGTACTTTTAGATACTTTTAAGCTTGCTTAATTATATAGAGTACACTTTAATGTTTCTTAACACACTTTTCTTAAGGACACATTTTAAAGTCAACGTAAAATCAAAATGGACAATTCGTACTTTTTTTGTGGAATATTGCTGTTTTTATTATAAATGATTTATTGTGTCTTTATTCTAATACATTTATTTTTCCTTGTAAACTTTATTCAAAACAACTTTCCCTCCTTCATGCAACAACTGGCACTGGTGTAGGGGTGGAGCAATAACCTCCAGGAACCTGTCACTCACATGAGATTGCAACAATAGCAAACAACAACGATCAAACATTCCAATCAATTCCTGACAGATAAAATCAAGTCCCACCCTACATTGTTTTCTTATGCGAGAAGCAGTTTAATTCGGATATATGTCACAATAGGAAGGAATTTGGCTGTATACTTTTAACTATATTTCAAACAGAATACATGTAATTAGGAAATTACAAGTGGGTCAAAAAGAACTCTAAAGTTCAGCGAATTGCATTTAATACAAATTTTAAACTATAATACATTTCTTTTAATTGTAAATTACAAAAATGATGGTCAGTTCACACAATTAGTACTTTAACAATATGCTAAATTGTACTTCTTTTTCACAAGAGGAAAGAAAGAGCACACATGTTCTGGACATCAGGCCTTCTGTGACACACGCACATGCACACGCATGCACACATCCGCAATCCTTTTGGATCTGTCACCATTACCAGGAAGGGACTGTTGACAACCCAACCGTGAATTCCAACGATTTCCTGCGTGACTGACCGAGAACCTCCTGAAGTTACTTCATGACTTCACATACTAATGGCTCTAGTTTCTGCTTTTAGGACCAAACTGATTCCACCAGGAAATATCGACAGCTATCGCTAACCACCTCTGACATCAAGTTACTCTCATTTATGGGCCGGAACGCGTGGCCACATCCGGCCGTCCTGACTTTCCCTCTACGCTGTCGATACAGGACATGAGCCACTGAAGGTTGGGGATATTTCGAGGCTGGTGGTATGAAGATGAGCAGATTAGAATAAAACTCAGCCTTCATCCTGACAGATAATCGAGTTAGTTTCGTAGGTCACAGACCCCATCAGGTGACCACTGAAGCAGGAGACATTCTGCCTTTGAGCTCAATGTAATTCAATCTTTACCATCCGAACTGCTGATGTTTGAGACAACCAGCGCTGCATGAATAATTGACAGCGTAACAGATTGCTTTTGTCCCGTTAATCTAATTGCCGTTTTTCGCTCCCATTAAACCTGCAGCATTAGTGATCAGGCACATTTTATCATCCGTCACATCGCAACAACGTTCAGTGTTTTCTGAGGACGGGAAAGCGACGTGCATTTGCATACGACTGACCGTCAGCGTCTGAAAGAAAATGCCAGATGAAAAGACTGTAAGCAGAATGACAAGATTTTAAATAGACACTATTCATGTGATGTTGGCATTTTGGCATCCTGCGCTCACATTGACAGGCACCTCGGTAAAGTGGAATTGTCAGCGAAACAGCAGGAGTCTTTTCAAGGTGAGAGACATGAGCCAGTTCATTCAACTCACGTATGAGCAGATCTCAATGCAGCCAAAGTCTGGCGGCAAACGCCAAAGACGCCACAAATAAACATGAGTGATGAGCAAAGAAGAGGAGGGAAAATTGGATTGCTGTCTAACCTTCATGCTTGTACTTGGGTCTTTTTACATGTTAATGAACACTGACCTGGTCATAAAGAAGGAAATTACCAGGAAAATTCCTAAGGTTTAGTTAAGTGGTGACTATAGAAGTCGTGGTGGTGGTGGTGGTTAAGGATTCGGCTGATAACGGGGAGTTGACACATACCATGGAATTTCCATGGGCAACATCAAGATATTAGTTTAAAACTAATATTAATATAAAACAAAGTGTATATCTTATCTAAGTTCGCCATCGTTCTGAACACCTTTTCACTTCCATTAGCTCATTATAAAGTATCCTGCAGTATCATTGATATGGAGCATTTTATTATATAAGTCAGTTTTTGAAATGCTTTATTTTCAAAAATGTCCAATGTTATTTACATGTGAGCCTGATAAAAACGCTCATTTAAAAGAAAAAATGCCAGAATTCTTTCCAGAAAAGAATTTTTTGCATTTTTTTCAAACATGCCATGTGCCTCTTAATTATTATGTGATCATAAAAGCAGCATGTATGACATGCACTCACAGGCTTGAAATAAGATTTCATGTCAGCTACCCAATGCAAAGTTTGCAGGCTTAGTCCCACGAAGTGGAGTTACTATCTGTGAGAATACCTGCAAGACGCAGTGAGTCTTAAAATAAATTCTCCCTAAAAATAGCTGTGCGGTGCCACTGCAGTGCATCCACTGCAATGCAGCAGCGCTCAGGGTCTCTTTCTCTGCGTGAGCACTTTGAGGGGCACTGCTGGATCGATTTGGTTCCATTTCATTTTTTTTGCTGGTGGGAAGAAACCAGAGATGCCGGCTCTGCACAGACACTGCATCATGCTGCAGTGCAAACGTGCCACCTCTCCTAATGCAAATGCTGGACCAGCATTTTCCTGTGCTGCATATGAGGGCGGTCCAGCAGTGTCCTTACTCAAATACACAGGGAGAAAAATCCATCTGAGTAGGTTGGTATATTAAAGTATACTGAAGTATACTTTGTTCTTTCAGGTGGGATTTAATCTGAGATGTAAAAACACAGTGTTCCGGATGTTCTGAGAAGCAAACAGACTGCTGAATCATACTGCAGGTTTATCAGTGACTCAGTGAGCACTGTGTGTTCAAGGCACAGGCTGTCTCACATCTTTAAGCACTCATCTTTCGAACAATGCTTTAAAGGTTATGCGATAAACATCTGGAATGTACAATACTGCTGTTTGCCTGAAGTCCTAGAATCAGGTCAGAGGAAGCCGTACAGTAAATTACGTATTATGCAGCATGTTAGCAGGGGACATAAACTCAATATTTAAACACACATGAAACACAGATACTGGGTAACATAGCCAGGGGTGCTTGCAGGATTTCTTCCGAGGGTACGCACAGAGCTTTTTTTTTTTTTTTGGAGGACCAAATGATCAGTGAGAGCAACGCTGAGCAGAACAAATGTCACGTTTTAAACTCAATAAAATGGTAAAATTCATCTATCAAGAGCACGCTCACGGAGGAAAACAACCACAAGAGAACAAACCAGCGCTGGATGAAGTGGATATTCATGATTGAAAAACAAACAAACAAACAAACAAAAAAATACATAATATCTGCCGGACCTAATGGGCGTCCTGACGACACATCTTAATTTTCTCAAAGTTACCTCCAAATGATCGCGCCAGAACATTTGTAACGTTTGTATTCATGCCGAATGAGAGATGTGCGTTTCGTTTTCTTAAATTCTTTTTGGCTAGACTTTTATATGTTGTTCATAATGAATGCCATTATAATCTGTATACAATAATAAATGAAAACACAAATTATAATGGCATATATGTATGGCTTTGTCCTATAATTGTATAGCTGCTTATATTTTCTGATTTTTATGTTGCTTTGTTCTGAATAGCCTACCGTAAAGGATTTGCTGCAACGCAGTTTTGTCCGATGCGTGTAGCAGAATTATTTATTTCTTAATCCATGCAGCAAATGTTTTAAAAACAACGTACTTAGGAAAACAAACTTGGTAACACTTTATTTTGATAGTCCACTTTAGACATTCTACTAACAGTAAGTAACTTTGCAACTGCATGTCAACTAGTCATTAGAGTATTAGTAGACTGTCTGCTTAATGTCTTCTAACACTCTTCTAAACTTTGCAAGCATATATCAACTTATTCTACTAACCCTAAACCTAACCTAGCAGTCTGCTCTGAGAATTAGTAGACATGTAGTTGCAAATGAATGAGAATTAGTTGACATGTAGTTGCAAAGTTACTTATAGTTAGTAGAATGTCTAAAGTGGACTATCAAAATAAAAGTGTGACCCTTTTCACTTTTATGGGTAGTTTGAATGTAACCCATTGTCATGAATTCGTTGTATTCCCATTTTTAAAATACAAATTAACTGTTATAGAAAGGAAGTCAGAATGTGTTAATGATGACCGAGATTTTCACAGTTTCCAGAAAGAACCCAGACGCTAAAACATAGCAGAGCTCTATTTCAGAAAGGCTGGATCTCTACATAATGCACTATTGCTCAAACACCAGAGAAAGCCTAGAACAGCAAAACTAAAGTTGATGTTGTTCTTCAAATGTTAGTTTTGGTGTGGCAGGTTTCAACAGCTCAGGAAGTGTGCTGCAGTCTGTGTACAGCAGGCCATATCAAACATCCCTCACCTCTCTCAGCATTTACCTGATTTATTTCGCACATGCCTAGTCAACGGCCACGGTATTGCGATGAGATGTCTGTTTATCTGTAACCACAGCAACCACGTGTTTGACGTCTCACTCAACATAACCGGCAGGAAACCAATGTGTGTTTCATAGCGGTCTTGTGTAATGTGTAAAGAGCACACCTTCGGGCTGTGCAAAATGCCAAGAGATTCTTGTGCGGCGTGATTGGGAGTGGAAGTGGTTGCCTGTTCTGAAGGACCTGTATGGACAATTTACTATTAAGCGCAGTATTTAAAGGTTTTACGCTGCCATCGTCAGCATATCCTAGACACTTTCAATTTGGGTGAAAGCTTTTAAACCAGAAACTGAATGATGAATTCAGATGGCTGCTAAACACACCTCAGCTGATTATGTTTACAGATGTCAGCTAGAGAAAACACAGCTGTTTCTCATTTTAAACTTCATTTGAACATCATTTTAGTCTCGGATTTCTTATCATACTGTACATTTTTGAAAAGCAGCGTCACTAGTTAATGTTTAGCAAAACTCCTTATCTATAACCATGACTAAGGTGTCTACTAGGAAAGAGGGCTGTCTAATCCACAGGATAAATCTTTACATACAGTCATGGCAAAAATGTTGGCACCCTTGCAATTCTGTCAGAAAATGCAACACTTCTCTCAGAAAATTGTTTTTGTTTGTACTGCAACAACAGAAAAAACAGAGGAGAAAAGTCAAACTTGATCAAATTACTGGCACCTTGTCAAAATTGTAAGAAATAATTGCTTTTCAAGCATGTGATGCTCCTGTAATTTGTATTTAGACACACCTGTGGCAAGTAACAGGTGTGGGCAAAATAGTAATCACACTTGCAACCAGTTAAAATGGAGAAAGGTTGACTCAACTTTTGTGTTGTGTGTCACACTGAGCATGGAGAAAAAAAAGAAGTGTAATGAGTTGTCTGTGGATTTGAAAGAAAAAATTGTGGAAAAACATGGACAATCTCAAGGCTACAAGTCCATCTCCAGAGATCTTAATGTTCCTGTGTCCACTGTGTGCAATATCATCAAGAGCTTTACAGCCCATGGCACTGTAGCTAACCTCCCTGGACGTGGACGGAAGAGCAAAATTAATGGAAAATTACAACAAAGGATTGTTCGAATGGTGGATAAAGAACCCCAGTTAACCTCCAAACAAATTCAAGCTGATCTGCAGACACAGGGTACAACAGCGTCAGCTCGCACTATCCATCGAACAGGGACGCTATGGTAGGAGACCCAGGAGGACACCACTGTTGACACAAAGACATAAAAAAACTAAACTGGAGTTTGCCAAAACGTATGTGACAAAATCACAATCCTTCTGGTACTGTGGACAGATGAGACAAAAGTAGAGCTTTTTGGTAAAGGACATCATGGCACTGTTTACAGAAAAAGAAATGAGGCCTTCAAAGAAAAGAACACAGTCCCTACAGTCCAACATGGTGGAGGTTCAAAGATGTTTTGGGGTTGCTTTGCTGCTTCTGGCACTGGATGCCTTGACTGTGTGAACGGTATCATGAAATCGGATGATTACCAAAGAATATTGGGGCACAACGTAGTGGCCAGTGTCAGAAAGCTGCGTCTCCACCAGAGGTCATGGTCAATGACCCGAAACACACTTCAAAAAGCGCTCAGAAATGGTTACAAACAAAGCGCTGGAGATTTCTGAAATGGCCACCAGAGTCCAGATCTGAATCCCATAAAACACCTGTGGATCTCAAAACAGCAGTTGGGAGAAGGCATCTGTCAAATCTGAATGACCTGGAGCAGTTTGCAAAAGAAGAGTGGCCCAAAATTTTAGTAGATTTTCTAAATTTTCTGAGAGAAGGGTTGCATTTTCTGACAGAATTGCAAGGGAGTCCATATTTTTTGCCATGACTACTTACTTAAGTAAGTAACATGTCTGCCACTTTTGTTCTGACCAACTGAAGAAAAAAAAAAAAAAACATTACAATAAATCGCGCTACCAATGGTGATTAAATCTAATGATCGCATAGCGCATATCCCATCAAACCGTGCAAATTATTATTATTGTTATTTGTTCTCAAATTGTTAATGTTAACAACACCAGCATTGCATGACTTCCTGTATATAGAGTGTATTAGTGTTAGACTTCAATATCTATTCAGTCTAATCTCTAATTGTCATCATTCAAATTTTAAATAAAGAAATTGTTGTTTTAATCGAAAAATGGAAATTAATGTTTCTTAGTATTGGTTCTCTTTGAATTACAAATCTTGTGTAATCCCACATATCTGTAATTAGATGCACATTTAAAACTGGAATATAATCTAATTTTAGTCTTGTGCTTCATTAACACATAATCCTTTCTGGATTACAATCAGCCATCAAAATGATACATTTAATTATTCCAGCTGCTGTGAGAAAATGCTATAAATGATCTGCCACCTGCAGCATCTTCACATGCAACATAGCCTACTAGCCGGGATGCCTTCTTTATGTTTACAGACGTGACGTAATGACACTAAGATGAACAGTGGCATGCTTATATTTCCCGCGAAAACCTACCAGTGCCACTCAAATTAGAAAACATTATTACAAGCTTCCGTTGCGAATCGGGCTAAGGTAAGGAGATAGTTTTGAGCAGTGGCTGGGTACGTACTTGCTCATAAATTGATTTCGGATCATTTTTAACCAAAAACAGTTACAGACTGCAGCTTTAAACTGAATTAACTAAATTAATACTTTTTTTAGTATTAACTTATTGACCATAAATTTCTTTAGAAGAAATTAGGTATTAAGATAAGCTGTCAAAGATTGTGAACACATTTTAGCCAAGTATTCTGAAAAAAGTTTGCATTATCTTCATCCCATCTTAGTCCAGAATAAGATGTCGTGTCATGCATGTTTTGCTAGGCTGCTTGCAATTCTGAACATAATTCTGTAACACTAATTAAAATGAAAATCTGTTTTTGTCTCATGAAAGAGTAGATAATTTTGCCTTCTGTTGAGGGTGGCAATAGCTACTGAAGTAAACGTTTTGACTTGCCATTTATACACATTAGACCTATAATTACAGCATAATATTAATCTAATTAATGAAAAGTGACAAACTGACCAGGGGCCAGTTGCATAAAAGGTTTTGACTAGTCTTACAAGTTAGTCATCTAATTTTTTTTTAAAAACTGGTCATAATGTGTTTAATTCAGTTACATAAAAGCATAGATTACTGTAAGTTGAATCCAAAATAAGACTGATAACCCTTAAGCTAATAGCTTGTACTTAAGACACTGTCCTAACATAGAGGCTGGATTTATGCAGCAGGCTCCAGAACAGACCTGAGGGAAGAATATCAAAAGCAGAAGCAGGGAAAGTAGTTAAAAATGAGAAATTAGATGGATTACTAAGGGTGTTGCTAGGTAGTGGCCGGGGAGCTTGCCTACTGTCTCTTGAGAAATAAGCCTCATTTCAAACCTGCAATACAGTGATACTCAACTTGAGCACTAATAATGTGAAGTCTAAACAGCACAAGATAAAGTACTCTGAGATGAAGGCAACATATAAAAAGAGTGTGAGGTCATATCTTCCCCTGCAGGTTGAATGTAAAGCAGGTGGGGAAAAGTCTGTGTTTTTAGTCATACGATCAGTTAATTACTCTCCTTCCACAGCCACAGCATGCACACCACTGGGATTATGGGACAGATGGTGTGAGGAAAACCCTTTTGTTTCCAACATCTTCAAAATAATTAGTCGCACCTGGGCTGTGCAGAAGGACAGACTGATGATCATACTGTGGAGACGGGTCATAAGAAGCAAAACACCCTTGAAACACACTTTAGTAACCATCAGTTTCTGTTAATGTCTTCACTATTATAAGAGTGTGACATACAGTGAAAAGATGAGTAATCTGCGAAAAGATAATCAAATCTTAAAAATGTAAATCACAAGTGCATGAACTTGCTGGTCTAATGGATGGTTTTCGCAATGCTAAGAGACCTTTAGAGACAACATCCAGATCGTACCTCATCTAACTAGCCTAGAAAGAGAGAAAAAATGGCATTTGAAGTGAACGTAGGTGCTGCTGTTTCAGAAGTTTATGTGCAGTGCAAATTATGTGTTCCTGTTCTTCACACCAACTACACTTCTGTTAATGGTATTCCTTTTCACAGACTTTATACAAGCTCAAGATGAACTGACAGAACCAGGAAAGAAAGATTACAGATGTTGAGCAAGATTTAACTCAACTATATTCACTCTATTTTGCACATTTGGCCATTAGCATGAAGCTCATATCTGATAAAGGCTAGAGTCTGAACCTGTTGTGGGACGCTAAGACAGGATTGATTTTATGCTACTTTTAAGACTTAAACATGCATAAAAAGCAGGTCATTCTGTGAATATTAAATAGGTGAGCAATGGTTACCTGCACATTTTTTTTTTATCTCAAACGCTCGTCTTGTCTTACTCTGCCTGAACTCTGTGTATTCTGGCTCAAGACAGTTAGGGTATGTCGAAAAACTCCAGTCGTATTTTCTCCCTCAACTTCAAAAATGATTTCAAAATCATCCTACATCGCTGCAGAAGTACCGACACAGTCTTTGCAAAGTGAACATGCAAAGCAAAAGATCAAACACCCTTAACAAAAAAGGTAAAACAGCGATATAGGACTATTTTTAAGTTGAGGAAGAACATGAGATGGGAGTTTTTCAACATACCCCAACTGTCATGAACCGGAAAAAAACAGAGTTCAGGGAGAGCAAGAGATTAAAAAGTAAATAAATTGTATTATTTTTATGAAAATAACCAATCGTTTCGCTAGATAAGACCCTTCTTCCTCGGCTGGGATCGTTTATAACCGCATATGGGATCGTTTGAAGCCGCATTAAAACTGCATTTCGGCAGTTCAAACTTGGGGGCACTATTAAAGTCCATTATATGGAGAAAAATCCTGAAATGTTTTCCTCAAAAAACATAATTTCTTTACGACTGAAGAAAGAAAGACATGAACATCTTGGATGACAAGGGGGTGAGTACATTATCTGTAAATTTTTGTTCTGGAAGTGGACTTCTCCTTTATGGCTACCAAAAGTCACTTTTTTGGGCACCAACTAGCACACAACAAAATCTAGGAAGAAAACTTATGCTACCTACTAAGACATCTCAGTCTGGCTGAACATTGGGACAACATTACATATATCTTTCATGGATAAGGTGATCTCATTATGCAATGAATCAAGTCCAGACACATTTATTGAACTTTAACTGCCACAGGTAAGTTAACTGATGTGACATAACATAACATTTCTATCATTGCTGAACATTTCACAACAGACAATCCAAGGAAAGCATGACCTACACTTAAAAATAAAGGTGCTTCACGATGCCATAGAAGAACCTTTTTTGTCTAAATGGTTCCATAAAGAACCTTTAACATCTGAAGAACCTTTCTGTTTCACAAAAGGTTCTTTGTGGCGAAAAAAGGTTCTTCAGATTATAAAAAAGTAAGAAAGAGATGGTTCTTTGTGGAACCAAATCTGGTTCTTCTGTGGCATTGCTGTGAGAAAACTTTTAAAGCACCTTTATTTTTAAGAGTGTATATTGTGGTAACCAACTATGGCAACAAATAACCCAATGTAACAAGATACTACATCACTGCTGAGGAAAATGTATCCAACACAGGCTTTTGTTTCTTCATTATATAAAAAGTATATACTCTCCCGAAAACGTGTCTCTTTTTTGTTCTGTTAATCCCAATAGTAAAGCATGTGCTTTTCTAGCTTACTTTCTGATACTAATGCAATTGCACACATCTACTCAGGAAATGTAATTATATTCAGTAAGTCAACCATGACAATAAGCAAAAACAACACCCTGAGAGAAGTGCTGATTCACCAAAAAAATGGAGACATAATGTCTCTGTTTTTTTTACAGTAGACTGGAGCTCGTGTCATATTTTCAAACTCTGTCAATGAACATTACATGTGCAGACATACTGAGTGACATTGAGCAGGTCATTGTGCTCAGTGTGTGTGAATGAGAGGTGTGTTGTTCTCTGTGGGGGTTCAGATCTTCACTGTGAGCTGCTGAAGCAGAAAGGACAGACAAATGTAGCTTCATGATCACAGCAGTACATCTCACTTACAATCTCACCTTGACAAAACATGCAACTACCACCCACCCAGTGCTCATTTTAACCCTTATTTTAATCTTTTTAAAACTAGAATATTTAGCTTAAATATTGAGCATAAATAATTACCACAAACGCAATATATGCACTTATATATGCACTTATTTTTGTAATGAGCTTATTTTGTTATTCTTGTTTTTCTTCTGGAATTAAAAACCACGCTTAAAAGAGTGCATGTATTTTTTATCCAGTGAGCAGCTGTTCAGCAAATATTTAAGGCAGATCATGAGCGGTTCAGTCTCAGCACTCCAGCACTAATCCCCGATTTCAGACGGAAGTATGCAGTGTGCTTTTTGCCAGCCTTTCTGCTCATTAGGGCTTTTGTCTCAGTGCTTGGACCAGCTTCTAAAAAAGGTCTGGTTGCTAATAAACATAAATATGTTGGTGTTGCTCCAAACACTGCACCAGATCAAGCACTTTAAAAGAAATAGTTATTACAGAAATGACACATGTTAAAACAATGCACATAATTTTACAAAAAATAACTGCAAAAATAACTTTTTAAGCAATAAAATTGTGAGACTACAACAAAATGAAATTAATAAATTTAACATGCGCAAACGGATAACGGAAACTGATAACTTCATCTGATAAGGATTTTTCACAGTTTTTGCTTCAACAAAAGTGCTTTAGAAATGCACAATTCCAGCACCCAGAGAAAAATGAATGTTAAAAAAGTGAAGGGTCAGAAACCCAACTAAAGCAAATGCTTATCTACACAACGGTGACTTCAAACTTTATTAATTTCAATAAAACATCTAAACCTCTGTTAATTCACAAACAGAAGTTTTGTATGAAAGAAATAAAGTCAGACTGGTTTGCAATAAGTGAAGATGCTGGGATCTAGAGAGATCTATTAGTGTTCAATATTCTATTGGGATTTAAAGATTTTTTTATTGTCTCTGTTTTGTGGGTCACCATCGTGAAGAGTAGAGCGTGTGCCTCAGTCCAGGAGAAGACCCAAAATCATTGATATTATGCTGCATGTTGCTTTATTTAAAGGCAGTTGTGGAGTGGAGTTGCTGATGCAGTGATAGTTACATTAGTTTTGCATGCGCTGTTGTTAGCTGATTGTTAACTGCAAAAAATAAGCTTCACAGAGAATGATAATCCAGACAATACATGTAAAGTAACAGTTTTTAGAATTTAGTTTTTTTGTCTGCTTCTTCCAGTCATTTTTCTTTTTTTAAAGTTCTTTAACCATTATTTCCATTAATGTTAAATGTTTGGTACCCTGTGCTGCCAAGCATTTTACTGTTTTTTACGTTTAAGTTTTTTTACAGTGTAGTGCAAACTGAATGTATTTTTTTTGGATACTTAATTGCATGATAAATGTATTACATTTTACATTTATATTAAATGCAATTAGTTGAACAGAGTTCTTTTTTTGACCCACTTAAGTAGGACTCACATATTCATATGTCATTTCAAAATTGCTTTTGTTTTCTTTAAAATATGGTTAAAGTGTACTGCCAAATACCGACAAGCATTTATGGTAAACTGAAATATTAATGTAATTTCTACTGAAATCTATTGAAACATGTATGTCATGTATTTAGATATATTTTAAAGACGTTTTGGTGATTTTTAGTGGCTGTAGGAAGTTCACACAGGTGTGGAACATCCAATGAAGATGTTCCACAAACAGGGAAAAGTGACATTTAGCCTACTGTTTTATCTTTTTTTTTTTTTTTTTTCTTTGGTCAAACGTTTTCTTTATAAAGTGTGGGTATATCTTAAGGCACCTAACCATGTGGGCAGTGTATCAAACTGTGACTTTCTAAATATTTTTGTGGTCATTGCATAAATGAGTCTTTAAAAGCATATGAAAGACACACATCAAAGTTCATCATGCAGTAATCAGGAGAGAAGCGTGATGGTATGTTTTTGTCTATTCTCAGAAGTCTGCTCATTAGCATTCAAATGCTCATTATGCTGCTTACTCTCAGAAGGGGAAAAACACACAGAAAGATGCGTGTTATGTGGACGGCTGGGAAATCAGCCGCTGCTCGGAGGGGAATGTGATTTCCACACAATCTCCAGAGCTGACGGACAAACAAACACAGAATATACTCTCACACGCATGTCACTCTTTGGCACAGTATGTACACAGCCAGGAAACTCAGTGTTTGTGTCTGTGAGGTTAATGAGACTCTGAAGGTGATCATTAGGAAAACCCAGCACAGCTCTCCACAGACACACACTGATTCACAGGTGCAGCAGATGAAGTGGGATAATCAGACAATCAGCCTGCACACACACCTATTTTTAACATCATCTCTCTGTCAGCAAGCATTATTTCTGCTCCATGAACTTTATTTTTTCTAAATACTATACAATGAAATGAACTGTCGCCATCATGAGACATTCACGATGGCGTAGAGTTTCCTGTCTCGCTGACCTTGTCCATGTACATTGTAATATAAGACTGATGTTCATCTCACCAATATCATTATGCAGCAGAGACTCATGGGAGGTCTGTTCTCAGGAGTGTATCATATATTCGCTGTACCCACAATGCCTTTGGCATTCCATTCAAACACTGTTACCTTCCACCAAACAAGGTCATGAAAAGACACTCGTGATATTTGCATATTCATGAAGTTTCAGGAATACTTCCTGGAATCAATCCAGGGCCTGCAAAAGGCCAAATAACATATGGACAGAATTATGTTCTTTCGCAAATAGCAAAAGGCCCACATGACAATGCAAAGCAGAAGTGCAGAAGCGTACATGACGTGACTGCACTGTGAAATCCACCATCAAACATTTAAATATCACTGAGACACTAAATGTTCTAAATGAGCTAAATACTCATGACATTAAACATGTAGTTATTGAACAGAAAAAACCCAAAATGAAATTAATCAAAGCATAATATGGGTCGATTACATAACAAAATGTTTATGATAAAGAAAAATATTTTGTCAAATCTCTGTCTTATTCAAACTCTTTCTATGTACTGGTTTAATATGGCTTTAAAAAAATTATGTTGTACAATTTTCAAGAAAAGTTTACATTTAAAAAGTCATGTGGTGTGACTATCAAGTAAAAAGTAAAACCATTTCCTTGAATATATTTTCCAAAGTAAAACTCGGCTCGGCTCTAATCTTGTGACATAGTCAAACCATGTTTTGTTTTTTATTCTGCATGTTAGTTGCACCACATGATGTATTGTGAAATTCTTTCACTCTTATTAAAAATTCATAAACGTTATGCAAAAGTACTTAAAAAGTATTTCAAATTCTTTTCACGAATCTCATCACTCTGAAACTTTTTTACTCCATGCCCACCTCATGTAATTGACCCATTTTATGCGCAGAATGCATCAGTCAGTGAACAGACTAGATGTCCGTGTGTATGCTGTCTGAGACAAACAACCTTGATCTAACAATCAATACAGTCAATGCGCTGCTCAGATTTTGACAGGAAAAACTGCTGCAGATGATGTAGATGAGAGCTTTCACCTAAAATCTAACGCAAGGACACTTGTGAGGCAGAAGCTGTTGACTCAAATGACTTTAAAGATGGATGTCTAGCATATATAAGAGTATTATTTATGTGCTGAGTCACTGGATCGAACACGATGGGCCATTAGAGCATTCTGTTCAGAACGGCACCGTTACCTTCCTCATAACTGCCAGATGTCACTTCATTCCTGCATAATTAAATCAGAGATGTTTGCCTCAGCTGGTCTCTCTCCATTACAATAATGAATTCATCAACCCCATGGCTCCATTTGACAATCACATCTCCATACACTGTTTGGATTCAGATTTGGATTTAGTGTAGTAGGGGTGGAAGGGGTGAAAAAGCTCTGATCAATAAGATGTGCATTGCCCTGATTAACCTAACTTTACCTTCATGTAAGGATAAATTCAACACAGCTCCTCTGAGATTACTCCACGAGTCTGATGAAGAAAAAGCAGCCATTTTGGTGTCTGAAACCCATTTTTGCATGTCCTTTGGTGTTGTGTGAGACTTGCTGTGACTTTATGGGCTTCATGAACATGTCAAACCACGTGCAGATGGGCCTCAAGGGACAGGAAACGCCTGAGAGGCGGCTAATAAAAGATGATGTATGCTTACATGCTGCAAGCTAATATAGCACATTACCATTATCCTCATTGTTAATGCACATTTGTGTGCACAGGTAAAAAGGCATATAGTTTGGGGTTAGCCTTTGAATCCCACCTTATATGTGACCCTGGACCACAAAACCAGTCATAAGTGTGAATTTTTTGAAATTGAGATTTATACATCACCTGAAAGCTGAATAAATAAGCATTCTGTTAATGTATAGTGTTTGTTAGGATAGGATATTTGGCAGAGATACAACTATTTGAAAATCTGGAATCTGAGGGTGCAAAAACATTGAAAAATTGAGAAAATTGCCTTAAAAGTTGTCCAAATGAAATTCTTAGCAATGCATATTACTAATCAAAAATTACGTTTTGATATATTTACGGTAGGAAATTTAGAAAATATCTTCATGAAACAGGATCTTTACTTAATAACCTAATGATTTTTGGCATAAAAGAAAAATTGATCATATTGACCCAAACAATGTATTTTTGGCTTTTGTTACAAATATACCTATGCTACTTAAGACTGGTTTTGTGGTCCAGGGTCACATATACTAGTGTGGTTGTTCTAATGGTGGGTCACAGACAGCAGGGAAAAAGCAATGTCAGATAGCAAAAGATGGTTTGCATACACAAGAATGTGTTTTATGCTGTGAGCTATTAAGAGCATAAATCCATCAACATTTTTAAGCAAATTTTTCTGCATTCAGTCATGTTAATATGTTTGCATTTTTTTGGGTTTGTTAAATTCTATAATAAAAGTAGTACAAGTGAACATTTTGATTTTAATGAATTTAAGTTTTTGTTATGTACTGTATGTATTGATGTAAAATAGATCCTTGAAGCACTCAATATGAGAGTGAGTTTGCTATTTGGAGAAAAAAGCATCACATGGTCAGTTGGACACTTGCAACAGTGGCTGCAATTAAAAAAACTGAAAGCTTTGCCATCTAGCTAAGACGAAAAACATCCATAGGACAAGACATTCATTATTAGAGGTAAAAGGCACTGTGATGGGTGGAACTCATCTACTGAAAGCAGGGCATGAACTCTGCATGAACCTCATTACACTGAACAAAAGCAGCAAGAGAACAGATCCAATAATGAAATGAACAGCTTCACAGATTATTTCTTAATTAAAAAGGATAAAGTGGAAACAACAGGTGGATCCGAAACATAAAAAAAGTAGAACAAATTCACAGAACACTCCAGAAAGAAGCTTCCTCAGGAGTCTTTTTCCGTAATAAATCATCTACACTGTGTTTTTAGGTTCTAATGTCAATGAATATGTGAACTGTGTCTGTGACATCATAAGGAAGACATTTTAAAAGGTTGGTGAGACGCGGCACTGATCGATAAAGCCATCAGCGCAGAAGTCTATGGGAAGTTATTTATACATTATTTAATGAGTTCACAGTGCTGTGCATTTATGAGCAGCATGTTTTACGGGATAGAGACCTATGGCTTATGTATGTTTACTATCATGTACTTAGTGCTAAGCACTGCATATGAATCCTATATGACAGAGGAGCACAGATTTAGTGTTTGTAAACCGTTATGAAGGCTACACCTTTTCTTACATTTAATAAAATAGAAGATGCAGAATCACAGAGAAGTGACAGAGGATGCAGACCTATAACGCCCTGAACACTGATCTTCCACAGGAAAAACTTGCTACTATATTGCTGTTACCACACGGGATATCAATATATTCAGGATTGTAAAAAAAAGACCAATTTTTGTCTTTGGCGCCACTGAAATACTGCAGTAAGATATGAGTCACATCATGCAAGGGATCTCAAAATATACAAGATCTCAGTTAGATACCACTGCCTATCTATCTATAATACAGCTCAGCAGTGAGCTCTGATGTTGAGCTACATGAAAGGTTGAACTGTCCCTGAGCTCAAGGACACAAGCAGACTGATAAAGCTGTGACTTACAGTCACTTGTTTGAAGCGCCACAAAGAACTTTATATTCTCAGGTTCTTTAAAGAATCATCTATGTACCGGAAGGACCAAGATACTGCACCAACACACCAATCTAAAGAACCTTTAAAGAAACACCAAGAACTTTAATAATCTCCAAAGAACCATTTAGCAACCTAAGAATCCTATACAACCCAAAATTCACAATAATACTAATATAATGAGGCAGCAATACTGGGTTGGTCCACATGTATCTCCAGTATTTACAACCATTACAGCATCAACATACTCTAGAAAAGCAACCTCTAAAACAGGCAAACAAGCACAGCTTGGCACGTTAAATTTGCAAAATTCACTATCTGCTCATTGTCTTCTCACATCAATAATATAAGCTCTTACTGAAAGATCAGTGCTGATAACAGCAAAATTCCCTCTCAGTTTGGGACTTTTGAGTGATAATGTAGTAGTACAATAATGTACTAGTAATATATGATGTTGTCAGTCGTATGTACAGAACATACAAGCATCACACACACAGAACATGCCCATGATGCATTTGTCTCGTAATATTTCTGTCCTGTTCTTTCATCTCATAAAATCTGCCATGTATTTCATCAGGCTCATCAGAATCACATTGACTACAGCTTCCTTGTTAGTCAGCTGATCTGCTGTCTGTTATTGATTTAGACTGAAATTTCTAACACAACCGATCGCATTTCCATTTCAGGCCTGGACAATTGATCACAGTGCTCGCAGTGGGAGGGTCTTGAGCTTCCCAGCAGCACTTGATTTAAGCAAAGTGTGCATCTGCAGCTAAATGAGGCAAAATTCTGAGGTGAAGTGAGGATATGAAGATCGAGTCATTGAAAAGCTCTGGCTGAGGTCAGAATGAAGAAATTAAGTCTGGTCAGAATAATCATAATTTAACGTGAACGAAGCTGTGGGGGACAGATGTACAGTCCCTTCAGTGGGTTGGACTTCTTCTGTACATTGAAGAAGATATGCATCCAGCAGATGCACAAAAAAAATCAATAAAGGTATAGTAGTCCAGCAAAGCTTTGTTTTCATTCACATCAAAAGAAATATGATGTTCAGCCTGACTAGGGTGCGTTCTCTATTACAAATATTTCTCAGTTACACGTAAAGCTAGAAGAGCAAGCTTTTTTTTGTTAACTTGAGATCCTAAGAGACAACTGGGAGATCTTGATTCTGTAATTGCTTAGTATTAACACAAGCAGCCATCTTCAGTTTTGACAGATGAGGTGAGATAATCCAATCCTTCAAATAGATTTACGTGAAAATCTCAGTCTCAAAGAACTGAAGGGCTTGGGTGAAATATATCAGTATTATCTGCATGATAATGAGCTCTGACCTAAGAATAAATGTGCAGCGTCATTATCAGACTGACTTCAGGAAACTTCTTGCAGCATGACAGTGCATCACTGCACACTGCTAAAAGTGGCAGAGCTACAAGAAAAAACGGGAGAGGAAAAAAAAAGAAAGGGAGGGAGATCCGAGATCTGAGAGTGGAAGTCTGGCAGTCCTCCAGCCGTTATAATTCTTCAAGCTCTCAAAGTCACGGTGGAGAGCAGATAGTATTACTGACGATCACCTTTCTGTGGACAGGGTATCGGCTAGTCTTTGTGGAGACTCTGACCTTGAAATGGAGCAGAGCCAACAGGAAGTGTCCTCCTCTCACTGCAGCACTGCTGCATTATCATGCACCGATGTGCCGTGACCACGGTCTGATGTAACTCGTGTGGGCAGGTAACCGGTAATAGTGTTTAGATTTGACACAACAATCGTCAAGCAGCTTCAAAGGGTCGTCTGCGTCACTATCAACGCCCATCTCAGTTAGTTATACGTCCAGGGCTTAGTCACAGGATTGTGCAGCACAACTGACAAGATACAACACGTCTGCTTTGAAGGAACATGCTACACGACTGCACTCACATCCGGCTCTTACCTCACTCAACGTTGCCTAAATGTATAAACAATTAAAGTTCTTTGATCCTCTATGAATGGACAAACTGTACTGACAGTACAGTTTTACACAACCACTTTCAACATTCAATACAGATGCTGTATTTTAAGCTGTGACTAGATCTAGACCCTTTGCTTTAACACACATATGCGGTGAAATAAATCTGATGATCCTCAGATTGTACTTACAGGTCTTCGGAACAATATCGTTAGATTCCAGTGTTTGAGATGGATACTGGTCTGCAGTGCCATTCTGGACAGGTTTGAAGGTGCTCTTGGGGCTGGGTGGAGACACGGAGTCTGCGTGAACAGTCACTGCTGCAGTGGGCGTGAAAACGGGCACCTTCAGTGAGGGCACCTCAAAGGGTCTGGCCGTGGAGTCCCCTTCCACAAAGACCTTGGGCTGTCCCGGGACAGATGGAGTCGACGGGGTGGCCGTGGAGGGTGAGGCCGACACAGAGTTCTGAGTGAAGTCGGAATTTATTATAGGGTCCTGACCTATGCGCTTGAGATCAAGGTGAGTCGGCGGCTCGTATTCAAAGATCTTGTCCACAAAGACCCACTTGAGGCCGGCGGTGCAGAGGGCCAGACTTAGCAAGCAGGCCAGGATGGGCAGGATGCAGATTTTTTCCGAGCGGATGCAGTTACTCACCCGCTCCAGCTCGAGGCACACGCAGCACGCGGCCACAGGCAAAGGCACGCATCCCAGAGGACCCCGCTCGGAGCCGTCGCTGCCCCCCGCCACGTCTTCCTCCGCTTCCTCGAGCGTCTCTTTCGTGGCCACCTCAGACAAGGCATCCGAAGGAGCCTCTTGAGATCCGAGTCCGGCAGAGATGTCCTCCACCGCTTCTGACTTCATCTCTCCCCCCTGTTCGGTCTCTCAGAAGCAGCTGCGCAGACCTCCTCTAATGCTGCGGCAGGCATGCTGCCTCGTAAAGTGTTCTTTCCATTATCAGATCACCAGCGAGGGGGAAGGGACTCGGACACGATGCTCAACCGACTAACCTCGTTACTAAAGAGGAAGACTTCCGTGCCTCTAGTTTCTGTCGCCCAGGTTCGTTCTCACGGTCTCCAACGGAGCAGGAAGAAAAACACAGGCAGCAAGTCTATAAATAAGGCATATGCTCCAGAGGCAGGCGTGTGAGGCCGCCCGAGGGTGGATCCCGCCTCAGAGCGTGTCAGAGAGTCCCGGGGAGAGCGCAGCACTCACCTGGGGGCAGGGCTGGAGGAGGGGGCTGGCGCGCCTGGGCTGCAGTTCATGCTTTCTTGCGCTGCCGAAAACGGCTGAATCATCCGAAAGCAGCAGGTGCATGTCCGATCAAAGCGCCGACTCTTGGAGCGCTCGGTAAAGACTTGTGCACAGAACCGCACGGAAGGATGAGTAGATAGGAGTGAGGATTACACACACCCCTTCTTTCACCCCTCCTCTTTCTCCCTCTCCTTATCCATCACACCAACACACACGTTCTGTCTCTCGCTCTGTCTGCTGTCTCGATCCTCTCACACTACGAACATTGAGCAGAGAGTCGGGCAAGTCTGCGCTTGATCCAATTAGGAAGAACAGCAGCGAATGAGACAGTCTCTCTCTCTCTTTCTCTCTCTCTCATTCACTCATCATCTTTCTGCCATTGATTCTGCTGCAGATGAGGATAGAGTTGTATCACATACATTGATGGGCTGCTTCTCAGGGGAATAAGTTGCTATTGTTTCTATTAGGTGGAGTAATTTTTGGAGTTTGGAGTTTTTTTCAATGGCTATTAAATAATACTGATATCTAGAAGGCAGGATGGCAGATATAATGATTAAAATGTTGACTAAAATGTAAGATTTTTTTTTTTAAATAGTTGCACTGGCATGCAACAAAATCACTTTTAAAATGACACATATTCAAAATAATTATTCCAATATGTGACCCTGGACCATAAAACCAGTCTTAAGTTGCTGGGGTATATTTGTAGCAACAGCCAAAAATACACTGAATGGGTCAAAATTATTGACTTTTCTTTTATGCCAAAAATCATTAGGATATTAAGTAAAGATCATGTTCCATGAGGATATTTTGTAAAATACTGTAAGTACTGTACAATACTGTACAATACTGTAAATAAATGAAAACTTAATTTTTGATTAGTAATATGCATTGCTAAGAACTTCATTTGCACAACTTTAAAGGCGATTTTCTCAATATTTTTTTGCACCTTTAGATTCCATATATTGAAATAGTTGTATCTTGGCCAAATATCCTATCCTAACAAACCATACATCAATGGAAAGCTTATATATTCAGCTTTCTGATAATATATATATCAAAATTTTGAAAAATTGAACCTTATGACTGGTTTTGTGGTCCAGAATCACATATGAGCCCATAAAAACTGCAGGTATAATAATTATACAAGAATTCACAAACTGCTGTCAAAAATAGCTTTAGTTCACTTCTCAGTTGCACTCTATTTCATGTCATATTAATAACATTTGAGGTGTACTGCTGAAACTTTTCACAAAACAGACTATTGGTAGATTTTGAAACTAACACAAGGAATGACCACAGTTATTAGATTTTAAGTATTATCTTTGTCATCAAAGGCTGCTGTGGCACTAATAACAAATGAGAATAAAACATGAATGGAAACGTTTAATGAGCCCCTCGCAGCATCATTCAATCAAATGCCTGTTTTTAAATCAAAGGGCTGATTTTTAAAGGCTAAATTGATTTGTTTGAGTAATGTTGGTATACATTCAGTCTGCCCTTTACTGTTCTATAATCACATTTGCCTCTACATGCTGAAGGAACGCTGACTCAGGGGCCGAGAGATCGCAGGCAGTCCAGAACCCCCATCCAGGACCAATAAATACTGAATGAGGAACAGACTCCACAGGGAATACTGCAGCCACACCGGAAATCAGTGTGCTTTAATATAATGAGACGTTTTTTTTACACGTCAATTGTGCTAGCACACCATATAAGAACAAGGGCTTTTCTAATGAACTGTTTTTGTCATTATTATGTAGTTCAAGTCATTCATACTACTCCTTCACTGCCATTAGATTAATTTGCTTCAGTGATCTCAAAATTAAGCCAATTTCACAGTTGACACAGTGAGATTCATCTTTAATGCCATTATATAATATGGAAGTGTAAATGTGATATAACAAATAACTGAATGATTTAACTTATTACATTTAGCATGTGCATGATTTAGCATATTACAAAGATAAAACAGGTGAATAAATTAAGGTGCCTTGAAATTAACCCTCTAAATCAGTTAAATTTTGGTTTTGGCTGAATTTCAACATTTAATTCAAAATATACGCAAAAAAGAAAAAAAAAAGAAAAAGAAAAATTAACAAAAAACAAACAAGAAATTATATCTGGCATTTAAAATGCCTGTTTTTAATTAAGTTTCTTTTTTTCAGTCTTATCTCTATCTATTGAGCTTTTTTTGAGAGTTAAAATGCACTGTAAAAAACTATTTGTTGATTCAACTTAATAAAAAGAATTTGTTACCCGGCTGCCTTAAAATTTTATGTTCAGTCAAGTCAAAAATGTTTAGTCAACTTGAAATGTTAAAGTGAAGACTTAGATATTTGAGTTCATTCAACTTAAAATTTTAAGGCAGCTTGGTATCAAGCCCAGTTTAACAAACCAAATTGTTTGTTTAGTCAACTCAAATATCTAAGTTTTCACTTAGTACAACTTAACATTTCAAGCTGACTAAACTTATTTGAGTTGACTAAACTTAAAATTTTAAGTCTGCGGGCTAGAAAATAATTTTAAGTTGCCTCAACAATTTTTTTATTTTATTTTTTACAGTGTGTGTCGTTAAAATGTGGCATAACATTCTTTGTCTAAAATGTAAGTTCTTTCTTTTTGATTTTGGGGTGGGATATGACTCTACAGGTTTCATGAGAGTCACCCATTCATAACATGAGAGTCTCCAAACCTAGTGAGTTAACCCAGACTGAGACCATCTGTTTAACAGATTAGTCAGATTCAGACTCATCCTTGACATTGTCGCTGTTTTAAATGATGACGTTCAAACTCACTCTTTTATGCACACAAACATAAACATTGCTTTCCACTAACATTAACTAAGCCCTCAAACACTGATGTGGACTGAAGACTGTTGCCATTATCATATGAGCTGGGATTAGTTTGCACAACACGTGGCATCAAGCCCCTGCAGGGGTAAATGAGGCGGATACCGAGGGGTTTAAGTCCCCTCAGGCCTGTTAAGCTGTCCCACATCTCATTGCCATTAGGCTGGGATTCAAATGTACACGAGGGTGTGTGTATGTGTGTAGGGTCATAAGGTCAGGTCAACAGCCATGACCCCTCTCTCTCACAGAAAAGCAAATGGACTCTCATTGTATGGACAGATGTTAACGTCCTGCTGGACATACCAGCAACAACTAAGGAAAAAGTAATGTTCCTTATAAAAGGAAGGTTTACATGTTTACAAACACAATTTAGTGACAGCTGTGACAAAACATGTTTCTGAAGACAATCACCTACTGCACCTTTAAGTGTTGGAATCCAGGTTGAGAGATGATGTAACCTCCCAGAAATGGTGTGACCTGAATGTATATTAATTTACAAGGGTTTTTAGATGAGGGTAACAGGGCTGACATGAAATCAGGGGACATCAATAAAATAATTTATATATTATAGAAAAAATGCATACTTATGCCAAAACATTGCTTAACAATAAGACTATGTTAAGAACAACATGCACATTTTTTTTTTTAATATAAATTTGCCTTCATTTTGCAAATTAAAAGTCCTGCTAAAAAAGAAAAATCATAGTGAGGGACAGGCCAAAAACCTTACCCTTACCATAATATTTAATTTACTTTTTTGGTAACACTTTAGAATATGACTTTTATTTATGCTATCAATAAATTCCTAATTTTCTGCTTAATAATAGTTAGTAAGGTGGTTGTTAAGTTTAGGTATTGGGTAGGATTAGGGATGTAGAATAAGGTCATGTAGAATAAGGTATTAATATGTGCCTAATTAGTACTAATAAATGGCTAATATTCTAGTAATATGCATGCTAATAAGCAACTAGTTAAGAAACCGTAAAATAAAGTGTACCATTAAATCTATGTTTGATTATTTCTTAGGGACATAAAAGGCACAGATTGTACGCATAGGTTACAGTGGACTAAGACTGTAATTTTTAATTACTGAATTTGTTATTATTGAGTCTATATAGATAAAATCTACATACTGAAGGGAAATGGTATATGTCTATATGATATAATTAAATATAATTTAGATTGTTCAGATAACAACGACCAATGAATTCAGAGTTACTATGGTATCAGTGTAAATCGTATAATAAAAATTTGAACTCACTGACATTTGACATGTAAGTATTCATGAAGTGAAATGAGGATAAATTCTAAATCTTTCTAGCAGGAAGTTGAATTAATTATTTAGGGCTAAAAAATTGTGAATATGAGATCTGTCCGATCAGTAAGATGAAACGGCATCGGTTCGGCAGGTGACGGGTTACTGGTGCATTAGGAGATGAGACGCTTTTCATGCCAAACACGTCAAGGCAAGAGTTTTATTAACAAAGCAAAACAAGGTCTCGGGCAGCAATTCAATAACGTTGCCATTCTCTGCTGACGCACAAACATTGAGGAGCTTTTAAAGAAATTCTCCTGTGCAGTCACTGAGCATTGAGACACGGCACTGGGCGGCTGGAGTCAGACACACAGCGTCACGTCTGACTGTGTGTTAGTGTCCTCACCTCCAACAGCCCGCCCGACTGGTGCCGGTGCTGCAGGATCATCCATCTCACGCATACACACACACACACACACACACAGCGACTGAGGGGCAGTTAAGTGTGTAATGGTGAGACAGGAATTTAAATTCAACATGAAATCATGTTCCTGGCCTTATTAATTCATTAGTGCACGTAAAGAAAAAAATGTCTTAAAATGATTCAGCAAAATTAAACTTCTGCCACCTCTCAAATGGCTTCAAAATAAAATCATTTCTAATGGTGTCCAATGCAAACTTATTCATGTTTAATCTTTTCATGTTTCATACTACTATAAGATATATGTTTAATTATATATAAATTTAGATCAGCACAGAAAAAGAAAATTTAGAGATTTTATTCATTTATTTTTCTAAGCTTGGAATTGAATTTGGAAATGAACATATAACCCTATATCACATGCAGTATATCTTCTGATCAGATATTCATTTGTCCAAGGCCAAAATAGCCATAAAATGATGAAACGAATGGTTTTCGTCTTGCCAAGCTCTCCGATCTCTCTTAAAGCCTTTCAATGTCACACTGCTGATGCATTGGTCAATTTATCATTGTAATGATGTTTCTGTAAAAGCCAAACTCTCCTGATCCTGCTGCAGTGCAGTGTGCAGCACTCAGCATACTGTAATTATTCATGCGGTCTGGAGGTGCAGCGTGTTCTATCCTTCAGAGCTTTTCCCAAATGGCTTTCAGTTGGAAGAGCGTGGCGT
Organism: Cirrhinus mrigala; assembly: GCA_036247105.1. Taxonomy (NCBI): domain Eukaryota; kingdom Metazoa; phylum Chordata; class Actinopteri; order Cypriniformes; family Cyprinidae; genus Cirrhinus; species Cirrhinus mrigala. Next base: position 470,300 of record CM070016.1, on the reverse strand, counting down.
GTCAGAGATCACTACAGACAAAGAGCTCGTCTACACGCCAGTCTGCACTCTGCACACCGCTGCAGAAACACCTCCAGAACATCAAACGGCTTCCTGTCCACACCTACAGTATTGTAACACTCTCTAAAGACCAGCCTGACTCACATCAAGATTTAGCATTGCTCATATTTTGGGTTAGTGATAAAAGTACCACCCAGAACACCCTACTGACTGCACAGTGAGACCATGGCAACCAGCCACAAACATCCAGCCCACTGGCAGTGAGTTTTGCAGAGGAAAGCACCACTCACCAAAATCCATTTTACTCTGATCTGTTTTTTTTTTTTTTTTACCTCATCTGTCTATCGCTAATCTGCAGTCCTCCACAGACCCATACACATGTCTAGACACTGTAATTAAAACCTGACCTGTTCAGATGACCACTTTCAGACATATGCAGAGAATGTAATGATACTGGACCCAAATTCCACACGTATGACATCTTTCCTTGTCTTTGCAGAACGTCTTATCCCGTAGTACAGCTGGACTTGTAACTGATTCGGACCGCACGACAGACAGCAGAAACATCCCCTGCATGAGCTCATACAGCCACCGAGACAAAACACAAATGAAACTGGCCCTAAAATGTCACTCATAATTGTTTTACATGGGGCCATGATGTAATTTCAGCCTTTATCGGTGCTAGCCTGTGATTTTATTGCCGTCCAATAACGGAAATGTCAGTGTTTTTCCTCCCACCTCCCAATTCCCAGCCAAATGCTGGTAATGGAATTGAGCAATGTCTTGAGTTTTGAAAATCTTGTTTGACCACTGTTTGTTTCAGAGAACCAAGAATTTAGAATTGAACTGAACTATATCTATGTATATATACATAAAACTTTTGAGAGTGACAGCCGCATTTAAATATGATAGTCAATCCTAAACCCACTCTGGCCGCTGATGATAACCATGGGAACATTACATATGTTTCCATTCAAAGATGCGAATTTAACTCCACCCAAAGAGTCAAAGAGAAAAAATTTGTCACTTCCTGATAAAATGGCACTAAATATCCCTAATAAAAGTAGGAGATGCCACTGAATATAATAATTTTCATATTACTTACGCCTCACGACGAAACACAATAAATGCGGTCATGCTTTCGGAGGTGGATGGCTGCTGTTTGGGAATACAGTCGTGTAAGACAGTTACACAGAAATACTTTGATAACTGACATTGCTCAGGCATTTCAGAACGGCCAAAACAACATTTCAGATGTTGTGCAGCAAGATCGGTCCACTGGTTAGTCAAGTTATCCCATCCCATCGTGCAAAGTCACATGACTTTTTTTGATGCACATGGTGGAATTTATTTGGTAAATGTGTTTCCATCGTAGTTTATGCACATTTTTTCTTATTGGATAAAACGTTTATCTTACTCAGTTGTGCACATACATTTTTTATGCACATTTTTAGAATGAATGCGCATAAACATAGGTGGATGGATCAAACTAATATGAGTGAACAGAGACTGATTTGTAGAGTGATTTTTTGGAGACAGAAAATTCTAGTTTAAAATGTGGTCGTGAATCACACAAATAGTGGTATACAAAACTGGATTACATGCTACATAATATTGAGTAAAATGATCTATTTTACTGCACTGAAATTATTAGAAAAGAACAAAATTTGAACAGAACTGAACTGTACTGAGCTGGACAATGACACTGGCAATACTAATAATGACAACAATAATACTGTTATTAAACTGAGCTGAATCAACACTGAACTGACTTAAGCTGAATAATGACACGGTTGTTTTATGTAGAGTTGCCTTACAGCTTAAATGTGTTTAATAACTGATTAATTTTAGCAGTTATTAGACAGAACTGAAACAACATTGAATTGAATTGAGCAAAATAAAGACATTATTTTCTTCTGTAGAGCATAGTTAATGTATTTTATAACAATAATCTGTACTGTGTAAAGCATTTTCTAAATAAATGTGACTTTTTGAAGTCACAACCAAATTTAGCTATGTATAGCTAAATTCAGTGTTCTCAACTTTAACTGTGATAACAAAAGGTGTCACAAACATCCTGAAAGATATCAACTAGATCAGCTAGAATATAATACCAGTTGTGGCATCAATGGAATGGAGAGAGTCTGTTTCCTTGAAATGGGTCAAATGAGAAGCTTTGATGAATTTGGTGGAAGTCTATGAGGAAGTGTCTAATGGTGGCCAGCGGTCTCACGTTACAAGAGAGGACTGCTTACATGAGAACCTGCGGGGAAACTACTCAGACAAAATCCCACAAATCAATAAAGTGTAAATGCAGATCCATATATTCAGAGATTCTGCCTTTGAAAAGGAGATGGATGTAGGGTTTTGGAGCATGCAGAGTTCGCCTGGCTCCGGATACGACTGTAAGCTCTGAAAGTGCTTCTGTGTTCTGTGGACAAAGCTCAGCGCGTTCCTAACTCATTAAAGTTACCCACAGACAATTACCAACCACCATCACCACCACAGGAAAATTGTCATCTACAGCTCACATCCTCTCTACAAAATCTGATAGAGGTTTTTGGAAGTGAGAGTTCCTAAAATGATGGAAAACTCTTTCTGGGAGTTCGTAGGTAGGTTTATACCTGTATCAAAAACAAGGCTGCTTGCAACAAGGTGTTTGCTTTTTATTCTGCATTTAAAACAGCACAGCTCTAGTCTCCACATCCTGCTACTGTATGCAATCATAATGACCACAGTATGTTAAACTACACAAAATCAGTTTAAGCAGTCTGTGTACTGTCAGATAGCTTTATTCTTTAGCTGGTTTGTAAGGCATCAATATCAGGCCGTTTACAGTAATTAACATTAACAGATTAGCTTGCTGTTCTAATGCCGGAGGGAAGACATGGAAGAGTTCATACTTTTCTCTCTTGGCAATCATTCAAATGCACTGCTCACTAATTGAAAAAAGGCATTAAGAAGCCGGATTACAGGGAGCAGAAAACTGATCATTTTTGCAGTGTTGCAACTGGGCTGGAGGAACCCCATTTAGCTTTCAGAAGACATTTATGAGCCATCGTTTTTTAGACGCACAACCCACAGTTGATCAGTATCGCAATTTGGGCTGTATCACAGTTGTGGATATAAGTAAGCAGACAGCATGAGTTTAATGAAATGTACATATTTTACTGAGGAAACTGTGAGTGGCGTTTGCCCATGCAAAATTGACCACGATGCTGGGTAAATTTTGTACGTCTTTCAATGTGCGTCCGTGGGATTTTTTTTCACTCATTCTATAGTCTAGCAGGTGAAAGTTATGCACCTGATCAACAGCATCACTTTGAGCACTAGTACTAGTGACAATTGACTTCAACATCACTAATAAGCCAATGAATATAAGAAGACAGAAATTCAAAAAGCAAATAAAGTTGTGTGAAATCGATGTGTTTAAATTTTAAACAAGCTTTAACTGAATTTTGAATATGTTTGAACCTACGAAAACTGGTCATCTTGTGTTGCACAGATGTGATGAGAGTGATCTTTGCCATCAAAGCACTTCACATGAAAACCGCCTGACTTAAAGAACTTTGTCCTTCCTTTAAGCTCTTGCCCATGAAATGCTAGTCTGGACAACAGCTTATTAATAGCTGCATATCTAGCTCTTATAAAACCTCTCTGTTTGAACTATTATGTGAAATTCTGAAGCTTTATAAAACTTTACTGTTCAACATGATTCATACATCACATCAGAATTTACTGTATGCAAGAGAGCTCCCATCTATCCCATTATATCACTTATTTTTTATAATTATGAGTGAAAGAAAAATCCCAATCAAGGTAACTAACCCTAACATAAAAAATAGAAAAAAAAGTAGAAACTATACATTTATTATTAAAATAAATATAAAAATCTGAATACTCCCCAATTTATATAACCGAGTTAGTTATATAATCCAGTTCACCAGAAATGGATCAGGCTTTTCAAGGCTACATAAGGTCTGTCTAGGACAAACTGAATCACCAGAATGAATCTGAGTTTACAGAGCCACATATTTAGCACCATTTAGGATGAACTGATTGAATCAGACTTTCCTAAGCTATATGAGAGAGAGGTTTGCTTAGGGTGATTTAGATTTTAGATCTTGTCCCTCACCACTGATTGACTGCACATTATTGATGTTAATACCTGTAAAAAGGATGCATTCTTACTTTTGCTGATGGTTAGGCTTGCTGTAGTATTTGTTTTTCCAAGGTTGTTGACTGCCTCACAGGTGTATAAACCAGCATCTGCCTCCGTGGACTTCTTGATCAATAATTCGGATATTTTCCCCCTGTAGAAAGTTACACAGTGCTGGTTATTTACAGTATATTTGTGACCCTGGACCACAAACCCAGTCATAAGGGTATTTTTGACTGATTAAAATTGAATAAATAAGCTTTCCATTGATGTATGGTTTGTTAGGATATGACAATATTTGGCCGAGATACAACTATCTGAAAATCAGGAAACTGAGGGTGCAAAAAAAAAAAAGAATCTTGAGAAAATCACCTTTAAAACTGTCCAAATGAAGTTCTTAGCAATGCATATTACTAATCAGAAATTACGTTTTTAAATATTTACGGTAGGAAATGTGTAAAATATCTAAAATATCTATCTTTACTTAATATTCTAATGATTTTTGGCATAAAAGAAAAATCAATAATTTTGTCCCATACAATGTATTCTAAGGCTGGTTTTGTGGTCCAGGGTCACATTTCTTCTCAAAAGTCCAACACTGTCCCAACTAAGCAGTCTTGCATCATTTAAAAGGAGAATGTAAGCGTAATATAGCATTTATAATGTTGATGCACTGTTCTAGTATCTACAGTAGGCACAGGCCTGTTTGGATTGTGCTCGGTTAAATTTTGACAGTCACCTGCCCACATACTATACACATGGCAGATATCTGTGCAACAATATCATTTCTGACTCAGTATTCAATGAAGCAAAATCTTTCAGCTGGAACAACATATAATCATGTTTTTATCTGAAGTATAATTCTGTTGTAGGAACTTACTGTTTCTTTTTTTTAATCCTTATGCTTTTGGGTTTATTTTTGCTTGTGAGTTCTTTTCCGTTCTTGTACCACTTAATGCTGGGAGCTGGGTTTCCTGACAAAATCTCACACTTCAGTACGATCTTTTTTCCATCCTCCACTGTCACGCTCCGCAGGTTCTTCAACTTGGGTTCCGCTGAAACACAAACACAAAATGTACAACAGAAATTACCCACGGAATTCCATCAGCCCTTATTTATACTTCACCCTATTCAACTGTAATTATAATTTTATTGCAGGGGCATTTGAGGAGAAGCTGTTCTCAACTGTCATGAGATAAACAATAAATAAAAAAAAATAATAATACATTTAAAAAAAAAAAAAAAACCTAACAGAAAATAGGCTTAATTTTTGTGTTCTCTGGGTATCTGGAACCCGAGCTGCTGTCCTCTCAGTAAAGAAATACATCATGCTAGAAATTCATTTCAAAAGATCTCTACAGCTCCCCACAAACCATAACACTAACACAGACAAAAAAGAAAGTGTAATTGTCCCCTAATCAGAGATGTTTTATGATGCCATGAAACTGTCTAGTTAAAGGTGATGCTTTGATTTGATACAGCAGAATAAACAGTGAACTATCCCATAACAGCAGCAGCACCACTGAACAACAACAAATTCTTCACTTCACAGCCTGAAAATAATAAAGTAGCCTTTAAAATATAATTGATGCTGTATATGACAGAAGTACCTATGGAGACACTAATAAACTGAAAGCCACACATTTTTTTTTTTTTAATTTGTGTCAAATGTGTGTCATGCAAACACAGCTCACAACTGTAAGGTTTTCATCAGTTAAGTCCAATCACACAAACTGATGATTTCTCTAGCAGTGGTTTGCATGTAGATTTCAAACACAAAGATACGCATCTCTTAAATTAGGATAATTTTTTTGCCTAGTAAAAATTCCAAACATATTTTTAGTATCTGACACAAAAGAGTCGCCAGAGCTGGTGAGATTATTTACAAACTGCAGTCCATTACTGATTCCAAATTACATGACAAAAATTCTAGTCAGTAATGTAATCCATTGCATAATATAATCTTATAATTTGACTTCTTTTTGATTACTTTTAGATTACTTTCGACCTAACTTATTCATCACATTGATTTAAATAGGATAACCTTGTACCATAATGATGAGTAAAATATATATTCCATTCATTTTATCAAAATAAAACACTTACTAAAAAAAAAAAACTGTTTAGCTGCATACCATATGACCATTAACCAATGTCGGAGAAGTGTGAACATGCAAAAGTGATACTTAATTAATACTTAAAATACATTTTTAAATCCTGGAAGTAAATATATTAGGTGAAACAGGTTCAGATGACAAAAAGTTTGGAACGTCTACATTACATGTAAATAAGAAATAACGTGCATTTATGTATTTTAATGAGTTTGAAAGACAAAAGCCTTTCAATAATACATAATAATACATGGTTAAATAACCTACAGAGTGATAATTCAAATAAAATGAATGTGTTCATCAGCAGTTGATGCAATGCTGAAACACTTCTTAAACATGAAATGATTTTTGCAAATCCAGTGGTCAAAAGCCACCTGACCAATGACTGTCTCTATGCGTAAATGTCCACAAAACTGGACTTTCTGAGTGTATATAAACAGTAGACTATTTTAGAAAGAGAGGATGAAAAAGAAGAATTAGAGAGAATCAATACATTTATTGCTATTATGTAAATAATAGGTAATCATGTAATCAATAAAAAAGTAACTGTAGTCTGATTCCGAGTATTTACAGTAATTACAAGTACTTAATTTTTGGACTCTAATTACGCAATCCAGATTACATGTAATCAGTTACTACCCGACTCTGAGGGTCACTGAAAATACGAATTACGCTCTCAAAAGAATTTTTCATAAATATCAGGTCGGAACATGTTGTCACGCTTGTTTTATATACTATGTTGATTTATAATTTATATTTATAAATGTATCATGAATAAAACAATGGTTTTGGTATTTTCACATGTAATCCTTTCATTAATTATTTTTGTTTAAATTCTACATACATTATTGATTCAAGGGACAACAACATGCCTTAAAGTAGAAACATCATAACATGACTTAAACAATGGCAAAAAGATTCCCAACTAAACTACAGTAAATAATATTCTGTATGTTTACATCTTCCTGTTACAGAACAAACTTTCTGACTGATGAGCAGGGTACTGATACTGAAGAAAGGTGAAGTTATAAGTCCACACCAGCAGGGGGTGATAGCGACACTGCAGTACGTACTCAGGTCTGAAGAGAAGTACGGGTAGCTAATGATGGACAAACCACATTTTGATAAATCTGTTCATTTTTCATTTATTCAGAGAGGATGTTCTAGAGACTTTTTCTGTGTTTATTCATCCTCTAATGCTGCTGTGCCGATTATAGTCACAGTATAGGCCATTTCAAATGGCACAGGTTCTCCTGCTTACGCCGTCTATATTCTGGTTATTTATTCTTTAATTCTGGGCTGGTAAATCTAACAGAAGCACTCTGATTTCTGGGAAACCGAAGACGTTTGTTTGCTACCGGAAGGCAGTCACAGCTGCTCAATTTATTGGAAATCATCAGAAACACTAAACTCCAAATCAGTCCAAACCACCAATTGCCAGTTCATGATAAACTATGCAGCTCAAGAATCTTGCTCATCTACATGAGGCTATTGGCTTATCTTACAACATTTCCTGTTGACGAGGTGCTTTTAATAACAAGAATCGTTGGCATAGCATAGTGATGACAGTAGACCCACTTTCTACATTCCTGTAGAAATCTCTACTGGGAAAGCCCATCGGGTTTCCTCACATACAGTCAGCAGAGACATCATCAGACACCCTCCATCCACCGCCACACTCCATGAGTGCGCTATAAATGCATATTTTACCATGGTAAAATCGAGGACACATAACAGTGAACAGCTTTATTTGTGTCTGATCTCTGTGTTTCCTCAGAATCTGCGCAGTCTCTGTGTCCAGGCTGCTGCCCATCCAGCTGTTTCTTTATGTCACGGACCAGTTCCCTTTGGGGAAACTCCTACACTGTTTTTTAGGCCGCAAAATCGAGTCGGATCAGGGTCCACATTCCAGTACAGCGAGTGAAGAATTCCATGATCTAATATGAGGTTCAGACAGACAGATCAGCCAGTCATCTTAGTTTCCCTACTTTTCCCTAACGATACTAAAACTAATGTAACTGAAGCGGGGAAAAAGCCTTTAGTGATATAGTCTTTGACTGAAGGATTATACCACACAAACGTACATCAAGACTCCAAATCAAATAAAACAACCTTACAAACTTCATATAGACGTATTTAGATATTTACATTACTATCATACACAGTATTCAGTCTGTACACTTCAGCCACACGTCTAAATGATCTTTTCTCTTCATTAACATCACATTTTTTCTCAAGTCTCAATGTGTTCAAATCAGCTGGTGATTTTTAGTGGATGTATGAAGTCGGGACTCCTCACTCAGGTGTACTAGCAGAAGAACTACAGCGGTTGAGAATCATCCCAATGGACTACTAACTACAGAAAAAGTGGCACAATGCATTTGTCTTTATTTTATACACATCTGTTTTTAATCATTTCAAACATCTTGATGTTTCGATTTCAAAGTCTGCACATGCAACTTTTCTTACAACAAATTAAAGTTGCTTTGAATTTTATGTCTAATGGAGAGACTTTCGGACATTTTTAAGTTCGACTCAAAAGTCCAAATATGTCACAGTAATTCCTCGCATGTGTTTATACGCACACACGTGAAACTCAACTCGACTTGAGTTTCATCTAAAGCTGGCACGAGCATGTTTCAACATGAGAGTGTAACTGAATCAATACTGAGAATGTAAATCAGCTCTTCTGCCTAATATTTCACCAAGAGATAATTCACAGCTCAGATACTGTGCCATGCATCACACCTGTCATAAAATGAATTAACATAAAAAATTAGGCTATAAATGGAAAAGTCACTAACCTTAAATTCTTATCACACATAACATCAATACCTAGTGTTAATAATCAACAAGCAAGTGTGTTTAATTACACACAGTGGGGTCCAAAAATGACTGCATCTGAATCAATCCAATCTAAATTTGAAAATAAGTGGTGAATTTAAGATTCAAAAATGAAAGTTCTGAAGTGTAATATTTCAGGTCTCTTTGGAACATCTCAAATCATGCCGGTGAACATGATCATCAGGTTTAGTTCATGTAGCGCCAGTGCTGCTGTCATTAAAATAAAAGAGAAACAGACCAAATACTGAGACCTCACATTTAAGTACATTTTTCAAATTCAGCCTTTCACTCAAATCGTTATGCTAATAAATATAATTTGTAAAGGTGCAATTTGCATTCAGTTTGAGAAATGTCGAACCCCACTGAACTAAAGACTATTAAAATCCATGTATAAGTTAAGCAGCCTGTGTGATAAATGGGAAACTCTCTCCATTAAGTCACCAGACCGGTGGGTCATGTTAATGGTTACAAACATTTCTGCCCTTTCTCCCTTGACAGAGTCACATGCGAACAAACGTCACAGTGGATTGCAACACCTGTAACCTGAAAGCGCAGCTCACGAGTAAAAAGAGCTGAGCTCAGAAACAATTGAAGTGTACTCAATAGTCGAGATGTCAATCCATTCACAACACCCAAAAATTCAGCAGGTTTCTCACACCTCAACAGAGCAGCACTTTACCTTGTGGAGAGATGTCAGACTTGTCAGACTTATCCTTTTTCCTTTCAAGTCTTTTCCTTTCTTTACTTGAACTCTTCTCAGACATGATGGCCTTCAGATCTGTGATTTCTCCGCTCTGTTAAGTTGTCAGTCAGTCAAAGTTCTGCGCGCGGTGTGAATGTGGACTCCCTCCAGCCAACTGTACAACAGAAACTCTCCCCTGTGAGCATGTGTATTTTACATGCTCAAAGAGGCGGGACCAACTCTCAATGTGTCAGATTTCCGCGTGTCCCACGTTACAAGCAGTGTGTGCTTTACTAATCGGGGCTTTTATTTATTTATCAATTAGTAATGACAGCTTTGTTGGGGTATTTACGGCTACGGCAGCTGCTGCTTTGAAGATTTCTTCATATTTGAAGACATGACTCATTAAACAGCTCCAAATGGTCTCCTGATTGATGTGTACAGTATAAACGGCAAAGTTGCTGTGACAAACTGTACTCGCAAACAATGTGATTGCACTAAGTACTGTGAAGTGTGTCATAACAAAACACTCAACAGTAATTGATCAATAGAAAAAAATTATACACACACAATTCTTGTGCCATGCTCTGTCGTCCTTTCTTTGGATGTGACGACACATCGCTGACATAAGCACGGCAAGCTTGACAAGACCAGACATGCTTGGTTTCAGTTCTCGCTGTTATCACCGTTTGATGTGGATCTGCGTTCTTGTATGACATGTGGGACAAATGTCAGGCTACACCAACCAAGAAGATCACACAACATACTGAAACTGAAGCTTTACAATGGGGTTGCATTTAAAAGAGATATGCTGAATTTAAGCAGATCTCATCGATCGGGCTACACTATAATTATCACAAAACATCTTTGCAACTAAACAAATTAATCAGTGACATATACTGCTCATTTTCTATCCTAAGCAAATAACCGTGCGCATCTAAAAGAATAAAAAAAGAACAAATGGTCACACTTTATATTAAGTGGCCTAAACTACTTACAACAAAATAAATTTACAATGTAAGTAGTTACATAAATACTTACCTTGAAATGAATTTGATACAATGCACTTATTGTGTACATATATGTATTTACCTTGTACTTGCATTTTAAAAATACCTACATGTAATTACATCTGTAATTATATTTATAATTACACTGCTGACCCATCCCTTACACCGTAACCCACCCTTAAACCTACCCATACCACCAAACCTGTCCCTAACCTTACCCGTATCCCACCTCAATAGCAGCAAAAGTGTTTTGCAATACAATATGATCACATTAAGTACATTGTACTTATTTGTTGATGTAAGGCCACATCTGTTTGCTATCCCATATAATGCCATTAATTTTCCTTCAGAATACACCAAAATTAAAATTCTGGTCGATAGACATTTTCATTTTATTGCTGATATATGCCCAATTTTACAATTCCACACTATTTTGATAAACAAATAATAAAACATTAATGAATGTAAGTCCTCACACTGCATTTTCTGCATTTTCTGCATTTTGAAAGGTCAAAATTTACTGGTATTATTATACTTTTGGGAACATTTGGTCCATAAAGTGGTGAATACACACACACACACACACGCACACACACACACACACACACACACACAATGATAATATGTATATATACAGTAGTCAAGTTAATCAAAATTTGTCCTAAGACAAGAACGGGTATTGTTTTGGTTTTAGGACGACTTTGATAAAAGGTTTTGATATATATATATATATATATATATATATATATATATATATATATACACATGTGTGTGTGTGTGTGTGTGTGTGAACAAAACAAAACAAAACAAAAAAACATTTAACATTCTTATATATACTTTATATAAAAACGTTATAAGAATCTTATAACATTCTTACATAAGAATGTTTTAAGAACGGTTTCTGTAAGGGGTAGGTTTAGGTTTAGTGTAGGTTAGGGGTATACTATAGTGCATTTTAACATCTTATAAAACATTCTTTAGTATCATTTATAAGATGTTGTCTTTGTGTGGTCCGACTTAAGGACCCTACAAAGCAGTATATTTCTGTTTTTACTATCTTTGTTGGGAAATTAGGACCCACAAAGTATTATAAACAAGGATGGGTGTGTGTTTGTGTGTCTACACTCACAAACCAAAAGAAAAAAAGAACAACACACACACACACACACACACACACACGCACAAGATTCACTGTTACTGATCACTGTAGATTTTTATATTTAATGAATTCAATTAATTCTTACTTTAGATGCCTCTGTGAAGGACAGAGTAGCGAGGACCTGGAAAGTATCTGATCCCGTGGCAAGGGTGGAGTTTCTTACCAAAAAGTGTTAGTGTGCATTCCTTTCTGAAATGTTAGCAGAATTAAATGTTTGAATATAAATGTTTAAATCAGTGCTTAACGAAATAAACAAATGCTGAGTGTCTCTGCTGATTACTAGTAAGTAGGTTTGTCTTTTTATGCTTTTACAGTATGTTTAATGTGGGAAGACAATATAATTATTTATTGTTTCTAAAGCATTTATGTTATATAACTACTCTTTCATGTTGGATAATGCATATTTTAGAAGATATATTAATATAAAATTCACAGTATCTCTCTTCTGTAAATACTGACCCAGCTGTGTCAAGCCATCAAGGGCTGTTGCATAAACGAAACACTATTGCCTAATCCAATTTAAGGTGACCTTTATAGGTTTAGTACACAAAAAACTACAATGCTTAATATAAAAAAATCCCATCAAAAACAAAGTCAATTTATAAAGTAAATTTTTCATTTTTATTTTTAAAAATATATTCAGAATGTAAATTAAATTATAATAAATACTTGTTTTTCTGTCACCAACAAGGGAAAAAAGGGTATACTGTAAATATAAATATAAATATAAATATAAATATAAATATAAATATAAATATAAATATAAATATAAATATATGTACACACACACACGCACAATTACCAAACAACGGTAACTTTCTGTAAGTCTGTGCCATTTACGGAAGCGTTTGGGCAGGCATATTCACAGCAGCTTTGACTCGTCAGGCTTGTTGTGCATTCTCATTGGTTTGCTGGCATGTGAGTGATTTCACGCACGAGGCAAGCTGTCCAGGTCTCAATTGCCGAAAATCACATTGTATTTGATGCAAAGCTAATTGGAAAAAAATTTAATGCAAAAAACACTAACGGTATATTTTCATGGTTTTTCAAGCAAAGCAAATTGTGAAAGTCAACTGAAAACATATTTTCTTAAGTTTTTGGTCATAGGTAATGCATGGTGAAGATATACGAATAAACAGAGTGATAAAATGTAATTTAATTTAATTTATATATAATTCATATAAAGTTTTAAAAAATAACAAACAAGGAAAACAGAAGAACTGAAGATTTTATTGTTCCCTTTGTTTTCCTTAAGCTTGTGTCACAGTGAAAGTCATCGTCTGAATTTATTGTTGTTTGCAATGCTGCAACGTTTTATTTGGCAATATTTTAAAAATATTATTATTTTTGGTATTTTACATGGTCTGTTGTTGGAGTAGCATCACACGGGTGAGAGATTTTACTGCTATTGACTGGGAATATTATGTATCATATTGTTATTTGGTTTTCTACCATTTGAATAACAATGAATACATTGTAAACGATAGAAGAAGGATTGGAGAATTAATTGAATTTACAAATAAAGTAGGAAATGTGGGTAACATTTTGTTTTAGGACCAATTCTCATTATTAACTAGTTACTTATCAGCATGCATATTACTAGCATGTTCACTGTTTATTACCCCTTGTAAAGCACATATTAATGCCTTAATGCGTGATCATATTTTTGATCCCTTAATCCACCCCATACCTAAACTTAACAACTAATTTACTAACTAATAATAAGAAGCAAATAAGAATTTTGATCAGGAAAAACTCTTAGTTATTAGTGATTATGTGTTCCCTATTCTAAAGTGTTACCGAAATGTACATACTTTTTATTTGTCTGTGATTCCTCTTTGAGTGTGTCCTAAATCACACTGCGTGTTATCTGTAATGTCACAGGCAGTTTTGCTTAGTCTAATTCGTCGTTTTCAGGATATTTTTGGAAATACTTCTTGTTTTAAGGATATTTTATATTTTACTGGAACACAGGGCAAGCAAAATCTACTAATGTTTGGTAGGTAGATGAGACATAAAAGAATGTAAGAACATTTTATTTACAGTGGCAATTTCAAGCTACCCTCACAAATCCAGTCCTGAGACATTTCCTTTAGCACAAGCACCGGCACGTCAGTTACTGAGCAAACAGGTCACACTTCAAAGTTAGTCCATGGTTCTGTTTAATTCGAACCTTTCAGTTTCACCCAGTGGGTGTTGAATGAAACTTGCCCCTCCAAGTCGACGCCACACAGTCATCCTTACAGTCTCTGAGAGGTGGGTGGGGATGGGCGGATCGAGGAAATCCAGGAGTTCTTCCTCCTTCACAAAGGCTTATGTGTCACACAACGGTTACAGTTCTGGATACGGTTAAGTGAGCTTGGAGTAAGAATGTGTGGGCTTCAATGAACGGGAGCATGCCGCTGCAGACCTGTGCTCCAGTGCATGCAGAGCATGTGTGAACACAGCGAGCGCTCATCCAAAGGGATCCGTCTCATCGAATAGAGACAGATTATGCTTACTGACTTCAAACAGGACGCCAGTGACAGGAAGGAATCCTACCCAGGCTCACTGGAAGTATACGTGCCTCTACCTACATTTCTGCAAAACTCAAAAAACGGACCAATATGTACGATTCGCTGCAATGTCCACATTAGAGGCAGTAAAACGCCAACAACATTTACAGGGCAGCATTTCAATCGAGAAAGCCTAATTTTCGCACAATTCCCTGCACTATATTATGTGATGACTTCAAAATGATTTTAATATGCTGGGAGAATTAAACTTTTGAATGTTAGCATCACACACACAGCTTCATATGTATGGGTTTTCTAACGCAGCAGGTTTACTCGGTAGCTCATGCTATATGTGAAACTACGGTTCAGCCCAAACCTGCATATAAGGACGTTAAAATAGCACGGTTGCATCAACGTTTTTATACCACTTTTGCAAAACACTATCAAGCAGGTTTAGGGCTGGGTTTGGTGTAGGGGGTTTGTTAATTTCCAACACGATAGAGCATGTATTTTTTTTAGCAACACTCCCCAGACATTTGAAGTCTGAACCACTGCAATACATACCTGAAGCCACGTAATAAAAGCGCAGCAATACGTGCCTGAAAAAAAATTTATAAAAATGTGGCCACGGTCGCATATTTAACGTGTGTTTTAGCACCACGTACTGGACATTTCACTTCAAAACTGCTGCGAAACGTAGCTATTCATTAGAAACTAGTTCACTGCAACACACCACAATTTGATATTCTTTACAAAAAGACTAAAACAGGAGCGTACCTCTGTTCAAACCTTGTGCTCAAAAAATCTTGATATATCATTTCAGAAAAAAACACATGATGCAAGCTTGATATTTTAATTTCAATAAAAGCTAAATATTGGTATAGAAGTAACTTACTCAAATGTAGTGTAAGTGTGATTTAAGTCAAGTCAAGTTAGTTGTATCTACATTGTGCTTTAAAGGAACACTCCACATTTTTTTTTTTTGAAAACAGGCTCATTTTCCATCTCTCCCTTTTACCGCTTTCGAATCCGTTCAGCCGATCTCTGGGTCTGATGGAAGCACCTTTAGCATAGCTTAGCATAGATCATTGGATCTGATTAAACCGTTAGCATCTCGTATAAAAATGACCAAAGAGTTTCGATATTTTTCCTATTTAAAACTTGACTCTTCTGTAGTTGCATCGTGTACTAAGACTGACGGAAAATGAAAAGTTGCGATTTTATAGGCCGATATGGCTAGGAACTATACTCTCATTCCGGCATAATAATCAAGGAACTTTGCTGCCATATCATGGGTGCAGCAGGCGCAATGATATTACGCAGCCCTGAAAACAGGCTAACTTCCGTCAACATAACCAACGTGACCACCTGCCTGCACAGTGAAAGTATTTTCAGGCGCTGCATAATATCATTGCGTCTGCTGCACCCATGGTACGGCAGCAAAGTTCCTTGATTATTACGCTGGAATGAGAGTATAGTTCCTAGCCAAATCATTTTTGAGCGAGATGCTGACGGTCTAATTGGATTCAAGTGCTAACACCAGACACAGAGATCGACTGAATGGATTCGAAAACGGTAAAACTCAACTGTTTAAACCTAGAGGAGTTAGAAAATGAGCCTATTTCCAAAAAAAGTGGAGTGTTCCTTTAATCTGCAATATAGATTGTGTCAAACAGGGTGTGTGGATAATGCAAGAGTGCAAGTTCACCTTCCTACTACCTAAGTCACTTCTGCGTCATCGGGGCATTTAGGAATTTTACCGTAGTACTAACAGTAAGACACATACCCTTATTACGGGCACTATTACGCAGACACCTGATGGTGCAGAAATGGGGTTCCTTCCAGTTTACAACAGGCTTAATAATATGATTCATGCTACAAAATAGCCTTGTAAATACACGCTTGCGTTGCTCAATGCTGTCATTTCCTTTAAACAATAATTGACAAAGATACGTAATTGGTGACTTTTCCTCACCTACGCCAAGCCTTTTCGAACAAACAATTTATAGTAGCTGGTTCAAGGCACTTAGGGAACCTCAACTTTCCAGAGAACTTTTCTGAGAAATCGCAGACTTTCCGTGCACGCAGTCTGTATAAACATGACGCCTACATATAAAGCGTAAACCCCTCGTCCCATGAGCACGACGCAAAACAAGGCCTTGACCATCCCTCTATGCTCCGAGATCTATTCGATTTGTTATACAGCATCACTGAAATACACAGTAAAATCATTTTTACAATCATCACTTTTTCTGCTGTGGTGTTTTCTGCTGTTTGTAGAGGAATATGAATAATGAGTGTACAGACAGCAGGATTACATCTTTAATCCTTTGGGTCATGACGATCATGTGTAAAGAGCTCATTAAAAAAAATAGCCTACAAGCATGAAAAGCAAAATACAGACATTCAGGAATGAGCAATAAATGACATGCAACACAAAACTCTACAGACGTCACAAAACACTTTTAGGTCCTTTCCCTTTCTATGAGTTTCTAGGAGGGGCAAAGTCTGAACGTACAGCTTGTTTGAACTTGAACAGATCAGAACATTATCCAAAATGCTCACCGACAGCTCTCCCCGTATTTATTTGGGCTCTGTTGTCTTGGATACACGCTACCCCTTATGGTCACATTCTGGAGATATTATTTCCGTGATGACAAAATTGAAACATCAAGAGAAACTCTGACATGGCAAAAGATCTGATGAAACATCAACATATGCACTTTTGGAGATCTCGTCTACTGCCCAGTTATTTATACACTTAATAGGATCATCAGGCCTTGAAAACCAATTCACATCACTTACTCCGTTTTGTTTTCGTACAGAAAAGCACCTTTGATGAAGTAAATATTTTTTTGGAGCAGTGCATGTGGGTGTTGAACGCAATAGATGCATTTTGCAGGTGTATGTTTTACATCACCATAAAAGGTCATCAAAACCAAAAAACATGACAAAAACTATAATTATACAACCATAATGTAAATATTATGATTTGTGTGAAAGTTAGCGTATAACACGAGCCCTGTGCTTTGGTGCGCTGAAGATACTGAGATGAAAATGCCGAATCCTGAAGACAGCTCGTTCTCTGTCTTGCTCACATCCAGATGTCCCATACTCTGTGTACTGCTCATAATGGACTGTTTTCATTCAACATTTCTGAAAGTGAAGTTGTTTGGGTTGTTTGATAAACACAGTTGTAACTGAAGGAAGAGCACACTCAACAAAGGCCAACCTGAGCACAACACACACATGCACAAAGCAGTCTGGGTCCAACTAACAGTGTTTTCGGTGGTCTTTTCGGCCTCCGTGGGGGCAACATGACAGCTTTTTACCCAACATGCGATCAGCACTGAAAAACTGTTCATTATATCACATATTTGTATCCCAAAAAGGTCATAATTATTAGCTACATCTGACCAAATGACCTCATGGGATCGAGAAAATTTGCATAAAGACAAACAGCTGTTTATGAAAGTGCTGTGACTGGGTTTGGTATAAATACATTTCAATTTATTTCAAAAGTCCCATTATGAATCTCATTACGGAGTTTACATTAAAGTGGAAGATAAAAGATAAACAAATGAGTCACTGAGGAGTCAGCAAGACGCTTGTTAACGCAAGCAAAGGTGAATCATCCAGAGGAGGTTCAAGCAGATCACATCTTGTGTGTCATGTGATGCTCTTTTTCAGGCTATATATTTTATTCTACATGGTGTTAGCCACAAATGTGTTATGAATAATATGCTTTATGACTTTATTGCATACTAACACAGTAAAATGGAATTTAAGAGGTAGTTTGTTAACTGCATTAGTTCATACTTCTAAAGAATTTGTTAAGCTTAGTTAACATTAATTTACCAATACATTATTTAAAATCAAAAGTTGTATCTGTTAATATTATTTAAATTAAATTCAAATTCCAGAAAGGTTGTTTTGTAATAATGTAATGATGTTTTATCAATCAAACCTCCAGAAGTTTGCGTTCTGCAAGTGAACGGCACATTTCTGTGCCATCCCAAAGAGGCACAAAATCACTTTTACAGACTTTCTCATTAAATGTACCCTCCTTGTGAAATGACCTGCCCAACTCAATCCGAACAGCTGAGCCCTTAGCCATCCTCAAGAATTGGCTAAAAACAGATCTCCTCCATCTTTATTTGACCCTCTGACTCTAACACTCTCAAAAATAAAAAAAAATAAAAATAAAAATAAATAAAATAAAAAATCCCTTTTAGACACTCTATTCATTTACTTCTTGTTTTCTTAAAAAAAAAAAAACCAAAAAAAAAAAACTAGCTTCTCTTTTCTTATCAAGCTGTGTGTAGAAGGAGACGTAGGAAAACGAAATATAATGAAAAGTCTTTAATAAACTCCACAAAGGGTACATCCAGACAGGAACAGCAACGAAACACACACCAACATAACTTTAAGATCCGACAAACAACACTGAACTAAATCCAACTTATAAAGGGGTGCTAACGATACAAGGACAGGTGTGGGTGATTAACCAATAAGGACTTAACAAGGAACGGAACAGGAAAGACCATATATGGGCACAGAAGGGAGAAACCAACATGAACAGTCCACAGGGGTGTGACATTACTCCCCCCTCCTGGAAGGTGCGACCTCGCACAGTAGAAGAAACACAAACACAAGAGTGGCGTGGTAAGGTAACAAAAAGTCAGTGTAGCAGGAGGCTCAGGCGGAGGACGGACTCCCGGGAGGAGGACAACAAACAAAGTCCAGGGTGGTGACGACGGAGGGAGGAGCCAGGGAGGAGACAGAATGGACTTGGAACAGGAGGAGCCAGGTGAGACCCAGACCGCAGCCATGATGGTAGCCCACGGCAGAGCTGACGGAGGGAGAAGCCATGGTGGAGAAAGGGCTGACGACTCCAGGGGACCGACTGACGGCGGCGGAGCAGGTGGAGGAGGAGCCTGAGGCGGAGACGGAAAGCGGATGATCTTGGGTGACACCGAGGATCCAGAGAGCCCAAGGCTACGGTGACCGAGGCGGAGATTCGGAGGTCCACGGCGGAGCCGGGGCAACAGAGGACTGAGGCGGAGCTGGAGGGAGGGAGGAGCTCAATGGAGCCGGTGGGACGGAGCGACGAGGCGCAGCCGGAGGAGTGGAGTCCTGAGGCGATGTCGGGACAACGACTGACCAAGGCGGACCAGGTGGGACGTTGGAGCCCGGTGGAGCTGGTGGACGGAGATGAGGGAGCTGAGAGCCAGGGTTGAGCCACTGGGTTGGAGGGCCGAGGCGGAGTCGAGGACTCAGAGGCTGGAGGTGGAGACGAGGGATCCTCCAGCCAAGACGCCAATGGAGACTGGCAGACCCGTGGCGAGCCCACCGCACAGATGGTGGGCTGAGGGTGAGCAGAGGGGCTGCCAGGAGACAGCGGTGGTGGGACTGAGGCAGCAGGGCTGCTAGATGGAGATAACAGAGGGAGGGTGGGTAGGAAATTCAGGCAGGTAGACAGTTCAAGGCAGACAGATTGTTCCGGGCAGGCAGGAAGTTCCACATATATATCCTTAGAGAAATCAATCAAATCTTGTTCCATAGTTAAATGTCCCAGATTCGGACATTGCTTACCCTCAGCGGCGGTGCAGTGGGCGGTGCTTTCTACAGCACGCTCACGCCCCACTGTAACTTCCATTGTCGTGGGCATTGTGGCCGGCTCTCGCACCTAGTCGGACTCGATAGGCTCAGGCTCCGTAGCGATCTCTCGCGCTATCGTGAAGGGTCTGTCGCTCTCAGCTCTGGCTCTCCGTCTGTTGTGGGCTCGGGCTCCGCGAGTCGGGGTGTGGCTTGGCTGGGCTCTTGGTGGGCCGGGCTCTGGGTGAGCCGGTGGGCTGGTTCTGGATTGGGGCTGGACACTCTCCAGACACCGGAGGATCCCTTCGCTCCAGCTCAGTCCTGTGGTGTCTGGGAGGTACACAGGGCGGTAGTAATTGGCCCCAATCCACAACCGAGAGTTGATGGTGGCGTCGTCCAACGCCGTCGCTGCGGCAAGACCGCAGATTTCCCGGGAGGGAAGATCCTTGCGGGCTAGGGCAGCGAATCTTGCTGCGATTTCCATAATACAACTGTTTGTGGTCGGATCTTCTGTCACGCTGTTTGTAGAAGGAGACGTAGGAAAATGAAATATAATGAAAAGTCTTTAATAAACTTTTAATAAACAGACAGGAACAGCAGGGAAACACACACCAACATAACTTTAAGATCCGACAAACAACACTGAACTGAATCCAACTTATAAAGGGGTATCGATACAAGGACAGGTGTGGGTGATTAACCAATAAGGACTTAACAAGGAACGGAACAGGAAGGACCATATATGGGCACAGAAGGGAGAAACCAACATGAACAGTCCACAGGGGTGTGACAGTTCTTTTTATATTGCTACATGTACTGTGTTAGGCTAACTGAGACTTGTAATGTCACTTGCATGTTATTGCTCTTTTGTTGATTTTGATTGCTTCCATTGTCCTCCTTTGTAAGTCACTTTGGATAAAAGCATCTGCTAAATGTCTAAATGTAAATGTAAAGCAAGAAAAGAGTAATAATATGTAAGTGCTGTGACAAGTCCTGGTTTGTCCAACACAGTACATGTACCAAGTTTCTTTTTTTATATATATATTTAAAATATAAAATATATTTAAAATATTTTTAAAATTGTTTTATTTTATTATTTTTTTTAAAAACAATTATTTTCTATAATAATAAAAAAGAAAAGAAGTAGATAGAATATAAAAAGTACAGAGAGTACTAGTGTTAGAGGGTCAAGTGTAGATGGAGATGTGTCTTTAGCTGTTTCTTAAAGAGAAAAAAAGAACTCAGCTGCTCCAATCAAGTTGGATGTGTTGAACACGGAATAATGGCATAGCAATATCACATGTGATGCAATTGTCAAAGAAGCTGCCAATCTTGCAGTATATTTTGTGTCATTTGGTAAGAGACACTCAATCACCGAAGGACAGTGAATGTTAAGGATCTTATGTTATAGGGTGTAATTGTCCTGACAGACAAGCAGTAGGTACTAGTGAGGCTGGGATAATTCACAACTGGGATGTGTGCTCTCCCCTCTACTCTTCTCCCTCTACACAAATAACTGCACTTCTACAGACCCCTCTGTCAAGCTCCTGCAGCTTGCAAATGACACCATAGTCATTGGCCTCATCCAGGACAGTGATGAGTCTGCATTGAGAAGCGAGGTTAATCAGTTGGCTCCACACAGACTCGTCAACTTGTGTGGTTTGCTTGCAGATTTAGTGGCAGCAAACAGTGCAAACAACCGCGTGAAAAAAAAAACTGGCTGTATTACACTTTTAATTAGAATATATCAATAAGGATTGCTAAACTCTTTTGCTAAACTTGTTTGTCAGTGTTTCAGCTCATCAGCACTTTTTCCATAATGTAGAGAGCATGTGTGCGCATGGTTGCCAGGTTGAGAAGATTAAATAAACCACTGGGCGATGTATTGATTTAAGAAAAGACTCTGATTGGGAACTTTAAACATTTTGACATCTGACAACCGCAGCCATGAAAACTTGTGGAGGCTTGTTACCAATTCAAGATTACACAAATGCTAAATTCAAATGAAAAACCATCAGGATAAATAACCAGCAAGCAAATATTGCAGAAGATTATGCTTAATAAATCGAGAAATTTTCACAATAAAAATACAATTCATTGTGTAGCTTTATTTAAACCCCTTACAAAAATTAACCATGGCTTTACTACAAATAAAACCAAAAAACATGGTTACCATACTTCAACCATGGTAACTACAAATTAACCATTATTTTGGTAGTCTAACCATAGTTTAACCATGGTATTTGTAGTAAAGCTGTGGTTTTACAAATGGTAATCAATATGCCAAAAAAACATGGTTACTACACTTTTACTATAATAAAACCATGGTTCGTGTTTGTAAGGGACAGAATCAAGACTGAACTGAATTGAGCTAAATAATGACACTACTGTCATTTAGAGCTGCTTTATAGCAGAATCTGAACTGTTGTATTTATATGCGTTAACTGAAAGCAATTCCTTGTGTGTGCAAGCACACATGGCAAAAAAAAGGTCTTTCACGTTAAAATATGTTTAACATCCTTTAGCTGATTAGACAAAAGTAGCACTTCAAGGAACCCAAAAATCATATCACTGTGATATTACAGTTAACATTCAGACCACTCCACTTCTGAATCCATAAGCAGAGGGTAAACCAACTCAGGGTAATGCTAAAAGTATATTAGTGTAATCTAGGGGTGTGCGATATCTATCGTCTACGATAATATCATAATTGTTGTTTAAATTATATATTATTTGAAACTATCGAGTATATCTCAAAAACCAAACAAAAGCACACCCAGAGAGTGCACGTATACACTACATGATGTAGGTTAGAGTACTGCATGTGCACATTTAGAGTTCACACTTTCACTGCGCTTTCACGCTTTCCTCTAAAATTCATGATAATGGAGCAAAATCCTCCAGTATGACTTTTGTAGGTCTTTTTATATTTCTATCATCAGATATAGTTAATATCACACTAAAAGTGAGGTTTGCACGATTGCAAATGTGATGTTCATTTGATAAACAGCTCAATAAATGTGGAAGTTAATATTAAAAGGGGTCATCAATTTTCCACAAGTAATTATGATTCTTTAGGGTATTAATGAAAAGTCTACAACATATTTTGGTTAAAATTTCTCAATGGTAGTGTAAAACAATCAGTGATGGGAATAGCGGCGTTATAAATAAACAGCGTTACTAAGGGATTTACTTTTTCAGTAACGAGTATTCAAACAAATTACTGTTTCCCTGTTACAACGTCATTACAGTTACTGACAATACAATGCAGCATTACTATAAATTTTCACGTTGTGTTCTCATTCCTCTCAGCGCGCCTTCTTCCAGAAACAAAAAGTAGCCAAGATGAAGTTGATGAATGCTCACGTTTGGTTACGGTGGTGATGTGTGCGCTTACCTACATGTCCGCGTGTCTCACGCGGATGTTTAAAATTTGAAAAGTGGAGCCGCTTGTGGGCGTGATTACATTAGAGATGAGTTTATATGGGAAAAACTAGAGCTTGTGTTTCTGTCATACAGATTACTTTATCAGAGAATATTTGTTTTCAACGTGACTTAATTTAAAAGTAGACATCTTAAGCTTTCTATACATATATTCCTCATGTCTGTGAGGCACGTATTCGCAGTGATTCAGGTTGTTTTATTTCCGTGTCTGTGAAGAGAGGTGAACGAGACGCACCCTGTTTATTTTCTTTATTTTACAAAAGCACATTGTTTTCTTGTTATTATGACTATACACAAATAAGAGCAGACCCTTTGAAGTTTCAAAATGACAGAGCATTTTTGTTCTTTTCGTGGCCGTCAAGAAAAAACGAGACAGACCGCACCAGTGCAATCTTCAACCCCTAAGGGTTAACAGTGTTGCCGCGGGATGTTTTTCATGTCCGCGGATTGAAGCGACCCCAATAACGTGATATTTAGCCCCTGGAAGGTGTCTCTTATATTGTCCCACAGCAACAATATAATAGTGTAGATTAGTGTACAATGTTTTATTCATTTACCATATTTAATATTGGGGGCATCCAAGTTTGAACATATTTGAATTTTTTTTTTTAAAGTAACACGTTACTTTCCCTGTTTCCGTTACTAACTATTTGTTACTATTTGTAAGAAGTAACTACACTGTAAAAAACAATTAGTTGAGTCAACTTAAAATAATTTGTAACCTGGCTGCCTTAAAATTGTAAGTTCAGTCAACTCAAAAAAAGTTTATTCAACTTGAAATGTTAAATTATACTAAGTGACAACTTAGATATTTGAGTTGAATCAGCTTAAAATTGTAAGGCAGCTGGGTTACTTACCCATCTGTTAAGTTTAGCAAACACAAACATCTAAGTTGATACTTAGTACAACTTAACATTTCAGGTTAAATAAACTAGGTTGACTGAACTTAAAATTTTAAGGCAGCAGGGTAACAAATTATTTTAAGCTGACTCAACAAATTGTGTTTTTTATTTTTTACAGTGTATAACTAATTACTTTTTTAAGTAACGTGCCCAACACTGAAAACAACACCCTTTTACCTCTGTTCACAGCGACCCGTTTCAGTGCATGTCCCTTTAAATGCTAATGAGCTCTGCTCACCCCACCCCTCTCTTCCATGGGGTGACGAGCAGTTCTCTGACACTGTTAACTTTAGCCGCATTCGTCGCGGAACTTGCTAACTAGCACATTATTGGGAAAGGCATTTGAAAAGATTCATAAAAACACAAAAACCTTATACTGTACTCACTACTTCTGTAGATAAACCTCAATCATTTGGGAGACATTCTTGTCTACACCTTCTCTGGCGTCAGAACAATGGCAGACTGTTTACAGCTCACTGAGGATGGGTCTACACTAAAACGGCCGTGTCAGTCAACAATCGTGACATACATCTGGCCAGAATTTGAGAATGGCTTGTTTTGAAAAAGGGGTTATTATTATTGGGAATTTAAAAAAAAAAAAAAAAGGATTTTTATCATTATAGGTTGGTTGTGTACACACACTGCCAACACACACTTCAGTTCAAACAACATGTAAAAGTGAATTTTGCATCCGATGACCCCTTTAAATGACATTTTAAATGCAAGTTTTTGTTTTAGTTGTATTTCTACTACAAAAATAGTTCCAAATAAAACAGTCTGTTTGAATGCATCTAGATTCTGTGCCACCTCTGCATTGCAAACACTAATTTTGTTGATACTTAATTTTATTTGATTGGTGACAGCCCTATAGTGTCTTACTGTTCGATATTATTGATTAAATTTAAGAATTTGACACAAAAGATGGTTAGGTTAGAAAAAAATTGGCCTTATTAAGGCAAAAATTCCCATAAGTAAACATCAATTTAAACCTACTGGAAAAGTTAATTTCCACAACACTTTATTTTAAGGTGTCCTTGTTACATGTTACATGTACTTACGATTATAATAACAAATAATAACGCATAATTACATGCAAGTAACCCTAAGACAAACCCTAATCCTAACCCTAACCATACAGTAAGTACAGTTAATTACTAAATATTACTCAGTACTTAAATGTATAATTACACTGCAACAAGGACACCTTAAAATAAAGTGTAACCTTAATTTCTGTTACTGCTGTAAACTAATCACTAGACAGAATAGGAAGCATATCAAAAGCTTTGGGAGTCAGCTGTCCACAGCAGTCCTAAACCTGTCAAAGTACCAGCACAATAACACATTCAGCAAAACATTGTCTAATTATTGTTATTGATAAAATTTATCTATTATCTATGCACATCTTCAGCATTATAAACAATTTGGTGGCTCAAAGCCCCTGTTTATTTTCAACCTGTGGCTAGGGAAAGGCTAAGCTTTGCCCTGCTTTACATGTGCAACCTGTGTCTGAACCTAACAGTCTGGCCAGTCCACAGTCTGAGGTACGAGTGGTCGGTCCAGCAACACCTGTATCTTTCCCAGCAGTCTGTTTTAAGCATTTGCTGTTACAGCCTTATAAATGAACAATGACAGCCACACCCTTCCACAGTACGGCTTTACTATTTGAATTGGTAGACTAATTTGTCAATGTTTTCTTTTATTTTATGATTAATGACGTCTTTTCTTTGTATGAACAAAGGCTAAATGCTGACATTGAGTTAAAGCGTTTATGCTGACAAAATGCACAAAAAAAAGTAACACTTTTTAACAAGGTCCCATTTGTCAACTATAAAAAAGCTTTAATTAATATTAACTAACTATGAGCAATACATTTTTACAGAATCCATTAAACTTTGTTAACATTAGTTAAAAATACAGTTGTTCACTGTGTGTTCATGTTAGTTTATATAGTGCATTAAATACTGCTAACAGATATAGCTTTTGATTTTAGCAGCTTATTTGTAAATCTAGAAATGAACTAAGATTAATAATAAATGCTGTAGAATTACTGTTACTTGTTAAGTCATGTTAACTCGTGCAATTGTGTTGATAGAGGGAAACAAGATACAATTACAATTTCAACATTATTTCTTCTTTGGACATTGTTCTTTAAAAAAATAAGTATCAGCTGTTGTGACCAAGATTTGGTTTTCGACCACTGGGTAATATTCAACAATCTGGACATAGAGCCTCACTGAGATCCCTGTATCTCTGGGACTGAATGATTTGGGCCTTGAAAATTAAGATTCCAAAAGAAAAGTTGGACCCACTTTATATTAGGTGGCCTTAACTAATATGTACTTACATTTAAATTAATCATTTGTTACAATGCACTTATTGAGTATACTGTGCATGTTTTCACATTGTACTTATAATTTTTAAAAATACTTATATGTAATTACTTCTGTAATTAATTTCTGTAATTACATTTATAATTACACTGTTGACCCATTCCTTACACCTTAACCCACCCTTAAACCTACCCATACCACCAAACCTGTCCCTAACCTTAACAGTATCCCACCTTAATAGCAGAAAAAGTATTTTGCAATACAATATGATCACATTAAGTACATTGTACTTATTTTTTGATGCAAGTACCTAGTAGTTAAGGCCACCTAATATAAAGTGTGACCGAAAAGTTTATTAACAACTAGAATCTAAAATCATATTGCAATATCTTTAATGCTTCTTTAGTTATAGGCACGTGAACTTTGGAAAAAGAATATTTATGGCACTCAGACAGGTATGTTCAATGCAGTTGTCTTGACAGAAAGAAATGAGATATGTCTCTCGTTTTAACATTATTTGTTCTTCAGACATTCCTCTTTAAAAGAAAAGAAGTATCATATTTTTGCAAACTGACCCACATTTGGTTTTTGACCACTGAAAATGTGTAAATTTTAACGATTTACTCCTGGAGCCATATTAAAATTCCAATATCTCTGGAACTTAATCTCATAGGGCATTAAAAATAAAGATGTCAAAAGGAAAGTTTGTTAGGAGCCAATGTCTAAAAGGGCATTAAAATATCTTTAATGCTTCTTGAGTTACAGGCATGCAAACTTTGTAGACAACTTGAAACGTGTTTCCCTATTTTTGAATGGTCACCATTGGCCCATAATGCAGCAAAGATTGCTAAAGTCAACAGATTTTACTAACAGAACTACCAATCTCTGTGTAAAAATCACATTATGATGCTGCCATCTTTCTGAAGTAATTTTTAACCCCCTGTAACTTTACTCTGAATCAAAATTGCCATTTTGACCTCCCTCTACAAAATAGTGGATTACTCAGTACTCAGTACATTTAATATTTTGGCCTTCATCATTATATATGTCTATCTTTCCTCAGAAATAAAAATGTTTTAGCAAAATCCAAAACTTGAGTCTGGGAAGTTATTGAAATTTAGTTTCGATACAGAATGACCGAATAACATTTGTTAACAGTTTAAGGCCATATTTTTGCTGCCCGTGTGCTTAATTCCTCTAACCTGCCACCTATCTCAATGGTAAGATGATCTTTAGTCAATTACTGCAATACAATAATTCAACCTCTACCTATAACAAACTGAGACAACTGTGTATCCACTATGAGTGAGCTTAGATTATTTGTAAATCATAAAAACCATAAACAGAGAACATTTGAGCAGATGTGTAGTAGATAATTGGCCAAATTATCTCAAGATGTAAATGCACACATTAAGCAGACAGACAGTTTTGAAAGTGGAAGGACTTACAAGCATGATTCAGTTCATTTTATTTTATTTTTTTTTAAATTGGTGTTACTCATTTCAACCAGATTCAGATCCAGTGATGCATCTGACCTAAAGTGAACTTGCTACCTTCCCCACCTGTTAGTTCATTTTCTTTCCATTCAGATATACTGTACATCCTCTTGAAACTTGACGTGGACTAATGTAAACAGCTCAAGAAGCCAAACCGATTAAAGCCCACCACCTGCGCTTTCTCATCATGAGATGGCAATGTGTGTATTACTAAGCTACAGAAGAGGCGGATGGGTTCTTACAACAGGATATGACCTTCAAACAAACCCACTCAACCCTGAGGAAACGTCCAGTAATCTTCAGATTAACTTCAGTGCTTCGGTTACAACCCTCCCTGATGACAGTATAAGATAAAAGACAACCAAACAAAACTAAAACCTGGAAATGGAGCATTTAATAAACACCCTTAAAGTAACTCCCCGTTCACTCAACTCGTTCTTATAGGCTCAAATTCACACTAAAAGACATATATTTAGCCTTTTAAAATCAACTAGCTGCTAGTGGATGTAAAACAGGAGAGGGGCTGGTTCAGAAAGTGGTTCAGGTGAGGGACCAAACTAGTTCTTTTCTTCCCAGCTGCTTCACCTAAAATCTAATTTAGAAAGGAACCCTGTCCTATCAACTCCTGTGAGGGTCCAGGCCCCTGGCCCTCCTCCTCTTACTCAACCAAAAAAAAAACAATTTCTGTTTTTATGGCCTGTGTGGCATCTATTTATAGAGGCACTAGAAAGCATGAGTTCATTATTTTTCTTCCTGATAGGACTGAAGGAGTGTTCCATTCTCCTGTTTGGAGACGTGGGTGAAGCAGCAGATTAGCAGTAGCAGATTCACCGAACACATCTCCACCAATATCTTCCCTTTTAAACAGAACTGAATGAATGAAGGTCAAACCAACAGCTCTCTCCATGCACTCCTGTCGTGAACGTCACAGTGATATCAGTCAGGATTTCTTCTCGACTTTTCCACTGCACTTCATCTATTGTGTTCTGTAGATAACATTCATGTTGTGTGGGCAAGATGCCCCCTTTAAGACAACGTGCATTTACGTTTAAACTAAAATATTTAGATATATTATGTTTAGCATGTGCAGGATGATGATGCATCAGCCAATGTGTTATTAAAGGAAATAAATAGAAACATCTTTTGCTAATTTTGTTGTTATAGTGCAAAATGTTAAATTATTTATAGAGGCCATCTTTACCAGAGGAAGACCGGTTACCTGTAAATAAACTTCAACAGAAAGTATGAAAGACTTTTGATATCACTCTTTTTAATATTTATATGTTTTAAAGTGTCATTAATGTAAAATACTGAATTAGCTATTGTATTTAAAATTGTATTTGAACAATTTAGTTGAATAACCGATGACAGACAAAACAGAATCAGAGTAAACGATATTCAACTGAAAGATAAATTGATTCTTTGACTTATATACAGGCTTATTGTATATGAAAATTGTCTTACTGTAAATGTCAAATAGTAACTGATTTGCTAAAAGCATGATGATATCACAACCTGTCTAAAAAAAAACCCAGGGTGTGATTCAGAAACGTTAATTCATGTGTTTATGACCTCAAGGTTAGATTATTGTAATGCTTTATTGGGTGGTTGTTCTGCTCGCTTAATAAACAAACTCTAGCTGGTCCAAAATACAGCAGCTAGAGCTCTTACTAGAACCAGAAAGTATGATCATATTAGTCCGGTTCTGTCTACACTGCACTGGCTCCCTATTAAACATTGTATAGATTTTAAAATCTTGCTAATTACTTATAAAGCCTTAGCTAACTTATAAATGGTTTAGCTCCTCAGTACCTGAGTGAGCTTTTATCACATTATAGTCCTGTACGTCTGTGGCGTTCTCAAAACTCTGGCAATTTCATAATACCTAGAATATCAAAATCAACTGCGGGCGGCACATCATTTTCTTATTTAGCGCCCAAACTCTGGAACAATCTACCCAAACACTGTTCGGGACGCAGACACACTCTGTCAGTTTAAATCTAGATTAAAGACCCATCTCTTTAACCTGACTTACACATAACACATCAACATATTTCTATAATTCAAATCCGTTAAAGGATTGTTAGGCTGCATTAATTAGGTCAACCAGAACCGGGAACACTTCCCATAACACCCGATGTACTCAGTGCATCGTCAGAAGAATGGGATCTACGCTAATATTAGTCTGTTTCTTTCTTATTCCGAGGTCACCTTAACCACCAGATCCAGTCTGCATCCAGATCAGATGGTCACTGCAGTCCTCCAGATCCAGTCCGAACCCAGCCCAGACGGTGGATCAGCACCTAGAGACGACCTCTACAGCCCTGAATGTCAGCGGAGACCACATCGACTAGATGAGCCGCAGAGACGGATCCTCAGTGAAGACCTCGTCCCCTAGACGGCTGTCGGCACAAGACCACGGGAACCAGATGAGTCCTCTGCGTCTGGCCAGAGCAGAACTGGCCCTCCGACTGAGCCTTGTTTCTCTCAAGGTTTTTTTCTCCATTCTGTCACCGATGGAGTTTTGGTTCCTTGCCGCTGTCGCCTCTGGCTTGCTTAGTTGGGGACACTTATTTTTCAAACGATATCGTACACTATTTGAACTGAACTGAGCTGGATGATGACATCATTGAATCCATTGATGAACTGCCTTTACCTGAAAATTGAGTGTTTATTCTTGCCCTTTTGCAATATTGATGCACTATTTCCTATTTAATACCGT
Source organism: Cirrhinus mrigala (assembly GCA_036247105.1). Taxonomy (NCBI): domain Eukaryota; kingdom Metazoa; phylum Chordata; class Actinopteri; order Cypriniformes; family Cyprinidae; genus Cirrhinus; species Cirrhinus mrigala. The sequence continues at coordinate 439,348 of CM070016.1, read as the reverse complement.
ACAGCCGCTTTGTCACAATTCTGTATTGTTAAAAGCGGTATATCAATAAAGGTGACTTGACTTGACCCAGGATCACAAAACCAGTCATAAGGGTCAATTTTTTGAAACTGAGATTTATACATCATCTGAAATCTGAATAAATAAAAAAAAGATTTCCATTAATGTATGGTCTGTTAGGATAGGACAATATTTGGCAGAGATACAACTATTTGAAATTCTGGAATCTGAGGGTGCAAAAAAAAAAAAAAAAAAAAAAAATCAAAATATTGAGAAAATCTCCTTTTAACCCTTTAACTGTCACTCCCTATCTTGAACATAGACATGAACATGCACTATCCAGAGTTAAATTTTTTATAATTCATGAATGAAAACGATTTGGAATATGATTTTGATGTACAATTTCCATGGTAATGCAATGTCTGATTTTAAAATGGTTTTTAAAGGATGAATTTTGAGATTTTAAGTTTTCAGGTGATATATAATTTCTTAAGATTTCTATTACGTGATAGGTAAAAAGGCAACAAAGAAAGTCTTTTTGTGACAAAGGTCAGAACTCCTGTTAGATTTTTGAGGTGCACTCTTGTCATAAATTAATCTATTACTTTTCCTACATAATTTGTAACACAACAGAGCGGTAAAATATCTATTTTAGAGTCTTAGAACTTCGCAACGATATATACTTTTATGATTAGATTAGGATTTATTTGTAAAATGGTGAAGTAAACTGACAGTTAAAGGGTTAAAGTTGTCCAAATGAAGTTCTTAGCAATGCATATTACTAATCAAAAATTAAGTTTTGATATATTTATGGTAAGAAATTGACAAGATATCTTCATGGAACATGATCTTTACTTAATATCCTAATGATTTTTGGCACAAAAGAAAAATAATTTTGACCCATACAATATATTGTTGGCAATTGCTACAAATATACCTGTGCGACTTATGACTGATTTTGTGGTCCAGGGTTACATATATAAAGAGTTCATTTGCAAAAACAGATAACTCAGTTTTTAACAATTTTCAAAAATCATGTTTTTTCCATTGTGCATTCCAATTAATCTCACTTAAACTGCAGTTGGGTTATTTTGATTAAGTGAAAATACCTAAAAAAATACAGCTAACTAACGAAATAAAATACAATAAAAACAATATAACATAATAAAGAACATGATTTTTGAAAATGTATCAACATTTTTGAAAATCATCTGTTTTTGCAAATAAAATCTTTATGTATTAAATAAAACTGTAAATAAAACAAAAATGACTGTAGTATGTTTTACAAAAAAAAAAAAAAATGCTAATGTCAGTTTTTTACATCAAACTTTCATGCTTACTTGAATGTGTTATTTGCTGTTTCTTTGCAATAGTTTGTGAAACTGACTAGCAATTTCTCAGTGAAAATTACTTCTACACCAAAGACTTTCAGCGTTTGGCTTTAGTTCACCAGTGTTAGTAAGAGAAGGCAGTGCCATCTGCTGGAAGCATTGAGGAACAAATACTGATGAACATGAGCTGATGTCTTCCATCAGCTCCATCGACATTATCCAAGAAAAGGAGCACTGATCTTAGAACAGATATTTTAGCATTCAATCGGATCTAAAAGAAGTTACTTGAGGCCCAATTCTTCCCTTTCATTAAGTGAAATAATGCTAAAACGTAAAAACAAAATGACTAAAACCTAAATTTAAAATAAAAACTGAAAATGTAAAAACACATGCTAATTCAACCTAAAAAATACAACAAAGGTATATAAATAACACTAGCCTATATGCTTCAAGCAGTAAAAAATCAGCTTTTAAAAATTAGCATTATAAGCATGGCATAATCGTTTGTAGTAACATACAAGTTTCAGCTGTTGTTTTTTTTTTTTTTTTTATTTTCTAATGTTCTTTCTGACAGAAGAAAAAGCGACACAATTACTCTAGATGAAATTCAAACAACCAGGGATGTTCTGGGATAATGTGCTGTGTGCACTTACTGTACAGCTGCGCAGCCCTCATTTAACAACAAAAAACGCAAAGACTTTAGGGAATGAAGTGCCCAAGATGCATCAACAGCTGCCATAAACAGAGGGAGAGAAACTTAATCATAGCCAGACCGTTTCATAGACAGTACCTTAATTTGAACACATTTCCAGTTTGATCAAACAGAGGTCTGATCATACTTACCTGAGCAAAGTGGAAATAAAACTGCATACAGAGTTTGAATTTACAGAAATATGTCAAACATTTGGCAAAAGTTTTCAATAATAATAATAATAAAAAAATCTAAATGGTTTCTGTCATTTTTATACCAGGTCTGTTGCGTTTCTTCTACTTTAGAAACATTTCCACAGTAACAGAGGCTGATTAGAATTAGAAATGGGAATATTGTTTACTATTGCTATTGTTTACTGACAGATAAAATCAGAACATGACATTTTTACATGACAAATATTAGATCTGTGCATCATCAGCTTTCTATTGTTCATGTGCACATCAAGTCAATGATATCATGTCATTGTAGGTTCATACAGTATGTGCTGATTTCTGTCAAAACAATCTAATTTCAGATTTGAAAAGTTCTTTTTATATAAAGTGCAAGCGTTGAAATATGATGCACATTTTTTTTTTATACATAACGTATTACAAACAAAATGCACAAAATTCTGCATGCGCAGTGCCCAGTTGCTGTGTTCAGAACCGATGAAAGTCACCATGATAATGTCACCAGAGCTACCGCAAGTATAATTGTTGTTTTTGCTTTGACACATCAAGAAAGGACACACGTTCTTAAGACAAAACAAGCACATCACATCACATCACAGCACTAAGCATGTGCATAAGATATTTTTGACTCTGAGAAAATAGTTGGATTAAAGTGTTTATATATTTATTTTTCCATTATTTTTCCTATTAATGGGATTATTTTAGGTCTACATCAACCCTTTCAATCTGATTTAACTTAATTGGACTGATTGAGGTGTTTACATGAGATTATTTGACTGCATGTAAACACAGTTTGAGTGGTTAACTTTATTTTTTCAGAAAGCCCTAAGTGCATCCAGAGAAATCAGAAAGATTTGTTAAGGAACATATCAAAACAACATGGTTATTTATTTGTGTAAAATCTGAACAACAATTACAGATCCACCACCAGATATTTGATTTATTACCAAATGCACACTGATTATTGCATCTTTAAACTGTATTTAAATGTAACTGCATTTTTCAGTAGTGTGACAATAGCTCATTTATTTTCTGGTAATGTACAGTGAGAAAAAGCTACTGGTTAACACTCAAGTATTCCACAGACTTTCTGCTATTTATCTGCTGTTGCACAATAGAACTTGAACACCGATTAATCCAGCAAAAAACACTGAAACTAGCTCTCTACTCATTGCAACAGTTTCATAACCAATATACCAGCATTGCATTTACTGTATGTCAACATTACACACATAATTGCAAAATATTATTCGTGAGCATCAGTTCAATAGTACAATTTTTCATACTAAACAGCGTGCACACTAGCATGAGTATGAGTTCACCATTAGAAAGCTTATCTAGGAGACACATTCTGATGGAAAGACTAATGGAGCTTCAGTGAGATCATTGTTTATGCTCAGAGGCTGGAGGGCTGTTCAACATTTCCTGTTGATAGTCCTTGCTTGCGATGTTCAGCCCATCCAGTACACCGTAAAATCTAATAATTTACCTTACTTAGATATAATTAGTTATCTTTACTTATTTGCTATACTTACTAGGTTTTATTAAGTTACAGGTACTTTCAAGGCAGATAAAACAATTTACTTACTACTTTGAGTGACGCTTACTTAAAATATTTAAGTAGCCAGAAAGGAACCACTAACATTATTAAACCAGTGAGAGGCTAATATGTTGCTAATGTGCAACATGACAACAGAAGAAGAAGAAAAGAAAGTTTTTGAGGTGGGGCAATTCTTAATAGCCTTTTTAGACTCATTTAAAGAAAAAAAAAAATACTCATTTCCTCCATGTCTGCAGTTATCACATGAGCTGATTTCATAAATTGATGTTGATTTTCCTAAAATGTGTTCTTTTTTTTTTTTTTTTTAAACTTACCATTATAGTGATTAGTGTTCCCTTTGGATGGGCACTTGGAACTGTTTATATTGTTATAGTTTCCTTCCTATTGATGCAACATGAAATCAGAGTAACTTGATTTCAAAGGAAGAAAAATAATAAATAGGTTGTTTTTAGAAGGTGATCTATTTTCTAATTAAATCATTGGCTGGTGTGTTTTTTTTTGTGTTGATTAATGATTTTTTACAATTGCATTGTTTTTCATAGACGCTTTGAGAAGTTTTATATTGGGTAGTTATAATCCTTTAACATTTGGGGTAACATGCTTGAGTCACACACAGACTTCAAAATTCAGCACATTTCAATCACAACAAGGTAACTCAATTTTTTTTCTTCCATGACAACTCTCGGGAAGATTTTATTATGGTAATGTATATAACAATGTTAATGTATTTGGTCTTGGCGGAATAGATCTGCTACGCTGCTGCTGTTGGTTATTGCTGTAGTTGTAGATTATTGCTGCTGCTGCAAGCAAGTACAGGAACTTGCTACTGCCAAAGAATATAGCAATACGGTGCTGTGAGTATTTAAGACATACTGCTGCTGCACAATAGCATACAAAGTAACCCGTAGCAGATCTATACAGGTGGAGCTGGGTGGAGGGTTTCAGAGGAGCTCAAAGCGCGCTACTGCGAAAGGCTCAAGTGAATGCCGACCAGCCATTTCAAAGGTAAAGGTTCAAACTCATTGGCTGCGTGCACAACGTGAACCGATCAGCTTGTGCCAAGTGGTATAAGGCTGTGAATATCATTAGTTATGTTAGCACCCGTCAGCCTGTGTCATCTAGAGTTTCATGGAAGAACTAGGCATTTATTTTTATTAACTGTAACAACAACCATTTTATTCATTTTTTTGTTGTGCTACTACTGACACAAGACAGCAAATAAAATTGGCAAATAAAAACAACAACAGTAAAACAAAGCAATTGCATAATTTACTGATGCTGCAATGCACTCTGGGAGTCTGTGAGTAGCTATACTAAGTCAAGCGTAAACCTAAGGTAAAGGATTAAGTACCCCCTACAGTTCTTTTTTAGTTACTAGAACTCTGGTGTAAGTAAACTATACTAAGCATTTGTCAGTACAACATACTATTCCTATTTTACTTTACAGTCGGTTTCCATGCTTTTTTTTAAGTAAGCCCAACTAATTAGATTTTACAGTGTACTGAACAAAACCACCAAAAGTGATTGAAATGTATGAATGTGGTGAAAAAGTTCCTAAATTGTGTACTGTATGTGTTGTGTTTGTTGTAATTGTCATATACAGTAACTGTTATGAATACAAGTATGAATGATTATAGATTAACATACAACCCCAAGTCAGCAAAAGTTGGAGCGTTTTGTGAAATATAAAATTAAGAATATGATATTTGTTTGTTCTCTTTAACCTTCCAACATTTATTTATTTATTTATTTATTTGTAAATATAAACAAATTTCGACTTTGATATGGCTGCAACATACTTCAAAAAAGTTGTGACAGAGGCATGTAACATTCACATTTAACACTGTGTCACATCAACCTTCCTTTTAATTACAATGTTTAATTGTTAGGGAATTGAGGATATTAATCGTTAAAGTTTTGCAAGCAAAATTTTTGTACAATCTCGCTTGATACAAGACTTCAGATGCTCAGTAGTCCGATTTTCGTTGTCATATATTTTCCATAGGAGACAGATCTCGACTGCAGGCAGGCCGGTCAAGCCCGTCCTTTCTGTGTATATGAAGCCACGCTGTTGTAGCACATATACAGTCATGTGAAAAAGTTAGGACACCCTATTAAATTCCATGTTTTCTGTATTTCTGTTTATCTTGTCCTTGGCAGGTCTTAAAATTTGAAAAATAAAACTTCAGATGAACAATAACACATGACATATTGCACTGTGTCATTATTTATTTAACAAAAATAAAGCAAAAATTGAAAAGCCATGTGTGACAAAGTTAGGACACCCTTACTGCTAACGTAGGAATTAAGAGTAAAAGTAACGGTCAGGCACTACTAATTAAATGCCTTTGATTAACTGATCATCAGCAAGATTGAGCACCTCTATAAAAGAAGAGGTTTTGGCAGTTTGCTGGTCTGGGGCCTTCAGGTGTGTGTCAACACAACGCCAAGGAGGTAAGTTCATCAGTAATGATCTTAGGGGGCAGTCATGGCCTAATGGTTAGAGAGTCGGGCTTGTAACTCAAAAGTTCGCCTGTTTCCACCTTCAATACCATGACTGAGGTGCCCTTGAGCAAGGCACCGAACCCCGAATTGCTGCCCACTGCTCCGGGTGTGTGTGTGTGTGTGTCTGTCTGTGTGTTCGTTCGTTCGTTCGTTCACTTCTCACTGCTGTGTGTGTGCACACTTGGATGGGTTAAAAGCACAGGACCAATTTCGAGTATGGGTCACCATACTTGACAATACGTCACGACTTTCACTAGAGAAGCAATTGTTGCTGTCATCAATCTGGGAAGAGTATTACGGCCATTTCCAAGCAATTTGAAGTCCATCATTCCACAGTGAGGAAGACATTCAAAACAGACACCAAACAAACCCAGCAAATTCACTCCAAGATCAGACTGTGTGATGCTAAGAGAAATGGCAGTCAACCCAAGAACTGCACCTCTGATTCTACAGGCCTCAGTTAACATGTTCAATTATAACGTTCATGACAGTACAATTTGAATAATACAGGACAAAGATGGCATGTTTGGAAGACTTGCCAGAAGAAATCCTTTTCTAATCTAAAAAAAAAACATGACAACATCTTTTTAGGTTTGCAAAGCTGAATCTGAACAAACCGTAAGAGTTCTAGAATAATGTCCTTTGAACAGACAAGAACAAAGTGGAGATGTTTGGCCATAATGCACAGTGCCATATTTGGTGAAAACCTAAAGAACATATCAGCACAAACACCTCATACAAAAAGTCACACATGCTGGTGGAGGGCTGATGATTTTGGACTTGTTTTGTAGCCACAGGACCTCGGCACGTCACAGTCATTAAGTCAACCACGAAGTCCTCTGTATACCAAATTATTCTAGAGTCAAATGTGAGGATGTCCATCCGACAGCTAAAGCTTGTCCAACACTGGGTCATGCAGCACGATGTGAGAGACTGATAAACTCTGAAAATGATCAAGTTATTGCTGCTAAAAGTGGATCTACAGGCATTTGAATCATAGGGTGTCCTAACTTTGTCACACATGACTTCTCCATCTTGGCTTTATTTTTGTTAAATAAATTATGACACGGTGTGATATGTCATTTGATTTTGTTCATTTAAGGTTTTATTTTCGAAATTTAAGGCCTGCCAAGGACCAGGTAATTTTTTATTATGTCCTGATCAAGTGTACCTCGCAAGTCTCAAAAAGTAAAGCCATAATGTTTCGATCGCCCCCAGGTGGCTGGTCCCAGTACAGGACATAAACTCCACCCTCTCCATGTAATCACATGGGACGTGAGGCAAACTAAATAATTAAATCTCACTTTAAATAAGTGGTGGATAGTTTTTATCACGCTGATGTAACTTCAAGTGTTCATTTTTTAAATAAGATCAGTTTTAGTTAGTTGTGTGATGCTACTGTATAAAAACGGGAATGTGACGTCATGACTGGCAGATTCTCTGAGTGAACTGAGGCAACTTTTTCAGGATCTTCAGGAAGAGATTGGGGTTTTATTTACCTTATTTTAACTCAAGCCCCTGGTATGGCAAAAAGCAGGCAAAAATTGGAGCAGTCAGGCTAATTAGGGGCGTGTGCTTGCAATCGTCTCTGCGGGAGTGTGGGCGGGACGCGGCTTCACTTTTCCTCAACTGAAGAGAGTGAAGGTGCGTCGTCCACCTTTTTTTACAGTCTATGGTCCTGATACAGAAAAGCATGGAATTTAATAGGCTGTCCTAACTTTTTCACATGACTGCAGAATGTGACCTGGCATGAACTTGATCTAATAACCATGGATTTCCCATGAAAGATGTCAACTTGATGGCAGTACATGTATCTGTACAATCCCAATACATGCCTTCATGTCAGTGTTACCTTTACACAAATGCCCATGCGCTTTTCACTGATGCACCCAAATACCTTCACAAACGCTTGCTTTTGCATCAGTCACTGATTAACGTCTGGAATGTCCCTTGGTCTTTGGTACTGAGAACTCAATGACTATTTTTCCGAGAAACAAGTTGAAATGTGGACTCATCTGACCACAGCACACATTTCCACTGTCTTTTTGACTATCTGAGATGAGCTTTGGCCCAGAGAACCCATCACTTCATAGAATTCATGTATAGCTTTCTGCTTCAATAACAGAGATTCAAGTTGCATTTCTTGATGCAGCGGCAGAATGTGTTGAGTGTCAGCGTTTTTCCGAAGTACTCCTGAGCCCATGTGGCTAAACACCACAGCATGTTTGTTTTCTTATGCTTTGCAATCGGAGGGCTCAATGGTCATGCACATTCAGCTGAGGTTTCCTGCCTTGCCCTACAAAGACTGAGATTGCTCTGGATTCCCTGAATCTTTTCACAATATTATGCATAATAGTTGGTGACAGATCTAAATTCTTTGTGATTTTGCGTTGAGAAAAGTGATTTTTGATTTGATTGACACTTCTCTCATAAAAACTGGCACAAAGTGATGAGCCATGATCCAGCTGGCAAAGACTGAGATTCTCCTTTATATGATACCCTCACCCACTACCAGTTTACTTGCTTACTGTGAACTGTTTCAAAACAGTTTAACTTGGATATTCTTTTTTTTTTTTTTCACTTTTATTATGCCTCTGTCTTTACTTTTTTAAAATGTTTTTTTTTTAAGTTGGTCAGTAAAAATCTTTTCTTTGTACATTTGTCAGTTATTTCATTTTACAGAACGCCCCAACTTTTCTGAAATTCCGGTTGTACTACTGCAATATTTCATCCTTGCTTACTGTTGCTTGTTTATTGCTAACATCTCGGTTTTAGCTTATACTTTTCCAGCTAGCTCTGAATGCACTGCAGCACCTCTAATGATACTGTCACAAAATGATTAATTCTTTATGTTGTAATATTCCTCATTTGTTAGCTACTTTGGCAAAGGCTAAATGATTAAATGCAAATGCAATCTAACATACTGGCATTTGTCACAGGACATAACGTCCCATCATCTGACAAATTCCCTCCATGTGTAAACTAAGTTTATGTACCAGTCATATTGGGACTGATTAATATCCAAACCGAAAACAAATTACTGCTTAATTTTTTTTTATTTACTATAATTGAATGAAATATTAACATGTATTTTGCTTGCAAAAAATTTAATTTTGTCAGAATATACAGATGCTTTTGGCCATCAATAGAGAAGAGCTTTTTCCCCATAACTCTGCAACATCTACAAGCAGGCGCAACCTTGACCCCATGCTGCTAACTGTGATTGACACAGACATATGGGCAACTAGGGAGATCCACGTACACTGTTTAAACGTATTTTTGTGCAACACTGCCACCTGCAGATTGTACACACACATAATAACATATAAACCAGATCAACAGCTGTCTACAGCTCCGATATTAAATGGCTGTGAAATACAGTGACATGTCCACCACAGCCACCTCTAGCACATTATAAATCTCATTACAGCAATACTGACCAGCCTTCAGTTCCACCCTATTTTTGTAAAGCTTTTGATTTTGGACACTGAAGCAATGTAGAGTGCAGAAGGAGTTGAGTCAATCAGAGGTTAGTCTAGGCCGCAGTGAGGGAATGTACTGGAAAGGGAGAGCAAACTTATACAATGGTGGTTTGTGTCTGGAGGAGATGAAGAGGCAGCTGCTACTATCCATTAGAGCTGAGAACCCAGCAGATCAGAACACATGCCTGAATTATTCCTCTAACTCACACAGGCACATACAAAGACAAACATACACATCATTACTGATCTAGCATCCACACACACTCATATATGAATGTAAACATACATGCAAACTCGATTATAATGAAGAGTACGATTAGCCTGTGGATTTAAGGGCGGGATGTATGGGTCGTACTGGTAAAACTGTTATATAGAAAACATCCATTTTAATGAAATTATTAGAAAACATTACATATAATTAACTGGAAATAAGAATTAAGACACACATCAGTCCATTAGCAGTCTGACGCTTTTCTTTAAGTGTTTGCAGTGGTGCGCTCATCGCTGATCTGTTTTCATCAACTGGAGAGACATCAGTCTCCACCCTGAAACCATTTAAAAGAAGCTCCACAATGCTCATTTCAATGCAACCAAAACCATCCCCTTACTTACAGCGAAAAAAACTGCTAAAGGTCATTTGAGTAATTGTACTTGTGTAAGTTTTTGGCTACTCTAGCCACCTCAGACTGACACAAACTGGACGAGCGCTTAAGGCCAGGGGCCAAGGCTGGATAAACCCTGCTGTGGTAACAACAGCCAAGCTAAATAAATCCTTTCCTTGTAAAAAAATCACTGTTGCTTAAAACTTCCCCGTCATTAACAAACTCTATTTACCATCTTAGAAAAAAAGGTTAAATCTCTCTCCACTTCCTCCCTGTGTATTTTCAAAATATATTCTGTCAAAAGCTCTATCAGAAAGGATATAATTCACTGCAGGCAAGACGAATCTGGGATAAATCAACTGCTGAACGTCTTGGCATTTTATGACAGGAATTTCAGAGCATAAAGCCCTGAAATTTGAACATGGCTCCAACAATGGACTTCTTATGATCCTGTAAAGTGGGCTCTGCGAGAGGAAGCCTGATCTGCAGTTGTCTTCGGCAGCTGAGGAAATGTGTTTAGGAAGGTATTTAGTGGGCACACGCCAGAGCAGGACAGGTGTGTGTGGTGCATGTAGTTCTAACAGCTCCAATCAGGGCTAGAACTGCAGATCAGCACATGGCTCACATAATGTGAATAATTTGTCATTCATTTTCCAATACTAAATATTCTATATATAGAAACATAAGACAGTATAAGTGTTTGCAGAAAGCAACTATGTATTTATTTTACAGACATTAATATGAATGTTTTTGGTAAGTTCTCTATTTTAAGAATGTCTTAAAAGTACTCTGAATTAATATAAAAGAAGTATTTTCTTAATGATCACTAATATAATTCATGGAAAGATGGCAAAATTGAAATGTATTAAACATATACTTCATAAAAGCAACAAAATATATGCCAATGTTTTCTGTAAAATATGTAAATTAGCCAATTTTGTTTAAATGAAGGATTGCAGAAATGTGTACACCCTAGATTTAATTCAGCAAATGTATAATATTCTAGTACTTAGTATGTCCTCCAGAACTTTAAGATTTACTTCAAGTTGATGACAAATTTTCACATCTGGAGGACGACCTCCTTAAATGCCCTGGGCCCTCCTTTATCAACAATGCGTAGAAAAGGTTCTATGTTTTGTCCTACGAATGAAAAATAGAGTGTGTGCAAGTACAAAAAAATCCATATTTATCAAATGTGCGTAGGCAGTGCTTATGCACACCAGTAAGTAATCATTGTTCATAAATTCCACATTCTTAAGCACCATACTCGTTCACGTTCATGGTCATTTGCATTCAGAAACGCCTCCAATAATGGTGACAACACCTCCCTTTATAAATCACGTGAATGTGTAATGTCCTCACCGAAATCATGGTATGCGACACAGACTGAGAAGTCCTTCTGTGCTCTCACTAAACAGCTCGGCGCAGCCTTTGAAAATGCGTTCTCTGTGCAGCACATGGTTTACTGAATTTTCCAGCAAAGCGAGATCAGCCATGACACTATAGCTACATTTTTAAAATGACTTCCCAGCTGCACTGCAAAAAAAAAACAAACCTACCTTACCTAGTATTTTTGTTTATTTCTAGTCAAAATATCTAAAAATTCTAAAAAAATCTAAATATATTTTCTAGATAAGCAAAAGGACTAAGATATTTAGTCTTGTTTCTTGGGGTAAAAAGAAATCTAAATTAAGTGCATTTTGATTAAAATAAGTAAATTTATCTGCCAGTGGGGTAAGAAAAATAACCGTGTTTTAAGAGGATTTTACTTACCCCACTGGCAAATAGTTTAACTTGTTTTAAGTGAAATTCACTTCCATTTAAAAAAAAATTCTAAATATTTTACGTCTTTTTGCTCATCTAGTAAATGCATCTTCTTAATTTAAGAATTTTTAGATATTTTGACTAGAAAGACAAAATACTAAGTAAGACAAAACTTTTTTTTTGTAGTGTGTCTTTTATAGATTTTCACACCAATTATACAAATGTTTAGCTTGATCTATGAAATTATTAATTGAGTATTTGCAGTTAAAGGACATAGGAAACACGCAGCGGCACTTTCTTTTTGTAGTATCACTATTCTACCACTAGATTTTCTGCGTAAGCATGCTCAGAGTTGTGCTTATATTTACACACATTTCTATGTATAAGTACAAGTTGGTAGATCCCCCAGTTTGTGTGAAACTGTTCTTACACATTCATTACGCACACATTTGTGCGTAGGCACTGTTGATAAATGAGGGCCCTGGTCTTTAATGGGGAGTTTTGCTCAACTTGTCTCTACAGAATTCCCCACAGCCGCTCAAGAGTGTTAAGACTGAGTGAAATACATGTCCACTGAAGGATTTTCACCTTTGGAGAATGAATATCTTCAGTGTCACGCAGAAAAAATGCCCAATAATACAGGGTTTCAGTTTCAGTTTTTTGTATTACATCACACAGTGGTGTGTGAATTGATGACAGCATTGATAAAGCACAACTCCCTCACACCTTCAGCACTCATACATCCCCACATAAGAGCTTTACTACCACTGAACGTCACTGTGGGAACCAGGCACTTCTCACTGTACTCAACACCAGAACAATTTGGATGTTTTTGAATCCGAAATGATTGACTTGGTCTCTTGAGACCAGATTATGGATTCCCAGAAGTCTATATTTTGTAAATATGAGCCTTGCAAGAGGTTAAATGAGTTTATTGTGCTTTGGCTCTTTAACCATGCACGTCACTTCTGCAGCTGCATTGTACTCTGTGAGATAAAGTGTCACTCTTTTCATAGCTTTTGCCGGCTCTAAAACACTTGCGTGGTATTTCTCCGGCTCTTTTTCTAGCAAAAATTCACTCATCACTAAATGAAAACTTAAAGTGAAGACCTGATTATTTCAGGAGCCTTGTCACAAGGCCATTGTTTTTGAATGTCAGTGCTACTTCTGCTATATTTTCACATTCAAAAATTAATCTGGTACTGTTGTACCACTGTCCTCTTTTATGCTAAGAAATAAGTCACCTGGCAGTTTTCTCCCAAGTGGTTTCATAGTCTGAGTATGAATCAGTGGCCTATAAAACACTTTTAACTGTCAAGAAATTACTTGTCTTTTAAAGTTTTGGTTCAATATATTTACCTGTTGATCAAAAATAGCCTTGACCTACACTTTTCTTTTTTTTTTTTAAGTTTCATTTAGTAACTTTCAGGAGGGTGTACTCATTTTTGCAACACAACCTTTTATCACTTTGATAAGAAAAACTTATTTTGCTGAATAATTTTGACACTGTTCTTTGGTAATTCATCAAGCAGGCTTGTTGGAACAAAGAACCGTAACATGTCTTCCAAGTAAAGAGTAATTGCTGAATTTAAGTTCTAGAGGGGGTGTACTCAGTTATGCTGTGCACTGTATACTGTTGTTAAAATTCACAAGAAAGGGTATATATGGCTTGGTCCATTTACATTCAAGGAGGCCATGTTTGTGTGCAAAAAAACTTTTAATAAAAAAAATGCATTAATAGTAACAAAAAATCTTTATTTGATTAGGATCAAAGGAAATTATATTTCAGTTGTGTTTGATCAGGGTTGGAGCTGACCTTTGCAGGAACATAGATCTCCAGGTAAGGATTGGGCACCCTTGTTCTAGGTCGGGGGTACATTTGAAAAAGCTATCAGTGAGAGGCTGAGAGAGATATAAGGCAGGATCTGTGCTGAATGTAGAGGCATTGTGTATGAAATATTCTTATTCTTAATCTCAGGAATTCGAGGCATTAGGTTTTGGTGCACAGTGTCTGACTCTGTACTGGTGATAGATAATGACTTATCTATGATGACTTACACTGGATGCATTAGCATTACACATGCTTAGGCTATACTAGCTGAATTCACGATTGATTGATTAAAAAAATAAACAGCTTTAATGTTAATGTTAATGTTAAATTAACATTAAAGCAAATATAGTTTTGTGTTGTGTTTTACAAACTACCAGCGGACAGCTGTAGGTCTCTGCTAACCGGCTCACGTCATTCACCGTCTGAAATAGTTCATCTTTTCAGCGGTGGGCCGACTATTACTTAAAACTGTCAATTCATGCAGATTGTCTGTCGTTCTTACTACCTTGAGTAAAGGATGGAGCAAGAATTTGGCTTGCATACTGTAATGCTACATAACTCATTCATGCTAGTGCTTAGGTAATGTACCGATTTGATATATTTAATAATACAGTTACCACATGATCAATAAATTAGACCGGTTTGTTGATGGACAAACACTGGTTAATGCTGATGTCAAGGAATTAAACACTTACATCACATTATTTATGACAAACTGAGTAAAAACATATAACTGAGAAACATCTTCCTTAAGTCATCCTTGCGATTGAGATTGCGGTTGTTCAACTAGTTCATCCAATGTAGCTTCGGACGCTAATTGATATGGCAAAACCGACGCCATCCTTACAGTATTTACAATCACTGAAGATAGAGGAAACCTCCAGAACTGACATTCAGATATGGTAATGGGGGTTTAGTTTCCAACACAAGCTGTAAGTGGTAGACTAATCACAACAAACTGGACCATCTGACTAATCTAAGCATAGAGTCAGGTTTAGAGAGACTGAAGATTTTTTAGAAATAATTTTTCTGTTTTCTGTTTGAAACAATGAGGTGATTTACAACGTGTAATATGAGTAAATTAAAGTTGGATGCATTTGACATTGGATGCATTTAAACCTGTTGTAGGAGACCTCCAAAACAAAATTAGGAACCTTTATAATAGCATAATAGAGGCACTTTAACCAGGTGAAGGTAATTTCAAATCAATGATTACTTGGTTTTGTTTTAGCTTTTCATGTTCCTGTTTTTAAAATTTAATTTCCATTTTTGCATGTTGCTTAAAGGAGAAGTTCACTACCAGAACAAAAATTTACAGATACTTTACTCACCCCCTTGTCATCCAAGATGTTCCTGTTTTTCTTTCTTAAGTTGGTAAGAAATTATGTTTCTTGAAGAAACAATTTCATAAATTATCTCCATATAGTGGACTTCAATGGTGCCCCCAAGTTTGAACTTCCAAAATGCCGTTTAAATGCAGCTTTAAATGGCTCTTAACGATCCCAGCTGAGGAAGAAGGGTCTTATCTAGCAAAACGATTGGTCATTTTTGAAACAAATTGACAATTTATATACTTTTTAACCTCAAACGCTCGTCTTGTCTAAGTCTGCGTGAACTCTATTTTCCAGTTCATGGTCAATACAGTTAGGGTATGGCGAAAAACTCCCATCTCATTTTCTTCCCCAACTTCAAAATCATCCTACATCACTGCAGAAGTAAAGACCCAGTCTTTGTAAAGTGAACATGCAAAGAAGATCAAACGGCCTTTAAAAAAAAAAAAAAAAAAAAAAAAAAAAAGGTAAAACAGCGATGCAGGGCGATTTTGACATTGAAGAAGAAAACGTGACGGAAGTTTTTCGACATACCCTAATTGTATTGACCCAGATTACACAATACAGACAAGACGAGCATTTGAGGTTAAAAAGTATATAAGTTGTCAATGTTTCGAAAATGACCGATCGTTTTGCTAGATAAGACCCTTCTTCCTCGGCTGGGAACGTTAAGAGCCAATTGAAGCTGCATTTACACTTCATTTTGGAAGTTCAAACTTGGGGGCACCATTGAAGTCCACTATATGGAGAACATTCCTAAAAACTTTTCCTCAAGAAACATAATTTCTTATCGACTGAAGAAAGACAATGAGGTGAGTACATTATCTGTAAATTTTTGTTCTGGAAGTGAACTTCTCCTTTAAATCAGTGTTCCTGTGTAGTTTTAATTAGGCGTCACTTGGTTTGGGTCGGACTCATGGATTATTAGTCGGATATTAGTGAGTCGTCAAGAATCTTGTTGATCAGAAACCACAGTCACTCCTCAAGACCACATTCTTCCCATTCTACTAGGTAATTCATTCTGCCATCCATTGTGTCTCTAGACAGTAAGAATATTTTCAAGGATGGGCTGCCAAAACTTTGTTTGGATTCAGCCTTACAGTACCTTATTATCATGGGAGGTGGAAGCTGAGAGGATCATGCTTGGAGAGCTTATCGTTTTTGTATTTTCTATAGGAATCAGTATAGCAGGATATCTGTAAGTATTCTTTAGGTGCTGTAGGCCAGTCCTACTCCTGGAGGGGCATCTTTCAGCACAGTTTAGCTCTATTCCTAATTAAACACACATGAACCAGCTAATCAATGTCTTTAGGATCACTAGAGACTTCCCTGCTGTAGGTGGTTAATTAAAAGTAAATACAATCAGCAAAGACCTGAAAGAAATGCTTTATGCTTTATTAACTCTCTAATCAATGTCTTCAAACTTCTAGGGATCCTTTTATGACTATAAATTGATGATCGCTAACAATCATTGGATCCATGCTGAACACCACAATCTAAGTGAGTCTTAAATTAAGAAGACACAACAAAATGAGTCCAAATCACGAACACTAAAATCAGAATCATATGTAATCCAAAAGAGAGGCTCTGAAACAACTGAATATAATACCTTGAATTTCAACCACTATATCAAGACTATGAAGAAATTTCACGAGCTGCAGACTTGAAATAATATTTTGCAATGAAAGTTTTTTAAACTGTTCTGACAATGTGCTACTCTCACTATTGTCTCAGATTAATATGACTGTCCATTTGGTGCCCGGTATAGACTACTAAACTTCTGCAACTTAACTGAATGTATTAGTAGTTACTGTACAGTAATAAGGAGAAAACCAGACAGATATTTTTTCACAAAAAGAAGATACACCTTGTAAGAACATTATTCCAAAGATTTCTAACATTTATAAAGAGAGGCTTAAGTTGATTCAGGATTGTTAGTGAGGATTGTTTGATAAACCTAACACATTGTAATACAGCTTCACCAAGAGGCTGTTATTGAAATATGTGACAATACTGGACCCAAGAACAACTTGGGAGTTTTTGGTAAACTGGTACACTGTGATTAGTGAAGAAATATTTGTGACATTTGTGATCTCACAAATCTCACAAATCTGGAAGTGAAGACATTTTTTGGCTTTCTACAGGTGTGCATCTACAGTATGTGTAAACTGTCAAGAGCCCATAATTCCTGGATATATTCTTAACCCACACTGATTACTGCTGTCCATTTGGCATAGCTGAGGAACAATATTTATTAACCATACTGAGACCAACAACACAGAAGCAATTTATTGAGGCTTCAGTTTTGCTCTGTAAATTTTCGTCTAAACACTCATATCATCAAGACAGATGACGCATATTTTTCGGCACAGGCCAGAACAGCAGCTCCACAAATCTTAGAAATGTGGATGGAGCATTTGTCAGGACCATAAGCATGACTTGGAACTGATACAGGGTACTTCCAGTGGTAAAGGCAGAGTTATTCCCTTCTCATATGACTCTCATTCAACTTGCCAAATGAGTAACAAGTTACAACAAATGTCTGAGTCAACTAACCCATTCAAAATTACTACACTCACCACTTTAACTGCACTCACCACACCAATTATTTGACCTTGTAATGCAAGACACGGCTCAATTACTGAAGAGTTCGGAAATACAGTGAGTTTGCTTAGTTGATTACGACAAAAGGACAAAATGTCACTGTGACAAATTCGCTGTAGTGTGCATTGATTTCACTATGTTTAGATTTGTAAATTGAGTGGAATTATTTTAAATATACTGTATACATATTACACAAGTACATATGCAGGTACGTATAAGCTAGCAAAACAAAAAACAATTTAAATGCGAGTATAAACAAGTATTTGTCTGGTACTTCTTATTAAATGTTTTATTTTATTTTATTTAATTTTTTTTTTTACATACAACTGCAAATCTGTTATGTTTCTCCAATAAATGTTTGCATATGTTCATGGAATCAAACATAAATGTATATTTTTTGTATTTAATATACAATAATTGTTACTCAGAGGTAAGTTTTATATTCTTTCATTTTTGTATGAACAATTTGTTGAGGAGCTGTTAATCAAATATTGTTGAAATTATTTAGTTGATTTTGTTACAAGGAGCTCTGGAATACTTGATTCTGATTGGTCAGTCATTCAGAGGTGTGTTATTCCATTGTCATTAGCAATGCCGAATAACATACTGCTCATCCGGGTATTTGAGGCAGGTGCTTCGTACATGAGTACTTCTTACTATCAGTGAAACCTTCAGCATTAATAGTAGGCCTGTGGTAATATTGTTAAAATGTTTGTCTTATTGTCAGAATGATTTATTTGTACACTGTCAAAGGATGTAAAATACCTGTCAAATGTTAAAATGTTTTCTTCTCAAATAGAATTGTATGTCCTCATCTTTATTAATGTGGTGAACGTGTATGTAATTATTCATATGTGTGTACATAATGCCTTAAATGTCTTATCTGAACTTCATCAAAGCGTAATGCAGTTTTTAGAACTGTTTGTCTTTAAAAACTTTCTTTAAAGGGGTCATCGGATGCCCATTTTCCACAAGTTGATATGATTCTTTAGGGTCTTAATGAAAAGTCTCTAATATACTTTGATTGAAAATTCTCAATGGTTTTGTAAAACAACACCCTTTTTACCTTGTCAAAATGAGCTCTGCAAAAATCATCTCATTCTAAGGTAGTGTTTCTCAACGGGGGCGGTACCGCCCCCCAGGGGGCATTCGGACAGCATCGGGGGGCGCTGGAAGCAATATTTCTGAAAGGGGGTTGTTGAGCTCTTCCTGGGGGGCGTTTGGTCAAGACGAGTTTACACCAAAGATGTATGAGCTGAAACTTGCAAATAAAAATGGTCTGCCACATCCTAACTGTCTTTACTGGATACGTAAAAACGCACTTTCTATATCTATCGTTCAACTTGTCTGTAACGCCGGCGTGTGGAATCCCGCAGGCAGAAATAGAACGCGGCATCCGTTTATTGTAGCGCTCGTGCTCAGTTATTACTGAACGACAGATTATAACGGGATCTATGCGCTTTAACACACGTGTCGCGCTGTTCGCGGCCTGTGTAGTAGTGGTGTTCGCTGCTAGTTTACACCAATACTCCCGCTCCTAGACTGGACGGTGTATCATTTCCTTAGCAACGACTTCAGTACTTCAGTGTTTGCTTGACTTTCTGTAGTGCAGCTGCTGCGTCAAAACAATAGGAAGCATTTAGACACGATGAAGCAAGAGGTGTTTTTTCTTGTTTAGAAAAATTAATACTTTTTGTTTGCTGATTGGCTGCGGTTGGTTTGAATACCAAATTTCTAAAGAGTTTACTCAAAGCTCACAAATATAGCCTAATTTATATCCACGTGGCTTTTTTGCTCCTTTTTTGCTTCTAATGACAATGATACTTAAAATGATAAATCAAAAATGTGATGAATGTCATGTGCTATTCAATGACATTAAAAAATAAATAAATGTATATATTCTTCTCTTGCTAAGCTACAGTACATTACTACAGCTTTCAATGTCACATGATCTTTCAGAAATTATGCTGATTGTTGCTTAAGAAACATTTCGTATTATAGCTGGCACAACACACTGACAAAAAAAACAAACAAAACAAAACAAGATTTGAAATTGAATTGACTATAACAAATATATAAATCAGGACAGCACTAAAATAGTAATTTTCTACAACCCCAATTAAAAGTTGGGGCATTTTGTGAAATGCCATAAAATTAAAAATATGTCATTTGTTCTGTTTAGCCTATATTTAATTGACTCAAGTACAAAGAAAAAATCCAGTGTTTTCACTGGCCAACTTAGTTTTATTTTGTTAATATAATCAAATTTTGAGCCATGATCCAGCTTTGCTTGCGAAGACTGAGAAGCTACATTTATAGCCAAACATGATACCCTCACCTATTATTTCACCTATTATTAATTCACCTGCTTGCTGTGTTTCAAAGCAGTTTATTTGGTTATTCTATAACCTTTTCACTTTTATTTTGCCTCTGTCCCAACTTTTTTTTAAGTGGGATGAATACTTCAAATCAATCAATGAATAAATATTTTATAAATAAATGTTTATATTTAAGTTGGTCAGTGAAAACTTTGGAAATCTTTTCTTTGTACTTTTGTCAATTAAATAAACGTAAAATAGAATGAACAAATCACAGATTTTATAATTTTACAAAATGTCCCAACTTTTCTAGAATTATGGTTGTACTTAGTTTTTCTTAAGTAAACTTTGAAATATTCTCACCAAATCTATGAAATATAGTAAAGTAGGGTTTGTGTGTAAATGTGGGATTTACCCACCAAAATAACAATGTCCACTATGTCATTTTTATTTAGTCTTTTTAAATTCGGGGCAACAAGATATATCCGCATCTCAGCAACACTGAAGCTATAGCAATGAAAACCACAAACATGCTCAAAAACTCTGTAAATTAATGTTATTACACTTATTTTAAAATAATTTACTGTAAAAAAGTACACTGTCTTTTTTGATCAATTCAATGCATCCTTGAAATAAAGTAATTTCCTAAAAATCATAATGACTCCATACATTTGAATTACTGTAAATACAATATCAGTCCTCATTATAAACACAAAATAATAATAATCAACTTTAATATTCAGTGAGGACAGTTAGACTATGATTTATTTGATGGGGGGCGGTGAGGGGCCTGGATAATGGGTAGGGGGGCGCTGGCCCAAAAAAGGTTGAGAACCACTGGTCTAAGGGGTTGTTCCTTTAAATGCAAATGAGCTCTGCTCACCCCACCCCTCTCTTCTCTATGTGGAATGATGAGTCTGTTTATTTTAGCCGCTAAACTTCCTAAATACCATGTTATAAGGAAAGGCGATCGCAAAGATTCATAAAAAAACCCTTATACTCACTTCTGCTGTAAGTGAAGCTGGATCACGAATGATTCGCGCGAACGTAGACGGATATATGTAGATCGGGAGGCGCATTCCCTTCACAAACAAATGTAATCTACTGCATCTTCAGCGGCTCAGATGTGGGGAGTAAATGATGACCACTATGTTCATTATTACATCCAACAACACAACACCTCAATCACTCAATTGGAGATATTCTTGTCTGACTTACATCCCTGCTTCAGCATCGAAACAAGGAAGTTACTGGACTGTGACAGCTGGTCTAAGGTAAGAGCTCATGTCAATCAACTATTGTGGGAGCGGCCTCTGTCGGTGTGACGGCACAACGACAGGCATTTGAGAACGGCTCGATTTGAAAAAATGGGATATTATTTTTACAGATTAATTAATAACCACCGCATGGATTTTTATCATTATAAGGTAGATTTGTACAGACACTGCTAAAACAAAATAATGTTCAAAGAACATGAAAAAGTGAACTTAGTGTAGCGTTTAAAGAGCTCATAAAATATTTCAACTCAAATCAGTTTTTTGTGCCATGTAATTAAAGTCTTTAGGATGATTCACACATTTAGATTTGAATTGCAGGTCTCCTGCTCCCTCAATTCAATTCATGCTTTGCTTTCCTTTCTACTCTCTCTGAATTGAATTACCTGACCACAAACTTATTAAGTTATAACTAAATAAATAAATTAATTAATTAATTACACACATAATTTTTTTTAAATAATCAGTAAATGTTAATTTATTTAATGAATAAGAGTAGAATTAGTGAAGGTTCAAGGTGGTCCACTTTATCTAGCACAATCAAAGTGGGTCAGCAATTTTTATCCACCTTACAAAATATATTCTTTGCATTTTAATCTATGTTAGCTGAAGTAACAAATAAACAAGCACTGTCACAATAATATATGTTTACTAATTGTGAGAAGTTAGAAATTAAAATCTTAATGCCAAAGGGCTTCCTATCAAAGGCAGACCTCTGTTGTGATGTAGCCACAATCAGTGATGTAGTGTCATATTGCATTATCATTAATTAAAGAGCACTGTTATGCTGTGTAAACAGCCCACTTTACCTGAATACACACGTTTATTAAAATTATCTCTACTATTCATTTCCACATCTTTCTAAAACAATCTTTAAATCTTTCCAAAAAATAAAAAAATAAAAAAATTGTTTGACATAAACACAAACTAATTGTTCAGCCAAGCTACTTCTGTTATGTTATACTTTATGTTGGTTTAGAGAATTTTTTTTCTCCAATCTGTTGTCCAGTTGCAGTGGTTCCCAACCAACCTGGAGCCCCTTCTTTGTCTGACACACCTATTTCAGGTCTTGGAGTCTCTACTAATGAGCTGATGTCCTAAATCAGGTGTGTTTGATTAAGGGAACTTGCAAAATGCATGGTTGGGAAGCACTGCTCTTTTGTTTTAGAAAACAGTACAACGGCGAGCACATCGACTATGAACGCCTCTGAAGCGTTTTTTTTTTTTAACTGATTGGTATCGGCTCTCCTAAGTCTGATCCAAATCCTGATCTGGTGTCTTGCAGTAGGTGGCGTTATGCGCCTATAAATATGGCAAGCCAAAGTATTCATATACACTTTGCCGGGCGTCTGATTGGACCGACTGGAGAGAACGTGCTCTCTCTTTACATTTCTTTAAATGAGCTCACCCTCCAAGATCACTGTTATAAATATGAGCCGTGTCTAAAAGGTTAAGGGGGGAGGTGTTGCTACAGTTTATAGCAATATCTTTAGTTTTTTTTAGAGGTCGGGTTTCAAGTATAATTCGTTGGAAGTAATAGTGTTTCATATAACATTATCCAGAGAAAAGTGTTAATGATAAATCCCTTATGACGTTTGTACTGGCTACTGTATACTAGTGTTGGGCGAAATGTTCAATTTTCATATTGTCCTATCGTCAGCCTGTGAGATCGACGATACACGATATTATTGTGCTAATTTATTTAATTATTTACTTCGTTTCACTGCCGGCAAATGAACCAACACCAGCATAAGGCTAAAAGCAGCCTAATGTTTTCACTATGACAATATGATGTTATCAAAGAACATCATCACTGACTAGCCTAGTCTAGTGCGAGTTTATGCACTTTAAAAAACACTCCCGGTGCCATAAGTGAATACAATAGTTACATCACTATATGATGAATAAATTTATTACCCCTTATTTACACTGCACACGTCTGCAGCATGAAGGGGGGCCATTCCCCCCAAAACAAGTTACTGTGCCCCCTTTTCCATCCTCTCCCCTCCTTGCTGAACGATTTCAAAAGTGAAAGTAAAACCTCGCTGCAAGTTTCTGAAGCGCCCCAGAAGCGGCACTGCATTGCTAAAGTTAGGTCCCTTGACGGATAATAATAATAAACGTCTTGCTATCGTCAAAGGCATCAGCAACAGGCGATATCTTTGACTATCGTCGATACACGATGCTATCGTCTAACCCTACTGTATACAAGCCACAAGGGCACCATACAAACTTTATTAAAGAATTTGCTGCTTTTCTATTCGTGTTAGTGTTGGCTGCTTATTGTTGGTGATTGTAATATCCATGTTCATAATGAAAATGATGCATTGGGATCAGCATTTATAGACAACCTGAACTCTGTTAACTCATGTTAATGGCGTTAAAATTCTGCAGCAAAGCGATGATATCTCAGATCTAGTCCTGTGTATAATCCATATAGCTAAAACTGTAAATTCAACTCCTTGTTAGAATATGGTAGAACCATTACTTCTACCACAAAAGACTGCTTTGTAAATAATCTTTCTGATTTATCTCAATTCCTCAGCATATACAATATTTAGAGGTATTTTGTGTTGCATGGCGGGAAAGTACTTTCTCTTACAGAAAAGCATTAAAAACTGCTAGATCTGATTACTTTTCATCTCTTCTAGAAGAAGACAAACACAACCCCAAGTATTTATTCAATAACAAATTACAAAATAAATTCAATAACAAATAACAAAAAAAAATATAACATCAGCAGGTGCAGACATATTCCAAAAGCACAGTGGTAATGATTTTATGAACTACTTTACTTCCAAGATCAATCCTATTAGAGATAAAATGGTTACACTTTATTTTGTCTTTTATCTAAAGTGGACTATCAAAATAAAGTGTTACCGATAAAATTGTAACTATGCAGCTGTCAGCCACAGTATCGCATCAGATAATCCACTGTAGATCCCCTAAGGAACAATTGCACTTATTTTCTTCTATAGGAAAATAAAAAAACCCTTCTTTTTAACCTGGCTTACAAATTCCGAGGTCACCGTAGCTGAGCTCACCAGATCCAGACTATGTCCAGATCCAGTCCTTATTCAGTCCAGATGGAGGATCAGCACCTACAGACGACCACTAAAGGCCTGAATGTCAGCGGAGACCATGTCAACTAGATGAGCCCCAGAGACAGATCCCCTCCGAAGACCTTGTCACCTATCGGAAACCAGATGAGTCCTCTGCACAATCTGAATTTACTGCAGCCTAGAATTAAACTGCTGGTTTCATATGGCCAGAGGAGAACTGAACACTATTTCGACACACTATTTTTCTGTTAATACTGTAAAGCTGCTTTGACACATTCTGCATTATAAAAAGCGCTATATAAATGATGGTAACGGTAAATGGTAATGTTCTTAGAATTGCACGTCGAAAGCGTGTGCTTACTTTTTTAGGGCTTGAATCTGTCATGTTTTGTCCGCTATATGTGGTATTACGGTGATGCATTGCTGTTTTTGATGACTCCAAACTTTTAATAGCAAATCACGTCAATGATGCACGTTTTGACACTCAAAAACGCATGTTTCCGAGGCGCGTTTTTCGAAAAACCCATAGCGCATTGTAAGAATATGCATTTTTATGGCAAATCACACGTCGAGGACGTGCGTTTTGCTGTCAAATCACTGCTCACTAATGCTTCAGAATGAAACACAATGCATCAAGTGTCGGGGGGTGAAAACTTTTTGAATTTTAAGATCAGGGTAAATTTAACTTATTTTGTCTTCTGGGAAACATGTAAGTATCTTCTGTAGCTTCTGAAGAGCAGTACTAAACGAAAAAAAAAAAAAAATGGTATTTCCGCAAATACATTTTTTTTTAAAAGTACACATTTTTATTCTATGTAAACTTCTGAATGGGGACATTTTTATAAATTCAACTATTATTTTCTCTTGTGGACTATATGTAAATGTCTTTTATGTGAAATTCAGGTCAGTACTAAAAAAATAACATGCATTTTGTATGATCCCTCTTATTTTGGTAAAATCATTAACATTTTGCAGATTCTGCAAGGTGTATGTAAACTTTTGACCTCAACTGTAAGTATCAGATCAGGAGATAATCAATATTCAGTGACTCGGATCGGGGGCACAAAAACCTGATCGGGACACCCCTAGGCAAAGTATAAACAAGACTTTAGAGTATTTTCCACTTTAACTCACCTGCCTGTAATTTTCTAATCATGAGCACAATGATTAGCTTGTTAAGATAAGTTTGAGAAATCAGAGCTGAACTTTGCAGGTCACTGGCCCTCGAGGGACAGAGAAATTCTGCAATACACTATTTTAGTTAAACTACAGCTCTGCATTGAGTAAAATAATAGGCTAATAAAGGAAGGCAAAATACTGAATGATGCAAGTAGTGGCACTACTGAATTCATGACACAAATACAGACCAGTCTGTATATAAAGTACTTTATTTTGTATTCTAATACAAATTTGTGCCAAAATAGCAAAATAGCACTGAACTAGCAATTGTAATTAGATAGTAAGCAACAATCATAAAACTGCAGGGTGTCACACTTTTGGATTTCTAGGAGCTCATGTTGAATGTGGGCCATTTGAATGCAGAATAAAGATGGGATTATAGGATAATCTGTGAAAGGACAGAGGATTATGACTGGGCTATCTCTGTAACCCTTCTGAGATATGTGCCCTGACTTAACTTCAGCTCTCATACTCATCTGCCACAGATCCAGCTCGTGTGCTGTCCTACAAACAAATGATGTTTAGAACACACTCAAAAGTTTATGCAATACGATAAAAAACAAAACAAAAAAAGATTAATAAATAAACTGTGATGCTTGGCATATGATGTGATGCAATTTTTTTTTTGGAAGCATTAACTTTGGATTTTGTGTGAGTGATATTATTTACTGTTGTAAAACAATGAAAACATTACCAAGTAAGAAAAAAAGATTTCTAAAAGTCCAACAGCATAGACCATTTTAAACTTCACTACAATGTGCAAGGAGGTCCATTTTTTTTGTCTTCATCATATATTCCACTTTGCTTTGGCTAAAGCCAGGGCTCATTCAGTAATACCTTATCCAACAGGGAATTGTAAATCAATAAGTTTCAATGAAGAAAATGAATAACGTTATTATCCAACGCAAGGATGGAATTTGTAGTTCCCTTAGGAATCAAAGCCTTTAAAAATCAATCCATTTCTTTGCCATTATTGAAATTGAAAAAAAATGTTTTTTAAAAGTAAGTGCTTTAAATATGGTTATGCATTTAACTAAACATTATTTACTTGTCTTTTAAATTATTATTGCAACATTTATTGCTTATATTTACTGTATTGTATATCATGAGATTAGATCACAATCTAAACCTAAATCTAAATCTAAATCTCACAAAAAAGGCAAGGTAGAGAATTAGTAATGAAAGAAAAATGTTATTAATATGGCATATGCTAGGTCCACAAGCTATTTTGAATTCTCAACATCAAATTCTCATAATACCAAAGCAAAAAGAGGACAGATATCTCAGGTCATGAGGAGCGGAGAACATGCAGTGAAGGACTGGAAGTAGAATGACCTTCACTAACCTCATCAGATGGCAACAAAACCAGCAGAGTGGTCATTAAACACATTCAACAGGCGTGCAAGTGTAACGTCCAACGTCAACCACTGGAATGCCCAAGGCACACTCATGCTTAACAAGGTATTGAAACTTTTGTTCTATTTTATGAGTGAGAAAACACAAAGCAACATTGAGCTCATGAACATCTCAAAGCTTCTTACAGCATTACTGCTGCATACAGTCGATGAAGCAATACTTGGAATTGGAGGATTTCATTTTGCCGCCACAACTGATGCCAAATTCAAACAAAGGCAGCTCAAATCACAAAGCCAAAATACATATTCAGTTTTCTAACAACAACCTTTCACAGACATGCTGCTATATTGCTGGTCTCATAACCATTAATAACCAAAACAAACTGATCCACTAATATGTAGTACTAGAAAGTCAAGCCTCCATCAAGAGGAAAAGAATAAATTAGTATGAAAAATACTATGTAGCCTCATTATAAAAATACACAATCAGACTAAAATTGAACTATACTTGGACCCTGTGCACCAAGCAACCGTAGGTAACCAGGTTAGCAGACAGCTACGTCAGTACAGCAATCAAAAAGTTAATAGAAAACATATTTAACTTTAGGATGCCTTTCATCAAAATACTGACACCTCATCTAACCGTTGAACCTCATATTCCGTAAGTACACAAAGGTTTTACAAATATCGTATGATGTGACATGATTCAGAGCTAATCAAAGTGAACCCAGAGTCCATCAAGTTCCAAATTATCCTGGAATGTCTCTAGCTGAAATCATTAGGGTTAGCTTTAATGCAGAGGCAACAAGGTTGAGCAGGAATTTGTGTAATCCATCAGAAACTGGTGATGACATTAGTGGCAATAATCTCTGCAGAAATCCTGCCAAAAACACAGATTTAAGGCAATGACAGTCCAGCTTTTAAATAACTCTTTTGCATGATGTGAGCCTGAAGGTATGCCAAAAATTAAAAATCACTGCTGCGTCCATCCATGATGGTCATGTCAAGCTGCTCAAACAAGTTTTAATCCAACATTGTGTTGAAGTGTCTGACATAGAGATCTTCAGAGGATCTACGCTTACCTAGTCTGTAAAATGAACATCAGATGGCAAAATATTTAAATGCATGCTAAAGCAGTCTACAACTAACTATAGTGACATTACCACTGTACTCTTTAAAGAATATTGGAGTCATGCAAATACCATCATGTATCATTCAATACCATCTGACAGCATCAGCTTACTTGTCAGTGAGCGCCACTTTGGCCTCAAGATCAACAGGAGACAATACAAACAAAACAAAACAAAACAAAACATAGCAACAACAACAAAGTTCTAATTTAGTTTTGCTGTTGTGTCACTGTCACGCGTGAATATAAACATATGAACATCCAGCAGACAGTTAAAGGGTCTTACCGCAGTCCTGACAGAGCACCTGACTGACATCCTTCCTCACGGTGCGCTTGGTCTCCACCGGCGGGAAAACTGCCGTGAACACAGACGTGTCATTTGTGGGTTCCATAAAGAACATGTACCGGATCCCGGTGTTGAGCTGGAAACATCTGCCACCTTCAAACCATATGAGAGACACCACAGAGTCCTTGAGCAGCCCTCCCGTCTTCAGCTGCCACACCTGCTGCACTCTGACGCGCACCTGCCGCGACGCGTTCACCGGCGACTCTCTCTGCGCTTCAGACCAGTTCCGCTCTGCCCGCCCTTCCTCCTGGAGCTTCCCCTCAAACACGACCCCTGAGCGGCGTGCGAACTCCTGCACTGACGCCGCGGGCGGAGAACAAGCGAAACTCCCACACCGGACCACACGCGTCCACAGGGACAAACACACAACCACTCCACAGAGAGCGGAGACCGAGAAAGAACCGCGTCCTGACGGAATCGCCCACATCCTCGCCCGCGCGTTTCTGGCGTTCAGCTGGATGAATTAAAGTGGACCAGAAGAAGTGAATAGAGAGTAGCGTGGGTTCAGTTGGCTCTTCAGCTGATCGTATTACAGGAGGCGGGGTGAGGGATCTCAGCCGCTGCGAGGAGGATTTCCCCACTGCGACGCGACAAAGGACGCGTTGTCGCGTCGTGTGTGAAATTACCGACATAGTTCCCTATTTATTTGTGTTCAGTAGATGGTATGGGCGTTTGAAAATATAGCCTATTAATTTTGAAACGCTGTCAAAACTCTAAAAAAGTAATCTTCCACAACATTTAAAAGTTGAACTATAAGCTATTGAAAGTTTTGGGCAAAATTAAAACAGCCTTTAAAAAATTAAAGAAAAAAAAAAAAATTGAAAGGCAACATAAATGCCACTGTTTGTCCAACACAAACCACAATTAAATGTAGAAATGAATAACATGCTGTAAAAACATCTGACAGTGATCTGACATTTCTAAAAAATATATATATACATATAGAGAAAAAAAAAACAAAAAAACAAAACGCTTCATCTAAGAAATGTTTAACCCTCTGTTATTGTTCATTTGGGATGTTTGTAAAATGAATATACTGTATTTCATTTCAATAATGTGTTTTTTCTTTAATATTTTGCGGTTTTAGTGCATTTCATGTTACTAATTAATATTCTAAATTATGGGCTCTTTTTTGTTTAAACTATAAAATATATATAGAATTGGGGCAGAATTTGTTTCCACCTTGTGGAAAAAAAAAAGAGAAAGAAAATCACTTGTAATAACATGGTATAGCACATCTAGCCTGTATAGTCATATTCAGCGCTGTGTATTGCTTAGTTACTGAGCAGTGTTTACAGGCAAATTTTTGTCACCCCTTCATTGCTGTGCACTTTTTTATGCATTGTGGCTGATTTTTAGATTACACACACAAAAACATCTTTGCATTTTTGTATTTTTGCCTATTTCCTATTAATTTCCTATGGTGGTCATTTTTGACTGTGAACAACACAAGTGTGAGTAAAAGTTACCAAGTTTCGTACCATTTCAATGTTGCCAAATTTCCA
The DNA here is from genome assembly GCA_036247105.1 of Cirrhinus mrigala. Classification (NCBI taxonomy): domain Eukaryota; kingdom Metazoa; phylum Chordata; class Actinopteri; order Cypriniformes; family Cyprinidae; genus Cirrhinus; species Cirrhinus mrigala. The sequence continues at coordinate 409,290 of CM070016.1, read as the reverse complement.
AACTGTTTTTTTTTTTTTTTTGTCTAAACTGACAGAAAACCAGAGGGTTAAACGTTAATATGCGGTAGCACCTTTCAGTCCAAATGTATCTTCATTGTAAAGACTTGTAGTCAAAATGTTGTCAGATGTATTTTACTGTTTACTTGTTGATAGACATTACAAAAATTATGATGATTTTGAATTTTAGGAAAATGATTCTAATGCAAATGAGACATTTGACTCAAAACCTTACAGTTATTGATATGCAAAAACTTGTAACAACTTCACTGTTTAACAACTACCCCCAGACTCCTCTATATTCAGCTGGAAAAACTCACTGGAACATGTATTTGGACGTGGCCCAGCTCGTCTGATCCAAGATTACCTTCTGTGAACTCCAGGTGGCCTTGCCTGGTGAGTTTCCAAAAATGCTGAATTATACAGACTTGATGTCAAAATTTTAAAAGATCTTTAAAACTCGCTGCACATACATTCATTGGCACCCTCTTCATGTACAATTTCACACAAAACAAATTATTACAATCACAAAGATTAGACACTAAATAAATAAATAAATAAATAAATAAGAAAGAACATAGGAGCACAGTAGAGGAGAAAAAGCCTGTTCTTACAATGTGCCCGTCCCAGTGGAGCCATCAAATTTTGATTCCAAAATTGACCCTGACATGAAGAAAGGTCACTATAAAAATCTGAAAAGAATAGTTCATAATTATTCACTAACACTAATTGGTGCTATAGGTGCTAAATATTACATGTCATACAAGACAATTTAAAAAAGGCTGCGTCCAAGTGATTAGACAGCCAACGTGTTGTCAAGCATATAATGCCTAAGCAGAACATGGTAGGGTGAAATTGCCTGTTTGGTCTCTAAGAGGCCTTTTTGACTCTCTATCCTTGTTGACAACCCATAGTATTTCAATCTGGAACACATACATCCACTTAACCAAGCAGTATTTTATGAGTACAATAAAGTAGTATTTATATGTATGATATGTTGCAAGTTCTACAGTTTTGCATAGCTTAATATTTGAAGCTCACCGATAAATGTATTGTCTTACCTTTGTGACTGGACAAAAAGCGTCACTAATGACAAGAATCAAATGCATGCAAAAGGCTCACATCTAGATACACTCTCATGGAGTGAAATGGAACAAAATTGTATTTTTCCACAGGAGCTACAGCAAATGTACACTGAAAAACAAACAAACAAACAAACAAACAAACAGTTAAGTTAAAGATTTTACAGTTAAAAAACTGGCAGCTGTGGTTGTCAGAATTTTACCATAAAAAATATGGTAGCAACATTTTAGGATTTACAGATTTAACTTAAATTTAGATTTAAATACCACAATTTCATTAACTGATATAAACTGAATCTAACTGAAATCTGTTAAGTACCTTTGTAGCACACTGATAACCACCAAAAGCAAGTCACATGATGAACCAAAGCCCATCACAAGCAGCTTTTAAATACTAACAAATATGGATGATGCACAGTGTCATTCACACAAACAATAAATATGAAATAATGCAATAAACGTTCAGCAACATTAGAACATACAACCCTATTCACTGTAAATTGTATGTTCTTTTCACTTGCAAAAACGGTATACTATCATAAAATTATATGTAATGTCCAATACAGTTTTTCACTACATATAGTAGGGGAACTTACCGTTAACCAATTAATAGGTTTTTACTGTAGCACTTTTTTACAGTCTTTTACCATAAAAATCACTGTCAGCGACTTCAGAAACCTTTAAGAAAGGTTTAACTTCATGCAAATAAACAGCCACTTGGTTCTTGGGGAGCAACAAGAAATAAGAGTGAAGACTATGGCAGTGGAGCTCAAACGTCACCCGTCTCAAGTGCAGGCAAGACAGGACAGAGAACTTCTGCACGATTTGTTTGTAAAAGCAAACACGGATATAATAAAATGGCGTATGTTACAGTCAGCTGTCTACATGAATTTGATTCATACATTGATGGTTCTTGTTGATTTTATGATGCAATGAGCAATTCAGAACTGATGGAGTTCATATTAAAACAGTTTCCTGAATTTTCCTAAAGTTTTGGGATTTTTGGGTAATTTTTAAACATTGTATATTGTTAGACTGCATATTGCCCTGCTGTAGATTATGACAACCCTCTCCAAGACCAGAATGTGTTTTAGAGACAAGAATAATCATTTCATGTCAAATTAGAATATCTTTGTTTTACCAGCAATATATATAATCTGTGATTACATTTTATAAAGATATGTTCAGAAATGCAATCTATACCAATAGCATTTACATTTTTTACATTTTGCTTGATTGTTTATATCATCGCAAAATGTTCCTAGGGTAAATATCACTGTAGGGTGCCTTTTGGTGTCCTGTACATAAATACTCATACTCATTTTAAGTCATCCTTAACATAAAAATGACTATGAAAGGGTGTGTTATATTAGACTAAGTTTTTATGTTCATAACAAAAGCATTAATTGGCTCTTTTTTTTGTTGTTTTTTTGTGTAAGAGGATGCATTCTATTTTTATGCATGTCCCATGCACTGCTCACTAAATTTGAATGAGAGTAGAATATAGTCAAATTGTGAAATTTAAAAATTTGTTCTCCTATTAATATATTGTTAAATAAGAGAATACTCAGTTTGAGTGTATTGATCATTTGGTAATAAAAACAATATTTTTTATTTAATAAAAAAGTAGAGTTTGTCCATGTCCCTTGAATGGTTGTCCACCCTGTCGTATTAGGGAATCCGTCCCTTTAAGAAAAGACCATTCCCTTTAGTGACATCAGGACAACAGATTTTTTGGTGAGTAAGCTGACTTTTCATTTGACAAATGATGATGTAAGATAATTACATTTTCAATGTAACTGAGAATGTAATTATATTTATTATTATTATTATTATTATTATTATTATTATATTATTTTTTATTATATTATGCTCTGTGTGTCCACCTCATCATGTGCTGGTCCACCCTGTAATCCTTTTAAAATTTTAAAATAATATTTTAAATAATAATTCAATCATATCTGTATAATCCAGTGTGTTCAATAGCTAGGTATAGTGGCAATAACATGCAAACAAAAAACTGCATCCAAATCAAAGAAAACCAGTTTTCTCCAAATAAGAAAAAATACATGTGCAAATTGTATGAGTTTCTTTAAAAACACATGGTTTACATAAAATCTTTTATGTATTTATAATTTGAAAGCAAACAAATATCACTGTTTAAAACAGGGAGATCATACCTTTCAGAAAATATAATTAGCATCTTAATACTGGAAAGAATATTATTTAATAGTAATAAATATCTCCATGACAGGGTGAATATATTTCATGGTTTATGCTTTGAATAATGGCCCCTAAGTATACCAAAATGTGTGGGAGCTCAGCTAATATGTTTCTATAGCACTTGAGTGTTCACTATTTATGACATGACATAAAGCGTATGGGAAACTTGTGAGTACTGTAAGGGTTAAAAGGCACTCTATTGTGATATTGACCCACTATATTATCACCAGCTCTTTATTATAAAGTTTGAGACATATGTCCAGATTTATCAGCATACATGCAGTACACTCTTAAAAATAAAGGTGCTTTAAAGGGTTCTTCACAGTAATGCCATAGATGAACCATTTTTGGTTCCACAAAGAACCATTCAGTCAAAGGTTCTTTAATGAACCTTCTTTTTCTTCCCTTTTTATAATCTGAAGATTATAGATTTGTGACACAGAAAGTTTCTTAAGAAGTTAAAGGTTCTTTATGGAACTATTTAAACAAAACGGTTCTTCTATGGCATCGTGAAGCACCTTTATTTTTAAGAGTGTAACTCACGCAGAGTGATAAATACTATAGCAAAACTGCTTGTATTACTACAAAACATAAGCTATATTAGGGACTTTAAGCATCACCCACGGATGGAATGGCAACGGCATTCCGACGTCATATTGCGCGTTCACGACTTTAACTGCCTCTTCTTGACGTTCTACTGTAGCCGTCTACTACGGGAGAACAGCTGGTCTGCCGTAGTTTTTACAACGTCACAGATTAGTAGATAAATGTTACATTTTATAGTATATACCACTGTAATTCCATCAGTATACGATAATACCATTAGTCTTTCATTTAATCTGTGTTGAAATGTTTTAAACTTAAGCCAAGTAAACAATGTTTTCATTTGTACAAAGATATGTCTGCTGTTGGCATCAGCACCTAGTTGCTTAATGATTTTTACGTTCTCGGCTACGGCGGGGTTACAGCCTATTTCCGGTCATCGTAGCCGTTCCATTGGAAGCTGTTGCTTAAAGTCCCTATTAATGCTCAGCTCTAATCGGATACATGCAGCTATGAGGCACGATGGTATTATAATATAAACATTAAGATTTTCTGCAACGTCTGTCCAGTATGTATGAAATGTTAGTGTACATTAAATCATATGTCATATAGAGCAGTGAGCTGTAAGCTTAAAAGTGGTGACAGCATTTCTTCTTGATCCTTCAGATCTGACTGTGCTGGATCATGACTCACGGAACTCAATTTTCACTACATGCGGGTAGTTGCATATCTTTAATTATTTGATTATTATTGTTACATTTTTATACCAAATGATGATTTACACTGGTTAGAAAAGGCTACAGACACAAAATCAGTCAGGTGTACAAAAGCTGTTCCACACTGAGGTTGGACAGAGGTAGACTCAGAGAAGAAGTGCTCATGAGAAAGCAGAACATCCTGCCAAAGCAAAACAGACAGGTTTTGATGATGATGATGATGATGATGATGATGATGACAGTAAGAGATGTAAGAAACACAAATCTGGCACGCTTTAAGGCTCTGTTGTTATGTGGGTATTTAGCATTGTGGGGAACACTGTGACAGAAAACAGAAGTGGAATGGACAATAAAGGCCTATGCTTACTCCTGCCTGGTAAATTAACTTTTTACAGTGCTGGCACACATATACTGCTCTCTGAATATGCTGCTACAGTTACAGCAAGCATGAGTGAAATAAATACATAGCATAAGTCAAATAAAAATCACTGTGTCACTGTGAACACCAAAACATTCAACTGAAATTGCACCATTACTGTATTAACTACAGGTGTTTCTATTTAATTTTTTTTTTTTTTAAACGAAAGAATTTGCCCCTTGGCAATAAACATTCTCAACTATCAAAATCGTATTGACTCTGGTCAATTATTTAATATCTTTACACTCAGGAATGAGCCAATTCAGAAAAGTCCCCACTACGCTTCAGAAAGGGCCGTATTTTCTGAGGTCTGGGAGTTGGTTGGAGTGTGGGATTCTAGGTGGGAGTGTTTCCACGGTGACAGGTGGAAGCCAGTAGCGTACAGCTCCAGGCCACTCACGGAAGCAGAAACCTGATATGCGCAAATCTAAAAAGATTTCCTAACTAGTGTGTGAGCCTGTAAGAAATCTGAAAAATACCTAGAAGAGTTCAAGCTGCTGGCAACAGGAGCCTTGAGAACAAATACAGAAAAAATAACGGGACGCTCTCGTAGAATTAGGTCATATCAGTGTTTAGGGTCATGAACAAAAATCATTTTAAATTTTGTTCAAAATATCAAAATGCACACTATACAGCTTAAGTATTAACTGAAAAGTCCTTTCTTCTTTTTGGTTTTCTTCTGAGTAGCAGCAGTTACTGAGGTGTCTGGTCCTTCAGCCCAGTCAGGCAGTTTTCTTTTTATAGGCTGACTCTCAGTCTGTGGAAACAAAAAGAATCAGCCTGTAGTTAGTTTTACTCAAAGACATTTTGACATGTCATTTTTAAGAAGGCTGACATATACACATCATTAAGAGCTTTTAGCAAATATTTAGTACATTTTCAGTCTCTTCCAATGACCAGTTCATAAGATGTGAGATAAAAATAAACGGTAGTTTGGGGACCAATTCTCGCTACTAACTAGTTGCTTATTAGCATGCATATTACTAACACATCTTTTAGTACTTATAAAACACATATTGACGCCTTATTCTGCATGACCATATTCTAGACCTCTTAAAGGGATAGTTCACCCAAAAATGAAATTTGGATATTTATCTGCTTACCCCCAGGGCACAAACTCATGCAGGAGTGTTGACTTTTCACTGACTCTTTCACAGAGGTAAAAACGATATAAATACTGTTCAGTTTCTTGTAAAGACCGATTGTTTTGTGTATCACTAGGAGCCGCAGGGTTTAATTTGTTTTTGTCTGTGTATGTTTTTTTGACTCTCAAAGCCATGGATCCCATTGACTGCCATTATATGACTGACAGACGGCAATGGTTTGAGTTAAAAATCTTTGTTTGTGTTCTACTGAAGAAACAAAGTCACCTACATCTTGGATGCCCTGGGGGTAAGCAGATAAACATCAAATTTTCATTTTTGGGTGAACTATCACTTTAATCCAGCCCATTCCTAAAATTAACAACTACCGTACTAACTATTAATAAGCAGTAATTAGTTAGTTTACTGAGGCAAGTCATAGTTAATACAAAAAATTGGTCCCCAAACTAAAGTGTGATCAAATTAACATATGTACGATCATAACCATACACATCTCAGATTATTTCAGGTCTACACGCCACCTCTTTCAATCCGATCGAAATTTAATTCAGATCAATTGAGGTATTTACATTAAGGTTTTTCAGTAAGACTGAGCCATAGGATTATAAATTCATTGTTTGGGTGCATGCAAACGTAGCGAGTGTAACTGGTCGTATTCACACTGCGATTAGGATTCAAAACACTGTTTACCAGCACGGGAGGTGGGCACGCTAACAAGGAGGCAAAAGACTGCAGCTGCTTACGTCTGTTGATGATGCACCTCTTGTGGGCAGCTGAGTGACTTTTACCTGCAAAGCTCTTACTAGCCAGCCTTCGTTACACTTACAGGTTTCATTAAAAAAAGAAAAACTTTTACTAAATAAAGAAACTTGCTTAAACACTGACTACCCCATCATTTCTTTATGATCATTTAAGCATAACAGCAGAGAGTAACAACACTGAGGCTTAAAAATAGCTATTTATAAAAGTATTTATGACTTGTATTAAATTCATAATAAATCATTGTAATTGAGGAGACAGAGGTAATTTCCAAGATTACACTTATCACCGAGTAGTATTCGAATTTGTATTTAGTTGAATGAGGACATCCAATATTCCAGATCCCATCACAGATTTGATCAATAACATTTATTAACCACAAAAAGAATATTTGTCATTGCAAGTCACTTCTGTATTTCAGGTGCCAGTATTGTGTTCTGAAAAATAAAAAAATATATATATTAATGATAATAATTAATTTAATTAGTGCTGTCAAGCGATTAATTGCATCCAAAATAAAGATTTGTGCTTCCATAATATATGTGTGTGTACTGTGTATATTTATTATGCATGTAGAAATACACATGCATGTATATATTTAAGAAAAATGTTATTAAAATATTCATTTATAGTATGTAAATAATTAAAAAATATATACTGTATGTGTGTATTTATATATACACATAAAAAATATACACAGTATATACATATTATGTAAACAAAACCTTATTTGGGATGTGATTAATCACATTTAACTGTTTGATGGCACTAAATTAAATAATAATAAAAGTTTATTTTAACAGAAATTAGGTATGGTCAAGTATCAAATAATACGTAAACTTGCATTAATGAAATTAATATTGCTAGTAACTGCTTAAAAATGACCAAGATTTTTTACATTTTAAAAATTTCAAGATATAAATAAATGGAGTGTTTGTCATCAACCATCTGTAACCAGTTTTTGTATCGAAACAAAAATTTTACATAGGCAATTTTAGCAATGAAGGCACTCTACAGTACATAAAAAAAAAAACTGAACTTGTTTGTTGTTTGTTAATACTTGTTTGTTAAGCTGATTGATAATATATGAATGAATGAATAAATAAAAACTACACAAGTAAATAAATAAATAAACAAACAAACAAACAAAGGAATGAATACTCCCCAAATCACCAGAATTGTATGTTTCGATGCCGTTTTCTGGGAAGAAAAAAAAAAAAACTTGTGTACCGATTAAACTCTAAAAACTCCCCTGGTTATTACATCTTTGATCAAAGACTATGAAGAAAAACGCGATTGTCTTTGGAAAAACGTCACTGATGAAAAACCAGGAACACATATTAATAAAGTAACCATTTTGATTTCATGTTGACCTTTACTGTATTCATCCAAATGCCATATGCCTTCAACTGTGCAGACAGTTCACTGTTTTCTGTTAACACAACAACGTGATGCTTCAAAAATCATCATCTCTCCAACTAGCGTTGGCTTATAGCCACATCCCCGAGAACATCCTGAGCGTGAAGGTTTACATGACGCAGACAGCTGCATCAACAGAGGAAAACCCCGCACTGCCCACCATCGGATTAACTTCCATCACAATTCTTCTTAAGCCATTTATGCATCCCTTCAAACTCCATTTCCTTCCAGCCAGCTCTTCTTATCTTCCTGTCTTGCAATCTGTTCAGCCTTCATGCTAAATCATTTGTGGGACTCAGAGCGGGCAAGGGAACATCAGGAGGGAGGGTGTGTTTAGAGACGCCCTAATGATCTCATATCGATCTACAGGCTTGTGTCACTGCAGGACAAAAGAGCCATGATGGACGTGCTCTTCAAACAAGCTTCTATCACCATTAATCTCCATGTTAACAGGCCAGAGAGTTGCACACTAGACAGTAATGGCTGGAGTTTACTGGAAAAGTCCTGAACCGCGAATACAAAATTATAATATAATATTACCATTATACAATACATTAGTCTTTATAAAAAGCAGTATTATTACATTGTGTTAGTAACATTTCTAAATTCATTTCACCTTTTTCCTTTGTTATTTTTAGAAACTTAGAACAAATGTATAAAATCTTGACAATAAAGATGACTCCATCCTGTCACACCTCCTGGACTCTCCTGAAGATCAGACGTGAAGCGCAGTGACACAGGTCACAACCTTGTGACCTTAATGGCTTTGAGCTTACAAGGGGAGGTATCGGGTAATAGCGCATGTCAAAGGTCAAGCAGAGGTTAAAGACAGTTGGCTCACGCTAAAGCAGCGCACAGCGCTCATCACTTCAGGGGAGGGTGTCTGATGTTCAATGATTCTAGCAGACAGGGTTACACCTAAACCAAGGGTCGGGATTCAGATTACAGACTAAAAATCTGCTTGTTAACATCATGTGATTTAGCAGTCTAAAGGTGTCACATTCATCAAAAACAGTCAACGGTTAAACACATCTGAGTGTTCAGAAAGCACTGAACAATAATAAAGATCAAGTGTCTTACACAGTCTAAACGTTTCTGATAATTCTACTAATCATTTTATCTCCAAGAATTTTCAATTCCTATCATATGCACAATGTCTATTGCAGGGAACACTTTTACCTCTAAAGTGTTTCTAAAAAATGTTTCACAGGTTTTTAATTTTAATACAGGCTGACAAAGAGAAAAATGTATCATTGTACATTTTCTATTGACAATGCATATAAAGTCAAAATTCATCATCCATTTTTTTTCACCATACATAATGTCAAGATTTAGAAGTATTCTGAGATTCTGTAGTGTTGTACCGTTTTCACATGTATGTGTGTTGTCTGTTTCATTGAGTGAGTTAATGCACTACCATTCAAAAGTTTTTAATCTATAAGACTGATTCTATTCCTCACCAAGCCTGCATTTATTTGATCAAAAATACAGTAAAAACAGTAATATTGTGAAATATTATTACAATTTAAAATAGCTGTTTTCTATGTAAATATGCATGTTAAAATGTATCTTATTGCTGTGATCAAAGCTGAATTTTCAGCATCATCACTCCAGTTCTTCTTAGTGTAACATGATCCTTCAGAAATCTTTTTAATATGCTGATATGCCGATCAAGAAACATTTCTGATTATTTTCAATGTTGAAAACAGATTAATATTTTTGTGGAAACTGTGAGACATTTTTTCAGGATTGATTAGCACTTTAGAATAGAATCTTTTTGTAGCATTATAAATGTCAGTGTCACTTTTGATCAATTTAATGTGTCCATGAAATAACTATTTCTTTTAAAATATAAAAAATGTACTCCAGATAGTAGTGTATTATTCTTTGAATTATGTGTTTAAAGTGTGTATTAATCCAGTTCTTTAAAAGCTCAGCAAGAACACATCATACCTTCACAGGTGAATCGCTGAAGAGATCTTGCGTGTCTTTATCCAGGTCATCCTGGTTCCAGGAGGCCAGTTCCATTCCACTGCTCTGAGGAACTGGGTCACATGTCTTCAGACGGACATCAGCACTCAAGCAGGAATCCTGTACACACCAACAGAGATAAACCTCACACTCAATACTGGTCAACATTTACAGGATTCCCACACCTTGGTTGACTTCAAATTCAAGGACCTTTCAAAGACTTTCCAAGTCCAATACCCTCAAATTCAAGGAGGCAATGTGGGGACACATTTCAAGTGAGAGCAAGGTTATGCCGTGTTACCTTGTAAGACACATTGTTACAGTTTTCATATGTCAAACACAACTATGCAAAAACGCATTTTTTCCTTTTTTTGCTTTTACTTTTGGCAATATGACAGAGATTTCATATTCTATTTGTTGTATTTCTATTTTGCATAAAACTGAAGAATATTTGGTACATCCTATACTGTATTTTATTAAAAAGCGTAAATGATTAACTACTGATTAACTAACGTAAATCAAGCCAGCTAGTATGCATGTGTTCCTAGTATGCGAAGTGTTGGCGAAATAACACATTAGCGGACCGGAGGGAATAATATGGATTTTTTTCCAGAAAACTTCTTGCAGAAAATAAATTCAAGCACTTTGAAGGACCTGAATCTATTAAGGTTGGGTATTGTTTTAATTTTATCGATTCCGATTCTGATTCTGCTTATTGATTCCGATTCCTAACGATTCCAATAACATAAAAAAAGTCAATAAAAAATTGTCAAACATTTTTATTCTGTAGTTTTACAAAGCTTTCTGTTGCAGCTGAATAACATGAGTAAAAACCAGCAGCCTACAGAACACGTAGGCCTATGGTTTTAACAAAAAATAAATAAAATAAAATAAAACACAGCAAAAACAACTAGACTAATGTAAATTTCAAACATTAAATTGTTAAAAACAAGTAAGCAGTCAGTAATAAAATAGGAAAAAGCAGATAAATTAGCAAAAGCATAAATAAATACAACTAATCAAATTGCAGGTACAGAAATGTAAATGAAAAGTTTAAAAATACTGCATTGTTTTCTTTTCAGAAAATGTAGATTAATCCTCATTAAAGTTATGAAAGATATTCAGTCAAGATCAGTGAATTTTTTTTGTTCTTGGATTAACATTAATGACAGGCAGCACGTTTATTAGGCTGTGGTCTCTTTAACATCGGACACACACGGATCGAAAAATACTGTTAAACATGCGTTTTTCTTTCCTTTTACTTTCGACAAAAAACTTCTGTGTTTACGATGATATACTGACGTATTTTTGTGCATATTGTGTGCTAAATGTTAAAGAGAAGTCATATCCGACCCCGAATGACCTTTTCTCCAGTGGAAATGCACAGAACGGTTAGAGAACGGACACAGGAAGGGAACCTGCACCGGGACCGCTGTTCACTGTGCTCGTGCTTCAGATATGTGTGCTGCACACAAATGGTGCGCAACGTCTTTCCACTGCTGTGCTTAAATTCCAAGTTCTTGGAAATTTGAAACCAGTTCTAAAATGGAACCGGTTCTCGATACCCATCCCCACTATCTATGTATGTTTATTTTCAAAAACTTTACAGGGCCTTGAACTTTACAGGGCTTTTTGCAGATTCACAAACTTTTGAGGATTTCAAGGACCCGTGGGAACCCTGCATTTAGAGCAGCAATCAGAAACCAAACAACAGTCGGCTTATGGACATATATTGGACTTGTCATCAAAACATTTGCAATAAAAATAATTTGCATAATGATTCATATAATGAACCTTCTATATAATGTTCCCCTTGAACTACATGCATTACTGCAGACTTCGCAAGCTGATCACGAGACCCTTCTGTGCAGAGTATGCACCGATTTCAGAAATAATGTGTGCACATTTGCAGGTAAACTACCTGTATAAGTGGCATTCTGAGACAGAAAGATGTCAGTCACCTGTGGCATGGGAATACTGATGAAGAGTTCATCTTCACTCATGTCCATGACGTCTGCCTCATGCTGTGGCTCTTCAATCACACGTTTAACAGCAGGTCTGTCCGCACTCGCTGATTTATCCTACAACAATGACACACATCTGTTAGCATTTGATCCCTGCATACCGGTATCTCAGGAACTCATCCACCTGCTACCGTGACCATTACAGAACATAACCTACACAAGCATGGAAGCGGTTATCGCGTAAAACACCTACATCAGCAGTAAAACACTCAAAAACTAGTAAACGCTTCAGTGAGACAAGAATATACTACAGCTCCCAAAGCCAGTGGACACAAAGCGGATGATCCCACATCTGGAGATCGGCATGCAGGGATGATCGCTAAGAAAACTAAAGTAGGTCTGCTATAATCAGTCTGAAAGACACAGCAGATGTTACGTCAAAGTCCTCGTCTTCTAATGTCAGAACACTGAGAGACTCCAAGAGCTCAACAGTGTCTTAGACATGGCTGTGTAACTGTCAACGGGTAGCTGACAAATTGCAATGGCATGAGGATTTCAGATTATAACATGTGAATGTGTAAGGAAAAGTTAATTCTGTGCACACAATTAATCCAAAATTAAAATATTCCATTTAGTGTCTGAATCAATATAACTGCATATCATAATCATTTAAAAAACAGTTTTAGATTATTTAATTAGGATTATATCACGTTACCCTGAAGACTCTAAGTACAGTGTGTTTCCTGAATCAGAACACTGATGGCAGGTATTAATTTTATCTTTTATTTTGTTAAAAGCTTGACTTTTTCTGGGGCATGATTTCTGAGATAATACTTATTTCCTTTTCCTGTCATTAAGGGCAGAGCTAAAAATCGTCATGTAAACTTCAGTATGTTCCATGAATCAGATCACAAGCCATCAGACACCATGAAAAATCCTGCTCAGCACAGAGGAAGAGGAAAGAAACGATAAACCTTTATACATAAATAAATGGACAGCAGCTATAAATAAATTATTAATAGTGAAATCAGTGATGTCAGCAGCTAGCAGTATATCAGTTACTCTGATAAAAACAAACAAATCCAGAAGTGTTTTTATGTGATGGCACTATGCTGACCTCTGCTGGTGCATTTCAGACAAATATGATTTAAAAAATACAAAATTATTTAAAAAAAAAAAACTGCTCTACTGGAATTTAAAAGTGACAGGAGTGAAACACACCAGCGGCTCTATCCAGGTGATGTCATGATGTGCTGTGGATGAAGCATCTCTCTGGAGTTTATAAAGCGCCAGCCTGAGCAGGAAGTTACTGACCTCTTCAGGGACACGAGACCGGATCGCTTTAAAATCACTCAGATCTGTTCAGGAATAAAACAGAAATAATACAAGTGGTCGTATGTGTGACAGCGTGTCCCTGTTACAAAAGTTACATGTACTTACTATAGTAATACAGTATCAGTAAAATATGGATAATTCACAGAACTAACCCTAAATCAAATCTTAACTGTATAGTGAGTTCATGTTGTTATTACTCAGTAATTAATTGAATAATTACACTGTAACAAGGACACCTTAAAATAAACTGTAACCTAAATTAGAGCTGCAGCAATTTGTCGACATCATCGATTACGTCGATTATGAAAATGAAAATGTCGATTGGCATGGAATGCGCCGATGCGTCGCACCTTTAGCTACGCCTATTGTGCGAGCAGTTATCACTAATTGCCATGTTTAACACGAAACACGACTCTAGAGCAGAAGGTAAAGGCTAGTATGGTAACATCACTTCACAGAGCATTTTGTTATTATACGATTATCAGAACCGCATATATAGAGCCGAACTGACGCCTTTACATTGTCAGGATTTACAACCGCATTCTCACATTCAAAGCTGCGCTGAATGAACGGAACAGCATGGGACATCAAGTTGCCTATATAATCACAACAAGTTTAATTCACCCACATAAAAGGAGAAGGAGAAATGATTCGCGTTCATCTTAAGCTTCAATGGAGCTGCTGGCAGTGTCGTGGGCACGATCACTCTCCAAACGCGCTCCCTGAACTTGCTAATAAAGCAATTAAAGTGATTGTTAGTTGTTTAATTGTTTGATGGATTGGACAACTCTCGACTGGGCTCATTTATTTAAAAACGTGTCAACTGTGATAAAACTTCCATTTTTGATTCTGTCGCTCTAGTGCCCTGAATGCGGTTCTACCCATCGTGTAGCATATACATGCCAAAGTCAATTTTTGCGCATCAATACCATGTGTTTTTTGTTTTTATTTGGCGTACTATTTATACGGACTTTCATGAGATCAGGTTGGTTCATTCATACAAATATGTGTTCAAGCAGATGTTTTAATCTGCTGTATAAATAAAACATTTCATGTCTCTCACCTGTAAGCAACTGCTGTCAGTCCCAAACAGTAACTGAATGCAGCCATATTGTGCATTTCTATTGCTTGTATTGTATCACTGCCCTGATTGTATCACCTACCCTTTCTTTCTTTCATTATTTTTTTTTTCTCTCTTCTTATTATTTTTTCATTTTTCATTTTTATTAATTATTTATTGTTATTATTATTTCTTTATTTTTATCTCTTTTCTTGTTAATATTTTACTGTTATTATTTTCTTTTGTTCTTTGATGTTGTTGTTATTTTTGGTAAAGTATTAATTATAAGAATGTTTGATTAAAATATTAAATGTTTGATTAAAATATTAAAAGATTAATAGCAGAAGTTAGTTATTTATTGATAGTTTAACTAAAGAATTCATCAACTGAATTCATCGATTCATCTAACCTAAATAATTATTTCTTAATATAAATTCAGTAGCAGTTAGGGATGCTCATTTTAACCGGTTAACCGTTAACCGTCAGGAAGAATTTTGACTGATTAATACAATCAGTTAAACGGTTTAAAAGGGTTTTTTTTATTTCAGTAATTTATCAAAATATTTTAAAATGTTTGCTGGATGGTTAAAATAAAATACAGTTGCATTTTTGAGAGAAAAAAGTTAAATCGCTTATGTTAGGTTAAAAATAAATTATAGCGTTAAGTCGCATTTTACTATTACATTCAGAAATAGACCTGATGCCGACACAAAATGTTTACAAACACTATAAACAAAGGCTAGGCTATTTTAGTTCCCCTCGCTCTACAAAAAAAAAAACAAAAAAATAAAAAAAAAATCCTTTCAATTTAACAGTATTTAGAAAAGAGCAAGAACGAAAAATATAAGAAGCTAGGCTATATAAACAACAAGCCAAAATGAATTCATTTAGGCTAAAGCGAAACAGAAACTAACGTTGGGTCTCTCATACGACACAAATCCAAATGTTTCCATACTCGAGATGCATTTAAAAAATATTATTTATTATGTAAACCTGGTTTTGTACTTCACTCGCATTCCAATATCCACATAGAACAAAATGTTTGACATAATATCACGACATTACGTTGATAACGATTAAGCAGTGTGTTTTTTCCTGTTTGGCTGACTATTTTTTTATGATAATGGAAAGTAGGGATGGCAAAAACTAAAAAATTTCTTGACCGACCACCGAGCCTCATTAGCCGGTTGAAACCGGTTAACCGATTAGTTTAAAATATGGTACGCTATTTGAAATAACAGCCATTTCGAGCCGCGCCTGCAATTTCGCAACTCTGTCGCATCTCTCTGCCGCTCTGCCTCCCGCACACACACACACACACTGCCACTCACGTCACTTTTTTAAAATCCCCTACAGCGCGAAACATCCCGCAAACGCGGCGCCGAAGAGCTTGTTGTATGTAATCGTAGGACAAATGGCTCCTTAGTTTCAAATGGTTTGGGTACAAGGTGATCGCTTTGAAAATAAAGGCGTTTGTCTAGGTTAGAAGCTCATTTGAAACATTGCCACGGCTCATTTAAGAAAATGACAGCTCCGAAGAGACGCCGCTCTAACCTCGAGTGTTTTAGCCTGTTGCCTTTACTTTTCGCAAACCTTGTGAGGGCTAACTGTAGTAGCGTATAGTCCACTGTCTATAATAGCCTAATTTAGATATCACTTTTTTTTTTAACCGACTACCGACAACTTTGACCGGTTAACATTGATACGGTCAACCACCGGTCAAACGGTCATCGGTTAACATCCCTAATGGAAAGGCTGTGTTAAGTTAGCAATGCTTAACTGTGTGTGTTGACTTTTTTTTTCCTTCTAACAGTGGAAACATCTCCTTTTAGTCATACAGATAATCGAAACTGTAAACGGTTTGCTTTCATTTGCGTACGCTCACAATAAAAACAAATCTTTGTGTATTTTTAAAATAAAGAAAAATAGGATGCTGCTTTCAACCGTCTTCTTTTCACGCAGCACAACAATGAACCAAAACTCTGCATACTAGCTACTTGTTGCACGTTTTTTTCTTTCATTTTGTTAATTAAGTAAAAATATTAATCGTATAGGCCTATTCATTCATCCTTTCTAAAATAATTAAATTCTAATTTAAAATTATCTTGTTGGTTAACGGTTAATAATCGGTTAACGAGCCTCGGCGATCGGTTAGGAAAAATAACCGAATTGAACATCCCTAGTAGCAGTATAGTACAATTTGAACAAAATCACCAAATCTTGAGCTCCAAAAACATATGCTCTCATAACCTTTCCACACATAGATAAGAGATATTGGATTGTTTTTGGAGCAATGCATTTAACCTGAGCTGACTGGAGGAGAGGAGATGCTTTTTCTGATTGTGTTGTAGATGGAGGCTGAGAGTCCAGCTCTGTCCGTGTCCACAGCACAGCCCATTTTCTGAGCCTGCAACAGATGAGACTCCACCACTGCCATGGGCAGACTGCGAGCATCTGCTACCTGCCTCTACAGAAGACAATACATACATCCACATGACATAATTGCCACTTCAGGATCAAAATATACTGGCTTAATGACATTTTCAAGATAGCCTCCAGAAGAACTTCTTTCCCACTACTCCCATTATCTTTAATACTGTTCTATTTAACAAATGTCAAAAGAGCCTAAATAATATTGTTGCACACATCCATAAAATTACAATTTTTTTTAACCTCAACTAACTGTTGATCATTGTTGTAGTCATTTTTTAGAAAATTCTTTTTTTTTTCTTTATTTGCTGTTTTTGACTTTTGATGGAGTAATTCTACATAATTTGCATATAAGAAAGCATGAGAAAAACATGACAGATACCAAAAGTGAGTATTAGGAGGTGAATGTTGTACCATGCTCTTGTATTCCAGCTGAAACAGTCTGTATGTGACAGAGACACTATCCGGTAGAAACTGACCCACAGAACTGTACTCACGGCTAGACTCTGTTTGGACAGGTGGAGTAGAGCTGGAAGAATTATCCACCTAATTCACAGAAAAACTCATTACCATACAGTACAACACCTACTGAACAATATCAGCCCACAAGCCCTGAGCCAGTGAGATCTACTGTACAACTGATACGTGGTCCTGGATGTGGACTGGTCAATCTAGTGTTCCAGTGCTGGTCTAGTAACAGCTGTGACAAATAAAAGCTGTTGAGCAGCTACTGTGTATCTAGAGAGCAACTATTAACGTCAACATTACAGCTGACACCATTCAATTTGATTTTCAAAAATTGTGTTCAACGTTATGTTACAACATTATGTCCTTTGATATTTTTTTTTATTTAGTAACTTTTATAAAAGCATATGAGGCACCCAAAGCTGCATATTTTGCTGCATACTATGTTTGTCAGCACACTTCACACTATGAACACATTCAAAATACAAAATAAGCCAAAATGTTTAAAGGTGAAGTGTATAATTTCATTTATGTGACCCTGGATCACAAAACCAGTCATAAGTAGCACGGGTATTTTTGTAGCAATAGCCAAAAATACATTGTATGGGTCAAAATTATTTTTTTTTTTTTTATGCTGAAAATCATTAGGATATTAAGTAAAGTTCCATGTTCCATGGAAATATTTTGTAAAATTCCTACCATAAATATTTCAAAACCAAAATTTATTAAATTAATTAGTAATACGCATTGCTAAGAACTTCATTTGGACAACTTTAAAGGTGATTTTCTCAGTATTTTGATTTTTTTTGCGCCCTCAGATTCCAGATTTCAAATAGTTGTATCTCAGCCAAATATTGCCATACATTACCATACATCAATGGTCAATGTGTGTGTGTGTGGGTGTGTGTATATTATATATATATATATATATATACTTATATATATATATATATATATATATATATATATATATATATATATATATATATATATATATATATATATTATGCACACTGTGTGCATAATTATTAGGCACGCTAATATTCTGGTCATATTTTTTTTTCCAAGCACATTTTACCAATTCCAAACCACATCAATCTTAATAACTACTATTAATTTTGTATTTAATCATTTATACGTGATATATATTTGTCCATGAAGGCTGGAAGTGAAATTGTGTGCGTAATTATTAGGCACGTTTTCTTTTACATATAAAAAAGCCAAAAAAGAGATTTAACCCAGACTGAAAAGTCAAAAATTATTAAATGCCCATGAGAAGGATGCAATACTAATGCAATACTAGAATTTGCAAAGTTAAGGCATGACCATTGGACAGAGAAATGCTCGTTGGGTCAGCACGGTGAGAAAAAAAACAGTGGAGAAGAAAAGACACGTTAACTGCAAAAGAATTAAGAATTAAAGTAAAGAATTAGCTGTGAAACCATCAGGAACCATTTAGTCTCCAGCGCCACCATTTTCCAGAGCTGCAACCTACCTGGAGTCTTCAGAAGGTCAATGTGTCAGGTTCTCAGAGACTTTGTTTGAGAAAAAAACCTAAAAAATGACCCTCACTTAATAAGAATAACATTCTGAAGTGTTGTGAAATACATGAAGACAGTTTTTTTTATAGGCTTTATGGACAGATAAGTTGAGAGTGACTCTTGAAGGACCAGCATCAAATCCTCTTATACCACTCTTACAAGAATTTATCTTCCAAAATCTGGCAGTAAGTTTTGGGAGTTAATTTTAGTCCATCTCTGCAAGTCAGACTTTTCAGGATAGGAGATAGACTAAACATGAACTCCCAAAATGTACTGCTAGATTCTGGAAGACAAATTCTTGAATTAGAAGTACAAGAGGATGTGGTGCTGGTCCTTCAAGAGTCACTCTCAACTTATCTGTCCATAAAGCCTATAAAAAAAACTGTCTTCATGTATTTCACAACACTTCAGAATGTTATTCTTATTAAGTGAGGGTCATTTTTTAGGTTTTTTTCTCAAACAAAGTCTCTGAGAACCTGACACATTGAACTTCTGAAGACTCCAGGTAGGTTGCAGTTCTGGAAAATGGTGGCGCTGGAGACTAAATGGTTCCTGATGGTTTCACAGCTAATTCTTTACTTTAATTCTTAATTCTTTTGCAGTTAACGTGTCTTTTCTTCTCCACCGTTTTTTTTTTTTCTCACCGTGCTGACCCAACGAGCATTTCTCTGTCCAATGGTCATGCCTTAACTTTGCAAATTCTAGTATCGCATTAGTATTGCATCCTTCTCTTGGGCATTTAATAATTTTTGACTTTTCAGTCTGG
Organism: Cirrhinus mrigala; assembly: GCA_036247105.1. Taxonomy (NCBI): domain Eukaryota; kingdom Metazoa; phylum Chordata; class Actinopteri; order Cypriniformes; family Cyprinidae; genus Cirrhinus; species Cirrhinus mrigala. The sequence goes on along the minus strand of CM070016.1, from coordinate 389,498 downwards.
GTTAAATCTCTTTTTTGGCTTATTTATATGTAAAAGAAAACGTGCCTAATAATTACGCACACCTGAATATAAGGAGTTTTTCACTTCCAGCCTTCATGGACAAATATCTATCATGTATAAATGATTAAATACAAAATAATAGTAGTTATTAAGATTGATGTGGTTTGGAATTGGTAAAATGTGCTTGGTAAAAAAATATGACCAGAATATCAACGTGCCTCATAATATATACACACACACACACACACACACACATTTTGTGAGATATTTTTTGGTCCAGGATCACATAGGTTAAAATGCTTTCATATCCTATGTTTAGCATGCAATGACTATTATAATCACTGGCAGGTTGAACATTATCAAAACATTACTTTGTTTGATTAATTTGTTTTATTTCAAGGACTAATTCTCACAATTAGCTAGTTGTTTATTTGCATGCACATTACTAATATACTGCCTGTTTATTAGTACTTATAATGCACATACATTATGACCTTAATTTTATGGTCATAATGTATGACCTTTTTATGACCTTTAAATCCACCCCATACCTGAACTTAAGAACTCCCTTATTAACTATTAATAAGCATGAAATTAGGAGTTTATTGAGGCAAAAGTCATAGTTAATAGTTAATAGTGAGAATTGGTCCCCAAACTAAAGGGTGACCAAACTGATGCTTTCGCTCTGCTCTGCAAGGATGAATTAAACTGCATCAAATAATGCAGCCATAGTAAACATAAGAAAAACAAAAAAATAAAACTTTTGCAAATGTACAATACACAATGTTTAGCGGAGTCTAGCAGAGTGTGTAGTACCTTTAAGCCGTGTGACTGACAGAATGCTGCGATGACATCAATGAGAGGTGTTAACATTGCTGCTTTTGCTTCTGAAACACCATCCACCTGTTTCAAGCTGGACGTTACGCATGGCCTGCCACAGAAATCCACATGAAACATCAAAATATGACCACTAACAAAATGTCTGCCCAAAATCTATAAACATTAAACTTTTTTAACAGTTAAGATGAGTCAATAGCCAATAGGGTATCTACTGGTCACACAAAACTCCCAGTTGCACAAATTCCTACAAGAATGACTTGAATGATTTAGCAATGGTAAATGTGACCTTACTTTAAGAGTAAAAGGAAATGCATTTTTGGGAGACTACACTATTCTACACCATCCAAAGACCAAAAACCCCTTTAATTACCAAACATTACCTTAATTTTGCCATGTCCAGGAGTACTTTATTGGTGGCCAGTAGAGCTGGTGGGATGTCTCTGAGACCAGCTAACTTCTGACGCTCCGACACCAGCAAACCATACAGTTCAGACTGTAAAAGCCAATGAAATTATACAAACAGTGAGAAAAACAGACGCTGGCTGTTGTTTCCAGAGACATACACCGCTGTGCGGCCTTCAGAAATTACCCAGTTACTTTTAAGAAATAAGAAACATGACAAGCTCTGAAGATGAGCAGCACGCAGCATGACAGCACTGCTCATCCTCAATCTGTGGCAGGAGTGTTTAATATTCAGTACCTGCAGCTGGACTTCTCTCGCTGAGACCGCTGGAGTCTGGGCTTTGACACCAGTGTGCATCTGGGTTGGCCTGACAGCTGGTCTATATACAAACAGACAGATGTAATGCTAACCCAGACATTTTAAAATGTGACATATTTAGTGGTAGAAACCTCTGAACAACATACACAAACCAAAAGTGAAAAAAAAAAAAAAAAAAAAGACCAGTCCAAGTCAAAATGTCAGTTTATATTATTACATACCTAGATGGTAAACCTGCTTTCTTCACAATCTGATGGCTGTCAACTCCAGAACTGAACTTCGGCCTCCGAAATGAAATAAGAGAGGGCTGCAGAAAACAATAATAAAAAAACCTAACCATTTAAAAGTAAAACTATTTATTGAAGGGATGATAAAAGATTTCAGAATTCATTAATGGATGATACTGACCCGAGTGTAATCTGACTTCAGCTTAGAAGTAGTAGACTCAACATGTGCTGGATCTGGTTTTCTCCTGCAAGGACATATCAGGAATACAATAAAAATGCATCCAGAGATTGTTTGTGTTGCATGGAAGGAAAATGTCCAGTGCCTACTATTCTGCAAAAGTACCTCATGACACAAGGTGTAACTTCAGACAGGCAGGTCCCACCCAATAGAAAACCAGTACCACAAAGGTTTTTAGCTCTCTAATGTATGTCTTATCAAAGCATTGATAAACATATTTGAGCACAGGAGAGATTTATGACAAAGGGTAAAATAATTTTTTTGGACAGGGACTAATGCAGTCTGCTCTCTGTTATAGATATATCACAAAATCAAAATCTAGTCAAAATAGTTCTAGCCATGTTAATGGCATCTCATGAACATTAAATTGGCTCATGCATTAAATTCGCCTGGTGGCTGAGGTTTGCCACATCGACTCACTGTGCCCTCAACTACAAAGTGCACATGTGAGTTTGTGTGGGCTGGAGCACTGATGGCAAGATGTCAATGTCTTACCGTGGTACACACGGTTCAGATCTGCTGAACAGATCTGTGTTGGGCTGCAGCAGGAGTTGTCTGTGCCTCTCATCTTCAGCTTTACTTAGCCATGATCTGCCCTGAGTGAAACATTTCCAATGTTTATTAATATATAATGGTTACAAAATTTTATGTCTCAAGTCTTAATTTCGTAGTGACTTTTAATATATATTTTTCCAACTGAATCCTACAACAAACATACAGATTTTGTGGAAACTGTATGATGGAAATTGAAATCATTTAACTCCAGAGTGGAGGAAAAACACAAACAGATATTAGATGTGACTCTCCACCTTCTGTGCTTGGCCCCTAATGAAAATAATAATTCTACCATATACTTTACACATTCCCCTTGTTATACTATAACAACAATATGAAAATCAGAGGCAGTTTTATACATTTAATTACATCCAAACAATAAATCCAAGGGAGATTTCTTGTTGCTGCACTCCCTCTTGCTTTTTACAGCAGTAAATTGTTACTGCCGCCGTCTCATGCCTTCTCAATGCGATCTAGAAAGAGTCCAACATGAGACACGTACACTAAAAAATTCAGACAGACAAACATTCAAAAAGGCCTGCAAACTCCAATAAAGAAAAGGAAATCTTTGAAGATGAGATAAAACACCACTTTAAAAAAAAGGGTAAATGTTTTGTTTGCTTTCCACGTTTCTTAGAAGTTGAGAATGAATGTATATTTCTGTCATAATGTCTTCAATTACGTTAAAAGTTAGGTGGGTAGGTGGTCGTGACGAGCTCTGAGTTTGTGTGTGTTTGACAGAAAAGTTTGTGAAATTACTTTTTTGAGTTAGCGTACTAGACAAAACTACACTACTCAGAGACGCTTAGAACAGACTTATTCACAAATACTTCATATTAATTATCATCGTTATACATGTTTAACAAAGTTTACGTCAAGATAAAAGACAAACAAAACACTTTTAGTCGCAATGTATATCATTTCTAATTAGGGTTGGGTATCGTTTGAATTTTATTGATTCCAATTCTTAACGATTCTTAGTGTCGATTCCAATAACATAAAAAAGTCAAACATTTTTATTCTGTATTTTTACAAAGCTTTCTGTTGCAGCTGAATAACATGGGTAAAAACCAGCAGCCTACAGAACACTTAGGCCTAAGAGGAACTTTTGCCTATGGTTTTAACAAAAAAAATACCACAGCAAAAACAACTAGACTAACATAAATTTCAAACATTAACATTTCAACATTTCAAACATTTCAAACAAGCAAATAAATTAGCAATAGCATAAATAAAACTGAACAAATTGCAGGTACAGAAATCTAAATCAAAAGTTTAAAAACACTGCATAGTTTTCTTTTCATAAATAAAATATAGATTAATCCTCATTAAAGTTACAAAAGATATTCAGTCAAGATCAGTGAATGATTTTTCATTCCTGGATTAACATTAATGACAGTCAGCACGTTTATTAGGCTGCTGTCTCTTTAACACCGAACGCACGCGGATCTAAAAATACTGTTACACATGCATTTTCAACAGCTGCTTTTATGATGATATACTGACATATTTTTGTGCATATTGTGACAAAGACAAAGAGACAAATGACAAAGAGAAGTCAGATCCGGCCCGGAATGACCTTTTTTCTGCACTGGAAATGCACGGAATGGTTTGAGAACAGACACAGGCCGGGAACTTGCACTTCAGATGTGTGCATTACACGCAAACAGTGCCCAACTTCATTCCCCTCCTGCGCTTAACCGTTCGATTTTACATTTTAAAATCACGTTAAAATGCGAATGCAGGAATCGTTAAGCGGAACCACGTGTCTTATTGAATACCCATTTTTTGGAACTTTGGAACCGGTTCTAAAATGGAACCGGTTTTCGATACCCAACCCTATCCCTAATAAAGGGGGGTCCTCTCTGCTGAAATCATATTTGGGGAAGGATATGCAGGGGAATGTGTGGAACGTTTTCTCCTCTACAGACACTCCTTGATACAATTTCTCTGTTATAGTTCATGACTAGTCTTTAGGCAGTACCTTGGGTGTGAGTTTACAGAAGGTGGTGAATTTGTTGTGGCCTGTGGTTTCTATCAGATAATTTTCAGCAACAAGTTCTCGGCTGAGAGCTTTCCACCAAGTTTCTGAGATTGCCTTGCCGACACCAAAGAGAAAGTGCTCCCGAAAGTGATCTGGAACCCGCTGAGAGCTCTAAAAATAGAATTAGAAATGTACTTGTAAAGCTCTAACTTTTCATTTATATAATATACATATTTTAATATAAACACACATCAGTATACATTTGCACATTAAAGGGGTCATCGGATGTCCATTTTCCACAAGTTGATATGATTCTTTAGGGTTTTAATGAAAAGTCTATAACATGCTTTGGTTAAAATTTCTCAATGGTAGTGTAAATAACACCTTTTTTACCTTGCCAAAATCAGCACTGCAAAAATCATCCTGTTCTGGTCGATGTTTCTTTAAATGTTAATGAGCTCAGCTCGCCCCGCCCCTCTCTTCTCTCTGTGGAGTGACGAGCCTGTTTACTTTAGCCGCATTTAGCCACGTTTAGCCGCTAAACTTGCTAACTAGCATGTTATTAGGAAAGTAAATCGCAAAGATTCATAAAAAAAAACCCTTATACTCACTTCTGCTGTAAGTGAAGCTGGATCACGAATGATTCGTGCGAACATAGACGGATATATGTAGATCGGGAGGCGCATTCCCTTCACAAACAAATGTTATCTACTGCATCTTCAGCGGCTCAGATGTCGGGAGTAAACACCTCAATCGCTCAATCAGAGATATTCTTGTCTAACTTACATCCCTGCTCTGGCATCGAAACAACGGAGGTCGGACTGTTACAGCTGATGTAAGGCGGGTCTGAGGTAAGACGCTCATGTCAATCAACTTTCGTGGGAGCGGCCTCTGTTGATGTGACGCCACACCAAAAGGCATCTGAGAACGGCTCGATTTGAAAAAGGGGATATTATTTTTACAGATTAATTAAAAACCACTGCATGTATTTTTATCATTACAGGGTAGATGTGTACATACACTGCCAACACACATTAATGTTCAAGCAACATGTAAAAGTGAACTTTGCATCTGATGACCCCTTTAATACATGTCTTTTTGACTTTCTGAATTGATAAATGATTGTGATTAAGCTCAGATCTTTATGACTCAAAATCAAAGCAGAGGGTTTAGTTTTATATGTTACTTGGGTGGTAAACAGTTTTCTGTTTGACGTACTGAGCCCCGCAGAAAGAGGATGGGCACTGTGATGCCAAACTTCTCCTCCATAGTGCAGATAGCCTTCATCAGCTGATACGCACATGGGCCAAAGTCCTGTAGGACAACCTCTGGATCCCCTGTGTTTACACTGAAACCACACCAAAATAAGTCATCCTTCATGAGCTACCAGAACAGTTTGAAAACACACAGAAAGCAGACTTACTCACCCTGAATTGCAGTTATCACAACAATTACTGCTACCCATAATTCCAGAAGTCACTTTCCTCAGACGCTTGTCTTCAAAATGACACAAAATCAACCTAGGATACAATTCATCATGCACAAAAATATAATCATCCTTAAAAATCAAAAGAAAATCATGTCTCAACAGAATTGGTGCAACTGCCAGTGTTTCTAAGTGTCTCATTTCATGCCAAAAATCAAAAGAAAGAAATATTTAGATTTTTTTTTTTTTAAGCAGCCATATTTTTTTTTAACAATGTGATTTTTATTTCAGTTGACATATTCTGGACAGGTTAAATTAAATTCACTTACTTTCGCCTGCACTTGGTAGAATTAAGATACTTTTCCATTTTTGCCATCATGTCCATTTTGTAACCTCTAAAGCGCTCATTTTTGGACTGGTTGAGAATGAATCTTCAGGAAAACACAAAGCATTTTAAGTTAGTCCAACAGAAAAAGTCTTGTAAACTAGCTAACAAAATGAGGATGAGTTGTCACCTATTCAGGGTCATATCTCCGGGCATCCATAAGACGTGACAGGTGCTGGGCAGCCCGTCTCTACCGGCCCTCCCGATCTCCTGATAATATGACTCCATCTCTTTGGGAGCTCCGTAATGGATGACTTTTCTGATATCAGATTTATTAATGCCCATTCCAAAGGCCACAGTGGCCACCACACACTGCCGAAAAAACCATGAAGAACCGACACCGTTACGTATAGTAAATCCCCACTCAAATCATTTAAAAGGAAACTGTAAAATCAGCTAATCTTCGTCAGTTTATATGACGACACAAACATAGACACTTTAACATATAACTGCTAGACATTACAAAAACAAATGCTGTTTTTTTGTGGAAAACAAAAATGATAATTAAGACTTTCAATGGCATTCACCTGAATCTCATCCCTCATGAACTGATGCTGGGTTTCTCTCCTCTGTTTGATGCTCAGACCCGCATGATAAACTCCACATGGGATGTCCAGCTTACACAGCGCCGCCGTCACACGCTCCGCCTCTTTCTTTGATGGACAGTACACAATGGCTGAGCCTTCAAACTCAAAGCCACCCCTACAAAACAAAATTTGTATACTTACAAAAAACTGTAACATGTGTAAACAGACTGTAAGTGGATTCAGAGGATAAGCATTGAACTGTGATAAGAAAGACAAATTCTAGGTTTTGGAATAAATTGTTGTTTTGTGTCAATTGCTTGTCAAAATCAGATATTTTTGAGTGGGCACTGGACTTTGGCAATACATTAAAATGATAATACAAATTAATTATAAACAATTAAATTGAAAAATTGCAGAGGTTTTAATAGCTAAATGTCACTGTCATGTCATTACTGGTTTACTAGTAGATTTATAGGCTTTTCTAGTGGTTTGTGATCACTGGAATTTTTCACAAATATTTCTTTACTCACAAACTTAAACTTCTACTCAATAAAACATTTCAGTTTGACATAGCTAGAAAATATTAGTCTCATTATTAAATGAGACTAATTTGGTTGAGTGTAGTACTCCCACACTGCACTTCTTACTCTTGTCATCTTCTGTTCATCCATATACAAAAAGGGTAATATATAGAGACAAATAAAAGTGGGGCCACTGTATGCTTCATGACTAAGCCTATGAATACTGAACTACAGCTAAACAGCTTGTGGAAATGTAAGCATTTGGCTTGTGAGAAATGTATGTGTAATAGCATAACCTCTCATAATTCCTCATTAATTCTTTTCTGATAACTAAAACATAACCTAGCTAGTAGAGGTGACTATTCAATTCATCATCTAATGCACATCAGTGGATTAAATAACTATAAATAATTTAATTGTCTTCATAGCTCCATTGTAGAACTATTTCCATGAAACTATAACACTAATAGCCTAATATAGTCACACTTAGTTAAGTAGCCTATTGAAATGTATATTATCCTAATCTTGGCCTATGGTACACTAAAAAAGCTCAGTTAGTTTTAATTTACAGTACAGTGCAAATGAAGGCAAAAAACAGTTTATCTTTTAATCAAATGAGAGTTAAACTCTTCGGAGCTTATATTTTGACGGGTTGTCATGAGGACCTTTTAAGTTTCTATAGCCTATTAAATATGATATGACGATAGATTTAGAGATGTTGTTCATGTATTTATGTCCTCATTTAGCGAGACGACAGACACTGAAATCACAGTGCGCGTCAGTCTGTGTAGTAAATAAATCCGTGCGTCCTTGCCATTCACATATACGCAGAACATGCAGGATCCATATTTAAAGGCTGCAACTCTCAGAGTTGACGGCTGCATAATATCATATAAGCTATGCTAAAAGTGCTACCGCCAGACCCGGCGATCGGCTGAATGGATTCAAAAACGGCACACACATCTGTATAACTCTAGGGGAGTTAGAAAATGAACCTATTTTCAAAAAAAGTGTAGTGTTCCTTTAAATAGTATATTTGCAGCTTAATATTTACAGATACTAGTCCACGTTGCGACTCAGTTTAAGTGTCCTGACCTACTTTTGATTGATTTATCCAAACTTTGACAAATTCCGTGACATTCTGTGTTATACAAAAAATTCCATATATGACTGGATTTCGCGATTCCGTCCGCGTTTTCCACATTGCGGAAATCATAGATAATATTGAGGTGTTTTGCAACGTCAGTGTATCGTTAGTGTATTGTGATTTATTGCAACTTCAGCAACATCTGCTGCTGCCTTAACTTTGAGAGACTACTGATGCGTGATCACTAAAGCAGCTCCAGTTAGCAAGTGCTTTCGGTGTGAGAGAGTGCGAAACTCTCAGTGCCTTCAGCCATCCGCGTTGATTGGACTCGTGACTCCCAACAAATCAGATGGGCGGTGGGTGGAGATTGCTCTCGGCCACAGAGTGGTGAGTTCCGTCAGACTGCATCAGAGCCAAATAGCGCGTTTCAAAATTAAATCATTTTATCGGCGAATCGGTTTTAAAAATGACCGATATCGATTCTTATAAAAATGCTTAATATCGGCGCTGATGATTGGCCAGGCCAATAATCGGTCAACCCCCAGTTACAGGTGCGCATCTTGAGACAAAACAATGGCACTGACATATTTTAAAATAATTTTCAGTTGAGACAACTCAAACGTGCATTTTAGTTTGGGACTAGCCTTAAGCCTCATCTGTGAAACCAGGGATCTCTGTTATATTTCAATATTTTAAATCAGTGCTATTGGTCATCATTATGTCTGTGGGTTTTACAAATATTTAACCAATGAAAAGCATTTAAAAGAGCTTGTGACTAAACTTCGTAACGCCACTGGATCCTCATATTGTCAATCAAACCTCATAACTCCACCCCGCCTCCATTCAGAATGAAGCGCCGCGACATGCGGTTTAAAGACAGACGTCTACTTCTTCCCAATGCTAGGGTAAATAAAGGACTGATGTTTAAATAATTACAACATGTTCTTTACTAAAGAAACACCGTCTTTAAAGGCTAATTTTTTTGTGTGTTTGAAAAGCGGAGAAGAGTCTTTTAGCATTTGCCGTGTAATTGTAGCCAATATACTTTTGTACGTTTTAAATATCTTGTGCACAGCGATTCATCTTTTATAATCACTAGATTTTGGCTAAACGTATTAAACAACAAGAAAAACTGAGTGCCCAGATTGCTACAGTAAACTTTATGACCTGTAAATTGATGAAAACGTAAGGTGATTAATTTACTGTCTCAGCTGCGGCCGTTCTAATGACGGAAAAACACATAACCACCGTCATACACTCATCAAAAACCTTGTTAACTCCACTTGAGCATGATTTTCTAAAAATGTTAAGTGCAAGTGTCTGATCATATATAAAGCCAAAATACCAACTCTGACAATGCATTGTTTAATTATTGGAAGAAAAAAAAACCTTTCCCCCTTTCTACATTTTTTTTAGTGCTTAGTGGTATGCCGTGGGATTTTTTACTTATCAAAACTGCTAGAAAAAATTTTGGGAACACTGCCCTACTGGATCCTGGCCATATGGTTAAAATTGCATTAAGCAATCCTGAAACACTCCTTAGCCAAAACACTTAAAGAATTTGCAAAGAATATTTACTTATAAAATAGTTACTTTCTGACAAGAATCAGCATGGCCTACCCTTTTTTTCTGATAAGAAATTGTTTGAGGTCCTGGATAACGTCACCAGACTTGCGATTGACATCCAGGTAGAGGTTTGGTCGGTCAAATGAGGTGCAGGTGATCAGAGGATTGATCAGATGAAGGCTCTTAACGATGTCCTCACGGATTGACGGACTCGCAGTAGCCGTGAGCGCCAAAATAGGAACCTGATGAAAGAACCAAATGCTAGGAATGACATGAATAAATGAACATCTATCCTTCAGTGATATCGGTCTATAACTTCACAATGACACAAAGTAGATTTCAAAACAAAATATGGCTTACACCAGGGAGATTCTTCTTGAGTTTCCCCAGGTCACGATACGCACTTCTGAAATCATGACCCCACTGAGAGATGCAATGAGCCTCGTCTACTGCAACCAGTGATAAACCTACACAGTAAAGTAGTTCCTCATTTACAATGAAGCACTAAATCATTTCAATTTGCATTTTATTTCTTCCTGTTTGATTTACCAATAGTCCTGTCGAGCTGTACCAGAAGTGGAATATTCCCAGAGCAAAATTCAGGTGTCATGTACACCACTCTAAAATGACCCCTAAAGACAAGAGAACAGGGAAAGGAACGTCAGTGGCTAAATACATATCAATGAATCTTCTGACTGAAACTATTCTTGAATAGTTAAATGTGACATGTCTACTGAATTTTTAAATCAACATCAAACTTTTAGGTCACAATTAATATAAATGTATAAGGGACAATATACAGTGGCCTAAACAACAATGTGAACCCTTTTAAATTAGTTGGTTTTCTGCAGTAATTGCTCTCAAAATTCGTCACAAAATTGTGTAAATGGCTCTCTTGGGATCATTCCACAGCATCTCCACTAGAGTAAAAGAAAATTTATTTAGCATTTACACACCCTTTTATTGGTCCAAACCTATAAGACTTTTGTTCATCTTTGAAACACAAATGAAGAAATTAAATTATGAATGTAATCCATATAAATAGAGCAGTTTAACCCAAGTCATTAGAAGAGGCATAATCGCTTTATGAGCAGAACAGATTTAACACTGCAAATACAAGAAGCTCAATCACACTTGCTTGATGCATGAAAAAACCTCACTGGTTCTCACACATCAAGCAAGCACAGTTGAGCTGTATGTGAGGTGCTCTATGTATGTGTGTTGATTAGGGTTTATATGTGAATACAAGCTTATATTAAAGTCCCCCTGTAGTGAAAATCAAGTTTATTTGTCTATGTGATGTTTTTAATATGCTTTTAGACAAACCATGTGCCAGTCCATTAATCAACACCATTGCTGAGTATTTCTCCTTAAAACTGTAGTTTCCCAAAGGCTGTCCCAGAAATGCTGTTTGTAACAGCCCTTTTTTTGCCAAGTCACAAACATCAGTAACCAATCACGTCCAATGATAGATTCCTATCATTAGCATGCAAAATATACCAATAGGAGTATAAGCACAAAACCATTAAAGGAACACTCCACTTTTTTTGAAAATAGGCTCATTTTCCAACTCCCCTAGAGTTATACAGATGTGTTTTACTGTTTTTGAATCCATTCAGCCAGTCGCCGGGTCTGACGGTAGCACTTTTAGCATAGCTTAGCATAAATCATTGAATCCGATCAGACCATTAGCATCTCACTATAAAATGACTAAAGAGTTTCGATATTTTTCCTATTTAAAACTTGACTCTTCTGTAGTTGCATCGTGTACTAAGACTGGCGGAAAATGAAAAGTTGCGATTTTATAGGCCGATATGGCTAGGAACTATACTCTTATTCTGGCGTAACAATCAAGGAACCTTGCTGCCGTACCATGGGTGCAGCAGGCGCAATGATATTACTCTGCAACTCTGCATCTACACAAACTTAGTACCGGTCACTTTCAGGCGCTCCGTAATAGCATTGCGCCTGCTGCACCCATGGTACGGCAGCAAGGTTCCTTGATTATTACGCCGGAATGAGAGTATAGTTCCTAGCCATATCGGCCTATAAAATCGCAACAAATGTTACAGTATCCACTGTAGTTGTCCACTAGTAAAAACATAGTTTTATCAGTCATTATCCATGTTTCGCCATTATATCGTGTTTACTACAGTTCAGTTAGTGGATCAGGGGGCTCTGGCTGGTGTTACTGCGTGGGGGGCTAATTTGCATATTCATATATCCACGTATAATAAATGAGGCAAGGGGGGGGTAGAGGTACATTCAAGCTGTTTTAAGGCATGAGAAAATTATTTTTACAAGAAAAAAACATTTAAATATTTCATTTTGATGATCAAAGATCAGTTTTAAGGGATAAAAATTTTGACTACGGGGGACTTTAAATTTGTCCGAACAAAGCCGTTTTTGAAATAAAGTGAAACATAGAAGTTGTTCACATGCTTTTTCTTGCCATTGTATCCTAGATCCCATACAGCACCTGCTTAATATTATACTTTTTTTATTAGGAATGTAGCATGTAACATCTCATGACATGTCAAGCTCTCAAAAGTATTACATGCCAATTAGCCTCTCACCTCTTCACTTCCTCATATAGGTTTTTGGTCTGAGCAGATCCAAGAAAACAGGCAGGAATGTTTGACATTCTGCAAAACAAACACAAAGATGAATGAAAGATAAATCAGCTGAGGCCTTATTCAATTAAACTCACTAGCAAACACACAATGTTCTTCCTAGAGCTACCATGTGATTTCTTTTAGGGCTGCACGATTATGACAATAATCATAATTGCCGAATATTCCCATGAAATTGTAATTGTGATTATAAATTACAATTATTACAATTTACATTGAATGATGTTTTGAATAGCTTTATAGCACTGTTTGAAGCAACTGCATGCCACATTTTTATATATAGTTTCTTCTTTAAACATAAAAAAGTAAAAATGTAAAAATTAAAACAATAAGAAAAAAACCCTTAAGATAACCTGTAGGACAAATACAGACACTCTCTCCCAAACACACACCCACCCACCCACCCATCTTAAAGCAGAATAATGTAAGTGTTTTTTTTTTTTTTTTTTTTGTAATTGTGCCTTTGAACGATTACATAATTGTGGCATCTGTAATTGTAATCACAATTAGAAATTTGATTATTTGTGCACCCCTAATTTCTTCTATAATATCTGACTAATGTTATAATACCTGTCTATTATGTACACCGCTTGGTTTCAGGCTCACCTTTCCACAACAAACCAAAATCTCAGTTACATTTGAACTTTTAACTACAGCTGAAAATGCACCTTCAAAATGTTCCAGCGTCACAAAGTGGTAATAAAGTCAGTCACAACTTAAATTTCAAAATGTACAATTTCTCTAAAATGATGACAGACAGAAGTGTGACGTACGTTAGCTGAAGCACCTGGTCCTCCATCAGCGCGATGAGAGGGGAAATGACCACACTGACATTCTGGCAGTAAACTGGAGGAAACTGGAAACACAAACTCTTCCCATAACCTGCCAACACAGTGATTCATGTGAGCACACATTTGAACCCAAATTCAAGCCAAATTTATTTGTATAGAACTATAACAACTACATGATCATTTAGTAAATATATCATAACTTTAATGATCAAGGAAAAGTTATACCAGTTGCCATGACAACAAGATTATCCCTCCTCTCTGTGAGAACAGAGTGAATCACTTTCCACTGAACCCTGAAAAACCATAAGTATTGTATGACAGATCACATATAAATCAAACCAATCATAAGCAATAGTATAAAAGGCATACCAAGACGACTTGGGTTTCAAAACTCACGGTTTAAAGCTGTGATGTCCAAAGTACATTTTTAGACATTTAATTTGTTCAGGAACAGGTTGTGGGATGCTTGAATCTTAAAAGAAAAAAAAACAAAAAAAAAAACAAGTTTGTTGAAATTCAAAACCGCTGCTAACAAATATTAAACAAAACATAGCTTACATACTGATAATATCCATTAGTAATTCAAGTAACCTGAAATTATAAATTAAAGGACACCTAGCAGCATGTTATTTCGATATAATTTGTCATTTACATTTAAATTGATACAAGCTTGATTTATTGTATTTATTCTAGATTTTACTTTTACAGCTGTTTTAAGGCTTGTATAAATTTGAAATTGGCTAAACTTTCCTTACAATATTCCTAAATGTTAAGAGTAAAACACACACACACACACACACACACACACACATACATTTATATATACACGTGGAAAAATTAAGCTCAACAAGATACATCTTTAGTCAAAGATTACATAACAATAAATATATAACTGTATACAATTTTGGGAAGACCATTCATGTTCATCATGGACAGTAAATTTACCAATCCCCTCTTCCTCATCTTCCTCAAAATCCTCATCATCATCTTCAGCAAGTGCCTGTTTCTCATGACCATGTTCATCATTTAATCTTTCTATGTCAGCAGCACACTGACAAACAACAGAAGAGAAATACAACAAGAGTAAAGATTTGCTTTGAGAAACTATTAGACATGAAACTATTTGAGTTTTCCCATCGTTTACCATCAATCTACCTAAACTTTCCAGTTGAGTTCTTTGGACTCTCTTTAATGGATATTTATGCTATTTTTGGAGCTTGACAGACTTGATTTAATAACAGAAAAGAATAAAAGAAAAGCCTCAAAGACACAAGGGTGACTTTCAACCCTGGGTTTACTCCGCAGCTGTCACCTGAAAACATTACATGAGCTGCGTTCAGAAATTAGTTTTACCTTCATCATTTCATCATCAAAATCTTCATCACTCTCCATCTCATTAGAGTTCTGGGTGGCTGATGCCTGCTGAGTCTAAAGGAAACCATAACAATCATGAAACATCAAATCATTAAATAACACTGATAAAGCACAGAGAAGCTGAATACAGCAGTCACCTGGAAAGCTAAGATACACTCTTCCTCCAGCCGCTCCTGTCTGGCCTGCTCCTCCAGCATCTGCAGCTCATACTCAGAGATATCTAGAGACATCACACACTCTCTCTTAGTGTATCTGTCAGCATCTTCCTCAGGCTGACTATGGCTCTGGTCTTGGTTCTGTGGCTTAGTCTTAGCTTCTTCAACTAATGGATCGAGCGGTTTGCTGCCGTTCGACAATGCGCATCTTAGAGATGCAACTGTCTGAGACAGATCAGCGACTAGTCTCTCAGCACTACAAAAGAAAAAAAAAAAAGAAAAATCACACAAATCATATCATAAGTTTAACTGACATAATACTAACCATGCACAGGAAGAATTATAGACCACAGACTAAAATTGTGCAATTTATGCTTTGTGATTTGAAATAAACCTTCTGCCTCTAAATTTCAAGAGGGGTTCATATCATGTGAAAATGTGGTCTGTGAAAAATATAATGTGTTGGTTGAAAATGCCATTTTCAAAAAAAAAAAAAAAAAAAAAAAAAAAAAATCAAACATGATTATACATTTACTTTACATGTACCTTTCCTAATCATGTCCATACAATTTGACAAAATTCAGTACATTACTGAAGGGGTATTAAATTCTATTCCTGGAGGGCCAGGTCTTGCACAGTTTAGCTCTAATAAGCGTTAGAATAAAATCCCACAGGACAGTGGCCCTCAACAGCCCTTCTACAGTTGCAGGTTACACTTTATTTTGACAGTCCACTTATAGTTAGTAGAATGTCTAAAGTTGACGATCAAAATAAAGTGTTACCCAGTTGCAATCGAAATTACTCGACCCCCTTGACCTGTAAAACATTTGGCTGCAGAGAACAAAATTTTGTGAAAACAATTCAACAAAGGCATCAGTACACTATTGGAAAAAGTTTATTAATACACATTTAACACAATGTAAGTTGATGAATGAAAAAAAGAAATAAATAAATAAATAAACAAATAACTAAATGTATATATGTATGTATATGTATATGTATATATATATATATATATATATATATATATATATATATATAGCAAAACTCCCATCTCATGTTCTCCCTCGACCTCAAAATCATCTTATATCATAGTTTTATCTTTTTTGTTAAGGCTGTTTGATCTTCTTTCCATGTTCACTTTGCAAAGACTGGGTCGGTACTTCTGCAGTGATGTAGGATGATTTTGAAATGATTTTTGAAGTTGAGAGAGAAAATGCAATTGGAGTTTTTCGACATACCCTAACTGTCTTGAGCCAAAGACAAGATGAGCGTTTGCGATTAAAAAGTATTTCAATTGTATTTTTTCTTCTCTATTCAAGAGAAGACCCTTCTTGCTCGGCTGGGATCGTTTACAACCACATTTGGGATCGTTTTAAGTCGCATTTAAACTGCATTTTGGAAGTTCAAAATCGAGGCACCATATCAGCCCATTATATGGAGAAAAATCCTGAAATGTTTAACTCAAAAAACATAATTTCTTTAAGGCTGAAGAAAGAAAGACATGAACATCTTGGATGACAAGGGGGTGGCTACATTATCTGTACATTTTTGTTCTGGAAGTGGACTTCTCCTTTAAATCTGGAGACTGAACAGACCACTCAAGAACATTCTATTGGCATCTTTACACAGCAAAGGCGGCACAGAAACCGAATCTGAAGCGGCATAAAACCACGAAAATGTGCATTTACACAGACCATTTAATGCTGTTCTGAAGCAGCATAAATGCATTTACACAGGAATTAAAATAGTGGGAAACATACATCTTTTAAAATAACTACAATTTTAAAATTAGTTTTATCAGAAACAAATGCTATAAAATTAAATAACGAATATAAAAAAGAACAAATAATATAAAACACGAAATAAATAAAAAACACGACATTTTAAAATGTAACGGCAATAAATTTAAATTTCCTGTGCGTGCTACAGTGTATCTGCGTTGGACGGTTTGTCACAATGTTCGCTTCAGACAAGACGACAGACAAGACGACAGACAAGATGACAGACAAGACGATGGTGGAAGTTTGGCAATTTTTTTTTCTTTTAAAAAGCCTGTTTAACCTTTGCCGTTATGTATGGTTATTTGGAAGTTGTTGTTGTTGTTTTTTTGAACATTCGTTTCCTATTTATTTGGTTCTACGGTGTTTGCCAATTTTTACTTTGTGTAATTTATTTCTTATTCGTTTTGCTAATAAACATTGCACGTTTCTTATATTTATTTGGTTCCTTTTATGTAGGCCTAGCCTAAGTTGTTTGTTATTTTATATTAGGCATATAGCATGGTGTAAGCTATTTGTACTCGTTTTGTTAATAAAAGTTCCATGATTAATGTATAGGCTAAGTGAGTTTAATGTTGTATTTTGCTGCTGCTTGAATTGGATTCAAGCATTTGACGCGGAATGCCGCTAATTTAAAAGTGAAAGTAAAATGTGCACTGCGCATTAGCTATATAAAAGCGAAGGAAAGCGAGTGAAAAGAGGGAAATTGAAGATATGTGCCACTGAAGTTCGGAGCCAGGTTCCTACTTTCCTCATGACCGAGAAACTTGTTTCTGATGTAACCAAACAGTTAACTTGCAAAAGCAGGAAAATAACGAAAAGAGAGTCCTCTCTATCAAGACAAGCTGAGAATCATAAATCGCAACTCGCGAGGACATGGGGCTTAAACTGAAATGAATTTACCCAAAACATACTTATTCTACCCACTAAAATAATAAAACGATATAAATAAAATGAAAAAAAAAATTGAAAATGAAATCATGATTGGCTCTCATCATGACTGTATTGCGTTTCATTTACACTAAATCAAAACAGCACTGCGTCGCCTTTGATACTAGGGACTGAGGCGGGTCAGACCCGGCATATTTTAGGTCTGCTTTAATACGGCATTGCGTCTTTACACTGAATTATGAGCCGACACAGACTCCATGAGATCCTTCATATGGTCATGTTTTCCACTTCCTGCTACAGTAAAAATCCCATAACAGGACTCGCCCACACTTGACAATGGAGATGGTGTTCTTTTGCTTATAAGCTTTGTCTTATTTTGCACCAGACAAAATGCTGATCCATAAGTCCAAAAAGTTCCAGTTTGGTCACATCACTCCATTAAACATTCTTCTAGAACACCACAGGTCTATCCAAATGAATTTTAACATGTTTGAGTTGGTCGTTTTGTTCTTCTTGGTCAAGAGTGGTATTCGGCAAGATGCCGCAACATGAAGGCCATGCTTGTCTAGTGTTCTTCTTATACACTACATTTAAATGTTTTTCCTCCTTTCATCGGGTCATCTTGCAAGTCTTTGGCTGTACATTGCCGGTTTTTCTCAGTTGCTTTGATTAAATATTTTATGATATTATGCTTTTTTTGTTCAACACCCTCAAAGGTTTTCTGGTACAACACACTTTAAACTAAGGAATAAGGCTGCCTGCTGTGTCTTTAGGAACTTTTAATGTTCTTGCAGCCATAGACTTTCTAATATAATAAAACAATTTCTTCTCTATAGCTTTTGTGAGAGCTGTGTTGACTTCACCATATTTGCTACTCAACTTCAGCACATGCATGGGCTAAATGTATGTACGTGTAACACTGTGACACTGTCACACAGGACACATGTTTTAACCTGCTCAATGTATTATAATGATTTTATGTATATTTGAGTTTTAATAGGTTTTCATGTTGTCTTAGCCATTTTATTCCTCTTATCCATTTTAATGTGTGTATGTCTTTAAATGAGTCTGGGTCTGCCTGTCATGTGATCAGTCACATGACAGGAATCAGGAACAAACAGTATAAAGGAGGCAGCATGTCAAACAATCAGGGTCATTGACCAAACGAACTGTTGGATTGAGGAGTTTCTTTTAAGGACTTGCCATTCCAGCATCACTTTTATTGGATTACACTTCTTTGGACTATATATACACCAGTGAACACTTTTACTTGGAACTTACAGCAAGCTGGATTTCTTAAGGACTGTTTTATGGTATGGAACTAAAGGACTCTGTGCTTTTAACAGCCTAGGATTTCTAGTTTTATTGTGTTGTTTTAGTTCCTTGTGAATTTGTAAATATACTTATTTATTCACTTTACTTTTGTCGTTGTTTCATCTTTTTAAAACACTTATTTTAATCTCACACAGTACAATCTGACCCCTTTTAAATCACTGTAACATTTACCGATAAGGCTGATCGTTACATATGGTGGCCCGTACGGGGACGTTAAAAGATTTTAACGCTGTGTTGAAAAGAGTGTTTTAAGATGACGACAAACCACATTAATGCTGCTTCTTTTAATACATCCGCTGTTTTTAATAATGAACGGGTTTTACATCACTGTGAATGTGTACAACTTCGTGCTGAAGTAGTTGCTCTTAAAAACATTGTTTTAAAATTGGAGAAGGATTTTAAAGACTCTGTTGAAAGTAATCTTAACCGTGAAGTGTATTTTAGAGATGCTGTGGATTTTAAATTTGAAAAAATGGAGGAATCTATCAAGGATGCCGTGGCAACACTAGAGAGAGAGGTCTTTGACTGTTTTAAGAGGAGAGACAAGAAATGGACAAAACAACTGGAGCTACTAAAGGATCCAGAAGCCGCCATCTCTCCTCCCACTGCGACGACCAGCCCGGTGCCTCCCACGTCAACCCCTGACTTTCCTCAAGCTAACCATCCCAGCACATCAGCTACTTCACAGACTAACAACAGAGCCAGTGATGGAGAATTCTGCGCCACTACTCCAACCAGGCCAGACTTCGACACCATCTTCTCCATCCTTCCTTTCTCCAAAGAGCAACTATGCAGCGTATTGGGTGATGACGACACTCTCCAGGGACTTTCCATCTCTCCCTCCACTCCACCGACCAACGGGGTCGAAGTGCTTGACCACCAGGGCTTGCTGTATCGGCGGATCAAGAAGGGGGACGGCATCTACAAAATCCAACTAGTCGTCCCCAAGGCCCTGGTCCAGCAAACAGTACAGCATTTCCATCAGAGGACGGCGGAGAAACATAATCAACGTTTAAAGACCCTTCTGCTGATCCTGGAAGTTGCCTGGTGGCCTTCGGTCCGCAGCGACGTCTGGGACTTTGTCGAGAGCTGCAAGTCGTGTGGTGTGGAGGCCAAGGAGTGTGCCATCATCAACCCGACCAAGAAATCACCTCAACCCCGTTCATCAGCACCATCATCCTCCATTAAAGAGACCCACAAGCCGGACAGGAGGAAACGCCAGGGGGGCTGGCGGACCAGCGTGGCTGGGTGTAACGTTATCCTGGGAGGAGCGGCGCCACCTACCCTAGGACACCCAGGCTGGTATCAGATTCCACCTCTCTCTAGTGTTTGCTTAGATTCCTCCGGCAGACTAGTGCCTGTGTGGGAGGGCCAAGTCTTATCTAACTTTTTACAAAGACATTTTAAGCCACACCTTTTAGAGGATACCCACTACATGGACAATGGCTGACAGTACCTATAAGGGACTAGTCTCTTCCTCGGGAGCCGTAGGCTAAGGGGGGGGACTATGTGACACTGTCACACAGGACACATGTTTTAACCTGCTCAATGTATTATAATGATTTTATGTATATTTGAGTTTTAATAGGTTTTCATGTTGTCTTAGCCATTTTATTCCTCTTATCCATTTTAATGTGTGTATGTCTTTAAATGAGTCTGGGTCTGCCTGTCATGTGATCAGTCACATGACAGGAATCAGGAACAAACAGTATAAAGGAGGCAGCATGTCAAACAATCAGGGTCATTGACCAAACGAACTGTTGGATTGAGGAGTTTCTTTTAAGGACTTGCCATTCCAGCATCACTTTTATTGGATTACACTTCTTTGGACTATATATACACCAGTGAACACTTTTACTTGGAACTTACAGCAAGCTGGATTTCTTAAGGACTGTTTTATGGTATGGAACTAAAGGACTCTGTGCTTTTAACAGCCTAGGATTTCTAGTTTTATTGTGTTGTTTTAGTTCCTTGTGAATTTGTAAATATACTTATTTATTCACTTTACTTTTGTCGTTGTTTCATCTTTTTAAAACACTTATTTTAATCTCACACAGTACAATCTGACCCCTTTTAAATCACTGTAACATTTACCGATAAGGCTGATCGTTACAACACCCCAAGCTAATTCTGTTTTTTAAACAGAGTTTCTAAAGGCTTAATTGTGTTCTAAGACAATTTTGTTCCCCACCATAAAAATAAGTGACAACACACAATGTTGAATGGGGTTGAATAATTATGACACAGCTGTGTTTTAATAAAAAATCCTATAACTCAAAAACATTATATTATATATTGACATTATCACTTTTAATATGTCAGTAAACTGTTGTAGATGCAATTTTTATAAAGAACCGGATCTTCAGAAAAGCTTGCATTTGTAAAGTACCTAAGTGATAACAGCACTATGTCATTTAACCATGCAAAGCCATATGTCCTATTCATCATGTTCATGTTTTTATCTGCTTGACAGGACCATACACAGGGCTCGAAATTATTTTTTTTACTTGGTAGCACTGGTCCTCCCAAATTCAAAAAGTTAGGAGCACCAAATAAAATTTAGGAGCACCCAATGCATATTAAGGAGCACCACAACTGCCAATTGAGAGGAACGGCCAGCAACATCCTGATGATTAATAGCTTTACCAGTCAAATGGCCTGATTTTAAAAGCCTTTTTATTTATTTATTTATTTTTTTTTTAAATAATTATTTATTGCCTTAAGAAAGGGACAAGACAGAATGAAAATGAGTATATAAACAAGATGTTTATTTTCTCTATTACAGGTCAAACTCTCTGTAGCCATTTAAATTAGAGGCAACCACTGCATTTTTAAACTTAATCCACACAAAGATGCTGCATGCACGAGCTGTTTCTGGTTTAAATTAGAATATAATTTCAATATCTGAAGCAAAAACAGAATCGTCTGACAGACTTTAGCTTTGTGAAATTATGCTACATAATACACATGGGCCAAACCACACATGAAAGATAACTCCAGTAATCAGGCGCTGTTTGGCGGGTTTTTTTGAGCGTGCACGCTTCAAATGTAAGCGCATGTCTGAACAGCATGCGAATGAAATGTTTAAGCGGCAAGGTTTAAAGCACATGCAAATAATGTACTTGTGTGATTGCAAATAAGTGTAGTGTTTAGTGAGTGGAATTCTGCTGCTGAGTAAACAGTTGGTGTGAATGTATGTCGCGTGAGACGGAGGCGCCAGAACTGCAACTGATGGAATGTGCACTGTAGCTTACTTTATTTCTTCAATAATAGCAGATCGTAGAGATATTTTAATAGTCAATAATCAGAAATGTTCATATCGCATACCCCTAATTGCAATGCAGTGCAAATCCGGAACAGAGAAACGTTTCCGGAACAGAAAACGTTTGGAGCAAAAAACGTCCGGTTCCGAGTTCCAATGGAGCGCAATGTGAGTGATTGACAGCTAATATCTAAAATCTGCATTAAAGCTAAGAATGTAAAGATGAAGTTTAATTGGTTATGTAAGCTAATGTTGGATAGCAGTCATATACTGTGCAGAAACAAGTCGCACCACAACAATTACTAGCACTCGCAAAAATGCTCCCAAATATATTTTGAGGTTGCCGGACTAAATTCCGGGAACATATGCGACCAAAAAGGTCGCAATTTCGAGCCCTGATACAAAGTTGTGTGTCTTGTAATAGAGCAGTTAAAATTTGGTGCTTTGAGTACAATTCTCTCATACTGACCACTGGATGTTCAACAAGGCACCTCATGGCAAAGAACTCTATGAATATTTGAGAATTAGAATTGTTGCTCTCCACAAAGATGGCCTAGGCTATAAGAGGTTCAGTAACAACCTAAAACTGAGTTACAGTACTGTGGCCAGGGTCATACAGAGGTTTTCCAAGATGGGTTCCATTCAGAATAGGCCTCACAAGGGTCGATCAACGAAGTTGAGTGTTCGTTCTGTGCTTCAGGTGCAGAACCTGCCTTCAAAAAACAGATGCCTGAGTGCTGCCAGCATTGCTTTAGAGGTTGCAGAAGTAGAAGGTCCACTTGTCAGTGCTCAGACCATACGCTGCACACTGCAACAAGTCGGTTTGCATTGGCGTTATCCAAGAAGGAAGCCTCTTCAGAAGCTGGCTTACAAGAAAGCCCGCAAACAGTTTGCTGAAGACAACCTGTCCAAGAGCATGAATTACTGGAACCATGTCCTATGGTCTGATGAGACTAAGATAAACTTGTTTGGCTCAGATGGTGTCCAGCATGTGTGGTGATGCTCTGGTGAGGAGTACCAAGAAAAGTGCGTCTCTCCTACAGTCAAGCATGGTGGTGGTAGCATCATGGTCTGGGGCTGCATGAGTACTGCTGGTATTGGGGAGCTGCGGTTCATTGAGGGAAACATGGATTCCATTATGTACTGTACATTTCTGAAGCAGAACATGATGCCTTCCCTTCAGAAACTGGGCTGAACGGCAGTTTTCCAACCTGATAATGACCCCAAACACACCACCAAGACGACAACTGCCTTGCCGAGGAAGGTGCAGGTGAAGGTGATCTGACCTGAACCCTATTGAGCACCTATGGGGCATCCTCAAGTGGAAGGTGGAGAAGCACCATGTGTCTAACATCCAGCAGCTCCATGATGTCATTATAGAGGATTTGAAGAGGATCCCAGCAACAACCTGTGCAGCTCTGGTGAATTCCATGTGCAGAATGATTAAGGCAGTGCTAGATAACAATGGTCTGACACAAAATATTGACACTTCGGACACAGTTTTGACAAACATGAACATGATGAATAGGACATGTGGCTTTGCATGGTTAAATGACATAGTGCTGTACTCACTTTTGTTGCCAGTATAATGTTTTGACAATAATGGCTGTATGATGAGTTATGTGTAGGGGACAGTAAATATACGCTGCTATACAAGCTGCACATTGACTACTCTAAAATATATCCAAGTTTCATTTCTATAGTATTGTTCCTTGAGAAGATATACTAAAATGATTGCTGAAATGTGAGGGGTGTACTCACTTTTGTGAGATAGTGTAGCAGTATCTCTCTTTGAAATAGAGTTTGTTTGAAGCTATTTAACATTATCTAATACTGACAAATGCTTAATTGCACTGTACAAGCTAGGCAAAAATCACGCTCATAATCGAATGCGATTCATCTTGTCAGTGATTTACAGCTCTGTGTATTAATTGCCGCTCCAGCTGAACGCACATGATGGAGAGGTACTGCTAATCAAAGTACCGGCTTTACTGACTAAACGCGCCTCACAATCACATGTGATTTATCGTGCAGCCCTAATTTACACATAAGCAATGTTTATTTTATGTCCAGAAATTTTACTCACTCAGCCACTGTAAGGTAACGTTAAGGAAGTAGGTACAAGAAATTCATATTTAACTAATGATAAGAGTAAAATACAATGCCAACAATTTTGGCCAACCCTAACATTATCACTGGACCTCAGAGGAAAAAAAAAACACTGACCTGCTCATGCAGTCAAGTTCATCTGGAAGATTATCAGCAAGATCTTTAAGATCACAAGCAATCTGAAAAACTCTCTGTTTCAAACTGAGCGCTGAGGTTTCTGAGTGGCCTGTAAGCAAAAGAACACAGCGCATGTTTAGAAAGACAAATGTAGATATGCTAATATTATGTATGTAGTGCAGGTGAAGCAGTGTCAAAACATTTGATCATCATTGCATGCAAGTACATGAGAATAGCACAGCTGCAACATTAATAAGAAAACAACTGATCTCACCAGATATAATTTCCTGTAGACTCTGATAAATGAGCAATCCAGCCTGTTACGAAAATAAAGCTAATAAGTCATTTATTTATTTTTTTTTTAATTAGAATCAAGATGTAAATATCTAATTTATCTGAGAATGTATTTGTTGAGCGTATATAATGACATTTAGTTTGTCACACCACAGTTTTACCTATTTACTGTTCCTTAACTGCAACTGTATATTTTGACTCACGTAAGCATCTGTGGCAGCATATCTCTTCTGGTCTTCTGACAGACCAAAGTCATCCCATTGACTACAGCGCACAAGTTTGTCTTTGAAGAGCTGCTTCTTCAACAAGTGTTTCACTAGACCATCCAAACTCCACTTCTCACAACATCTCAGCTGAATAAAACAACCAACACAAACATCAGTTTATCTCACTCAAAATCAACATGAATTTTTTCCATGAATTTTATGCAATAAATGATTTTATAATAACAGCTAACTATAAGGACTTATATTTTTCAAAATGCATAGAGACAATGTGCTTCACTGAATAAACATTTAACTGACAGCTGTTTCAGGGTACTGTGGTCAACTGGTCAGTCAAATGCAGAAAATTCCTAATATTCAGTGTCTTTCATGGAAATATTACTTTTTAGACTGTTCATCTAGCACTGCTTTCATGTCTGTGATATCACACCGCTAACACGCTCTCTCATGTCAACCAAGCACCTTGGCACCATCTTGTGTCTCAGTAATCAACTGCAGTGAAAATGACATCAGAGAACTTCAGTATTAACATGAACACAAAAAACAATATTAGAGTCAACTTGTTGCTAAGGGGATTTTTTTACATAGGAATGGACAATTTTTTTTCTTGACCAAAGCTTCAAGATAATAAGTCATTTAATCTCAAGTCCCTGAACCAGTTACTTTAGTATTATTTCAGTAACACTTTACAATAAGGTGTCATTTGTTAACATCAGTTAATGTATTAACTAACATGAACAAACTATGAACAAAACATTTATTACACTATTTATTAATCTTTGTTAATGTTAGTTAATAAAAATACAGTTGCTCATTGTTAATTCATGTTAGTTCACAGTGCATTAACTAATGCTAACTCAAAACTCATCTGTTTAGCTGTGCATTTACTGAATGAGCACTGTGCTACGTCTGAACTGATTGCACTATGTATAATCCTTTTCTATTTTTAACCATCTTAAATTTATTTTAAATCAATTTTTAAATAATTTTAAAAGTTTTTAAACTCTTTGTTTTATTGTTGTGATTATTGTTTTTATGATAATTCTACTTCCTTTTTTGTGATTATTTTTTTTTTATTATTGTTTTTATGATTATAATACTTCCTTTTATGTAAAACACTTTGAATTACCTACATAAATAAACTTGCCTTGCCTTGCCCTGCCTAAAGCAAGAGATAAGATAGAATGAAAATATAACTACATATGTTTTTTGCCCCATTACAGGGAAATCCTTCTGTAGCCATTTAGAATTCGCGGTAACCACCGCATTTTAATCACGATCCAATAGGTCTGGACAATAATTCAATATCAAAATATTTCGCAATATAATTTTTTTCAATATACATTACCAGTGTTTCCCATACATTGATTGACTTTTCTGAATAAACATAAGTACAGCCATTACTGGGGAATGTTTCTGCCGCTCCAAACGCGCCTCCTACAGGCAGATAATGAATTTGTATAGGCTAAAAACAAATAAAAGGTGAACATTTACTTATACCATTTTTTTCTAAAATATTATATTGCTTTAGGAGGAGGTTGCATAGACTTGGCAAATTCATTTTTCAGAAGTTTGTATAGACATCTGTTGTGGGCGTTCTTTGCAGTAATTCTGAGGCTTTTTAAAACGTTGTTCATATTGATATCGGAATTATATCACGTCGACCGAAATTAAGAAATATACCGTGATATAAATTTTGGCCGTATCGTCCATCCCCATGATCAAAAGAAAGATTCTACATACATGAGCAGTTTCTGATCTAATTTCAAAATCTGAAGCAAAAACAGAATGGTCTGACTTTATCTTTGTAAAATGATGCTGCATAAAAAATGCAGGAAACAAAAGCAGGAAACAAAAACTGCACACTGGTTGATTGAGAGCACAAATTCACTCTCTGACAGCAGGTGGTGCTTATAGAACAGCAGAGATACAACATTTCCCTGGTTACCATTGTAAACAAAGCAGTACTGCACCTAGAAATACTACTTTAGTATGGATAATACAGTGGCAAGATGAAGAGAAAATACCATCTCTACCAACAAGCTTTTCTGAGTTCCCCTCAGAGATGCATTCATGTACTATAAACACCCCCAGTTAAATTTTACGGATTTTCTTCCAATATTTTGTGTATCGTGAACAGTGAGCTTGCTTTTCCAGTATTTTCTCCTCTTTGCGTTCATCTTCAGCATTTCTGGCATTTGTTAATGTCCTGTTTACAGACTTCGTAATATTTCATTACAAATTACATTTTGGGAAATGCTTGCAATACAGACTACCCTGTCAGGGTTTATTTAGTGACTGGTTGACTGTACTTCTCAAACATTACTAATAAAGAGAGTAATGGTTTCACACCACACCACATAGCAAAACTACTGTATGCTGAAATTCATCTATAAATATTAAGACAGCATACCGTCTTGTTTGCCAGATCAGAGAGCTCAACAATATTCTTCAATCTGATGTCATAATCAGATAATAACTTCCACTTGTCACCCTCAATTCCCACGCCAACTTTCATAATATTTTCGTCCTCCAAAAGCATCTTCAGGCCAGGAGGAAACCCTGAAGCATAAGACAGACAGTGCATGAGCAGATGATCAGATAATACTAAGAAATGACAGGCAGCTTCTGCCTGTGCCCACCTGACATGGAGGAGATGTGAAAAAGATAGCATTTCTCCTCTGATGCGCACAGCTGCACTACAGCCAATTTCTTTGTCTTCCCTTTGGTGAAGCAGGGTGGCCATTCCAGATCAAATCCCACCGCTGAACCTGATGCCAAACCAGATCTGGATAAGACACAAATAAGGAGAGACCGTGACATCAGTAACTGTGTGTACTTCCTGGGTCAAACCTACACAGACTGAATGAACAAGCCAGATCTTTCAGCATTAAATACCAAATGCCACCCCCTCCAAATTATCAATATCATAAGATTATTATTTTAGAGCTGAGCAAGTAACACAAATTATTCATAGTAGAAATTTTCATAACTTTTCCACAGACTTTTTTGCATTACGGTAAAGAGAATTTGGACAGAAATTGTGCTTAAGTGAACACTGTGGAACTCTGGGCCCTAATGGGACATGATGAAAAAAACATTGTGTAAGGCTCTATGATTTCCGCAATGTGGAAAACGCGGACGGAATCGCCGAATCCAGTCATAAAAACGGAATTCACTAAATAACACGGAATGTCACGGAAATTTGTCAAAGTTTTTAATGAATTAATCAAAAGTAGGTCATTACACTTAAATCAAACAGCAATATGGACTAGTATCTGTAAATATTACGCCGCAAAAATACCACTTAAATTTGAATCCTGCATGTTCTGCGTGTCTCTGTTTTAATGAATGGAGCAGACGAGCGGTTTTGTTTACTACACACACTGAAGTGCACTTGACGCTCGCGATGATTTCAGGGTCTGTCGTCTCAATAAATGAGGACATAAATATGAACATGAACATGAACAGTATCTGCTGAAAGTCACTTCATGAGCATTTGACCGTTCCATTTTAGGAAAACTAGCGTTATATCATATACACACAGAAATGTAAAGGTAGACACGGCAACCCGTCGAAATAAAAGTCCGCCTTAACTTAAAGACATTGTGCCAGATATAACTATTATTACTACTGCTAAAATGAAACAAACATTATTTTTTAGGGTATAGTCACACAACATTTCTTTCATGTTTTAATTTTAATAGTAAATTCCCCTTTGTTTGCCAAAAAAAAGTTTGCTTAATTTTCAGTCATTAAAAGATAAATTAAATTAATGTTTTATGCCTTCATCTGATAACCAGAACATTTTAAATACACAACACAGAATTTCTGGAGTAAAAAAAAAACTTTTATAAGGCTATTTTAAGAATAAATTTGAATAAATTAAGTATGCTTTCTACTAATTAGACATGCTAAAACACAGAATTTGATAACAATAAAACATATGATGAGAACAAATAAAACATTTCATAGGGCCTTAAACATGTCATTTTTGTTAAACCTTTATTAAATTGTGAAATTGTATAAGTCTCATGATTTTAATTAATTAGACATGCTCTTTGATTAATAAAATTTAATTTAACCATTAAAAAGGAGAAAAAACTGAAAAAAAAAAAAAAAAAAAAACGGAATTTGGAAAAAAATAAAGCGGAATTTGAGAAAAATATAGGGCCCTAATTGTGCTTGCACAGAAATAAGGTGGAAGGAATTATTTCGCGAGCAAACGCAAAGAGGGAATTCAATGCTTTTGCGATCAAACGCAACAGCATTGACATATAATTTTACTTCCCACTTGCTCCATACTTTTTTCAGCACCACATGTCCTTGGTGGTTCCATAGTGCCCCCTTTCGACAACTGTGGTTAAAACATAAAACTGCAAGCTGAAAACGTTTTTTTTTTTCCGTTGTGTTTCAGCACTCATGCTCCATGCGGAAGAATCTGATTAGATTAGATAGTCTTGGTCATCTCTAATCAGCATACTCAGAGAGCATCTACGTGTATGAAAAAAAAGATCTTAGCAACATCTGCCACTATAACAGCCTTCATTTATTAGTTTATGGACAGCACTGAATATAAAGAATTATTGTAAACTTACCATACTAGTAACTCAAGACAAGAATGCTGTTTTGAACACTGGCACAATAATTATCTTTTCTATATATATATTTTATATAAGAGATTCAGCCAAATATTACCTTAAATCTTCTGATAAAAATGAGCAGTCATGTCTTTCCTGGCTGTATGTCACTGTCCCACCAAATTCCAGATAAGGAAGATCATCCTCCAGAACATTCTTTTTATAAGTTCCTGATGTCTGTGGAAACACACAATAAGCTAATTCAAACAAAAGTTGAGGTATATTTTCTTTAGCACAACTGCAGGACAATGCAAAGTGCACAACAACCAAAGAACTGATGTTCACAGAAGCCAATGTAATGACAGCGCTGTCACTAAAGATACATGATCCTACTACAGTCAGACAGAAAAACACATGAAATCATAAAAATATGGAGGGATGCCACGTGCTTTTCATACAGGTGCACTGTGCTATAATTTTACCACGTTTGTTTTCCAGCTCAGACAAATAAGTTATTTCCTTTCTACTTCGAACTGGTTAACCATACAGTTTTTCTCTCCATTTTCTCTCCAAAACAACATTTAATAACAAGAACATTTAAAATAAATTCATTTTTAAAAAATGTTTTGACAAATAACAAGAATGAAGATTTGCGTATTTCTGTAGAAGAGGCGGTATGCAAATATCATATCCACAGTACAACATGCTTCAGTGCTAGGAAACAAACTTCATCTACACAATGAAAGCATCATAACATGCAAACTGTACAGGTCAGGACATGACTTGCTGTGTGAAACATCATAAAAGCCTTTGATTTGACTTACACTACATTAAACTTCATAAATATGGAGTAAAACTTTTCGTCTTATAGAACACGATGTGTGCTTTGTAATTAAATGACCCTGTACAAGTAGCCCAGCATAAAACCAGTATTTCTTGACTGTTGACCTGCAAACAGTGCTTTGGTTTGATTTGAATATGAGAATAGTGCTGCAGGTGTCTCAGTAAATAATGCAAATAAGTGGCTTTTACTCTCTCTCAACCAATGGAAAACATACACATTAGTGAAGGCACAGGTACAAAGACACCATTTCCTCTTATACATAACATGACAGTGAAGATGACGTGCATGAAAGAACAAGAGCAGGCTTCAAGCAAACAGGTCAGTTTATGTTTTTCAAGTGTGTTGTGTGTGTGTTTATATTGTTGACTTTTCTCACATGTTCTTCCTGACGTTTGTTCATCCATTCAGGTAGAGTCCTGTCAACCATTATAGCTTTGTTTCATCTGTCTTTAACAACAAAACAACACAAAGATATTACGACTACATGGTAAAACTAACGTTAGCCTAAAACAATAATGGTTGTTTTCGAGAGTGACATAGTGTGATAATAATGTTAATATTTACGTACTTTTGACATGCGTATAGTTACAATGACGCACAAAGCACACGTTTACCGCTCACCCCGAAATGTATGTCCCGCTGTCTTTCTTTGTATTTCATTCAGCACTTTACATTCCTCTAAAAGCTTCGACAACTCACGGCCTGTCTATAGGTGTTAAATATTAATTTATACTTATAAGCATCATTTCCAGTTACTTCAGCCAAACTCTCCCGCGCTGTATTCGTATGTGACACACCAAGCAGCGCCACCTGTGGGACTGGAGTGAAATACGCTGGCTTTATTAAAAACAAAAACAAAACAAAAAAAAAAAAAAACACTTCTGTATGAGTGTCATAATAAGCGCTGTTTTTAGTTGTGTAATAAGAAAGGCGTAACACTGTCTAAAGTAAAGAGCATCTATGTGAACAAAGTCGTCATGACACTTGTATTGTGCATTATACGGTATGTGTATTAGTTACAATGCAACACAGTGCTCGAAGTGGTAACAGTCATATCTCTATTTTTTTTTTTTTTTTTTTTCAGATTCTATGTTTCAATAATTATTAGAATATGCCAGGCAATGCACAATAGGACATTTGGAAATGCATAGACTAAATCTCACAATTCCTCTTAAGCTCACTGCAAATCCCTGTTGTGTTTCTTCTTGTAGTGCATATACATATACATGTGTTATTCTATAATTAGGAGTACATTTAGAATTTGACAATGTGAAGAAAAAAGTTTTCCTTTTTCCCAAAAACCCAAACATGACCTTACATAGCTGCTTTGACACTATCTATATTGTATAAAGTGCTATATAAATAAAGGTGGTCTGTAAGAATATGTGCATAAAATATCATCTATGTTTGCTACTGTCCACCATGTTACCTGTTACTGGGTAACACAGGTAACATAGTTGACATTTTTAGTGTTTTGGGCCTATATGGAAGCCTAGAACTACTGAGCATATGGCATGTTTAGAAATATATTTTCATAAACAAAATATAAGTTTTAGTTAAAGTGTCTTGTTAAAATTTGCAGCAGTAATACTTGTGTAACACTGTTGACAGTCAGCTGACCATATGCACAGATTACTTCCTTGTTTTAGACAAGCCAACTCAGTCATTTCCGGTCAACTGTACTGTGCAGTAATAGGAGTTTCCTTTGCTTGTTTTCTCGAAATAATCCATTCACAATTTGAAGAAAAGTTTTGTTTGTCTAAGAGGATTATACATCCATGTATACCGTTTTAAGAATGACAAATGAAAGTGTAAAAAATTACAGAAGTAATTCCCCTAAATATGCGCAAGTCATTGCTATGATTGACAGTAATAACCGACCAAAACATCTGACAAGCCGATGTCAAAAACAGAACTGTGCATTAAGTGATTTAGACTAAATTCAGAGTAACAAAACTACAGCAGTAACAAGTTTGTGTTGGTTGAATATAGGCTATTTAATAGCTTTTACAGTTCAAGATAAACTTAAAAGATGTAGTTATTAAATGAAATCTAAAATATTTCAAATTCATATTGATTCATATTGAATGCATTATTAAATTCTTACCATATATACCATTAATATTTAACTTATTTCATTTGTAGTGAACTATATATAAATTTTGAAATAATTCACCCTTATAGGCTGTTTGTGTCAGAGCTTATTTATTTATTTTAATGACTTTCTGCACTTGCTATACTATATACTTCAGTGCGGTAAAAGTACTAAAATTTGTTATACTAGTAATTTTATAATAAATCGAAAAGCAAAACTTGATTTGGGATTCAAATGGCAGCTGCAGCCAATAAGTGATCTTCTGCTGCCTTCTTCTGGTTATAAGGGTAATTTCATATCATTTTCATCTTATAAAGTTGTTTTCCGTGAAAAGACTTTTTTTCATGTCGTCTTTATGAATGAAAAGTGAATCTTTGAAGTGAATTTTACTGCACAGTTGTAGAGTTGAAAAATAATAAAGGCTTTAAAATATTCCAAGATTTTAAAAATATGTTCATGACTATGAAAGGCAAGTTACTGATTATCAAGAATACTATTAAGATGTCGTTGAAGAGAAGCATCGCAAGCTAGCTAACGTCGGCCCAAACAGTTATGATAGTGTTTAGCTGTCAGCATTTAAATGTACAACTGGGATTACCAGGCTTAGCATTTGCATTATGTTAAATTAGATACGGCTTTTTCAACATATAGTAGTGTGCTGGGAAAAATATAATTGTGTACTAGAAAATTAAGCATCGAGGCTTTATATTGCTGAAAATATATTAAAAATATACTTCACAGACATGAGATGTGCCCTCAATTATAGAATGACCCACATATACATATACAGTGCCTACAGAAAATCATCATACCCCTTTGAAATAGTTACTTTATTTGCCTGAAATCAAACCCCATTCCAAATAACTTTTCCAGCTTTATTTACAATTTTGGTCTTACAACATCAAAGCAATGAAAGAGAAAACACAACAGTTCTACAAATTAACTAAAAAAAAAAAAATAGAATAACAGGATTGGAAAAGGCATTAGTCCCTTGATTTAATACTTCATAGAGACACCTTCTGCTTTAATTACAGTGTTTTTGGATATGTCTGTACTAGCTTTGCACACTTTGATTGGGGAATATTTTCCCATTCTTCCTTGCAGAATTGCTCAAGTTCAGTAAAATTCCATGGTGAGCGGCAATGGACTGCTCTCTTCAAATCCATCAACAAATTTTCATTTGGATTTAAGTCATGGCTCTAAATTGGCCACTCAAGGACATCCACCTTCTTATCCTTAAGCCATTTTGTTGTTGTTTTGGCAGTATGTTTATGATCATTGTCATGTTGGAAGGTAAATGACCTGCCCATCTTCAGCTGTCTAGCAGAGGAACGCAGGTTTTCCTCAAGAATTTGAATGAACTTGGCAGCATCCATTTTCCTTTCAATCCTGACCGATCACCCAAACCCAGCACAAAAGAACCCCCACCTCCCCATAACACAATGCTGCCACCACCATGCTTCACAGGTATGGTGTGTTTTGGGTGGTGTGCTGTGTTTGCTTTTTGCCAAACATAGTGCTTGGAGTTCAGTCCAAAAGGTCAGTTTTGGTCTCATCAGACCATAGCATCGTTTGCCAGAAGGTATCAGAGTCTTCCAAATATCTGAGTGTAACACTTTATTAGGAAAGGCTTCTTTCGTACCACTCTGCCGTATAGGCCAGATTTGTGTAAAGCTTGGGAGATAGTTGTCACAGACTGACCAGACCCAGCCATTAAGCCTTGTAAGTCCTTCAAAGTTGCCTTTGGCCTCCTGGTAGCTTCTCTTATCAGTGTCCTCCAGGCTCTGTCATCCACTTTGGATGGATGGCCTGATCTAGGCAGTGTGCTGGTGGTGCCATACGATTTTTACTTCTTAATGATGCTCTGAACAGTACTCAGCGAGATAGCTAAAGCCTTTGAAATGTTTTTGTAGCGTTCTCCTAACTTGTGCCTTTCTACAACTTTATTCTGGAAGTCTTTTGAAAGTACTTTCCCAACCATGGTGAATTCTTTGCTGTACGATGGACTACTAACAGTGGGATCTTCAAGAAACATCTCGTAACCAACACCACTACTATTGATGTCAAGTGGGGCAATTAGCCTGGTGTTTTAATCTGGAAGATGATTGCTTGCACCTGAGCAAGTTTAGAATGTTTATACTCTAAGGGGCTGATCACTTTACCAAACCAGGCATTTCACTATATAGAACCCAATCAAACAAATAAGATGAAAAATATATACTTTGTCATTTATTTATTTATTGAGAAAAATGGTCCAGAGTTAAATATTTGTGAGTTGCAAAAGTATGTGAACCTCTAGGATTAGCAGTTAATTTTAAGTTGAAATTAAGAGTCCATTTGTTCAGATGTGTTATCAACCAGTAGGATGACTATCAGGTGCCAGTGGTATGGTATGAAACCATGGTATGAAAGGCAGAGTTGCAAGGAGAAAGCCACAACTCTTGAGAAAAAAAAACAAAAAAAAAACACTGCCATTGGTCTGCAGTTTGCTAAAGATCATGTGGACAAGTTTGGGTATAAATGAGAAGTGTTATGTTTGGAAAAAAAAAAACACTTCATTCCAGCATAAGAACCTTATTCTATCTGTGAAACATGGTGGTGTTAGTATCATGGTTTGGGCCTGCTTTGCTGCATATTGGCCAGAATGGCTTGCCATCATTGATGGAACAATGAATTCTGAATTATACCAGCAAATTCTTAATCAAAATGTCAGGACATCTGTCCGAGAACTGAATCTTAGAAGAAAGTAGGTCATGTAGCAAGACAACGACCACAAGCACACAAGTCATTATACCAAAAAAATGGTTAAAGAAGAACAAGATTAATGATCTGGAATGCCTGAGTCAAAGTCCGGACCTTAATCCAATTGCAATGTTGTGGAAGGATCTGAAGCAAGCAGTTCATAGGAGGAAACCCACCAACATCACAGGGTTCAAGTGTTTCTGTACTGAAGAATGGGCTAAAATTCCTACAATACCTACAATAGCCTACAATACGTTACCTGTGGTTATTGCTTCAAAAAGGGGTCACACCAGATGCTAAAAGCAAAGATTCACATACTTTTGCAACTCGCAAATATTTAACACTGGATCATGTTTCTCAGTAAATAAATGACAAAGTATATTTTTGTTTCATTTGTTTGATTGGGTTCTCTTTGTCAGCTTTCAGGACTTGTTTGAAAAAGTCATAATACTCACAAAAAGTTAGGGATGTTCAACTATAGGGTGAAATTTATGGAAAATGTAAAAAGTTCATGCTACAATGATAATATATCATGAAAGTATGGTATTTAAGTAGAAGCATGCAATGGTAATTTCTTCATCTCAAACAATTTATTGAAACAAAAGCTAACAACAGTGGTGGGTATACCACAACAAAAAATGTTAACACAGGCCTGATTTCATCTTCATGGACGATAATGCCCCAGCTCATTGAAGTCGCATCATCAGGGAACGGCTGTTGGAGGTTGGGGTACCTCAAATGGAGTGACCCGCACTTTCTTCAGACTTTCTCTTAATCCCATAGAAAACCTATAACCCTGCACCCCAGAACCTCAATGATCTGAGGAGAGCCCTTCAAGAAGAGTGGAATACCATGCCTCAGCAGACAATAAGTCGACTTGTGAACAGCATGGACACATGAGGACACATGACAAGTTATTGAGACATTGACATTTTTTGTTGTGCTTCTACTTAAATGCCCTACTTTCATGACATAATATCACTGTAGCATGAACTTTCTACATTTTTCATAAATTTCACCCAAAAGTTGAATATCCCTAACTTTTTGTGAGTAGTATATGTATGTGTATGTATGTGTGTGTGTGTGTGTATATATATATATATATATATATATATATATATATATATATATATATATATATATATATATATATGGTTAAGAAAAAGTGCAATAAGGGGCAATGGGGTTTTATATAGGGGGTGGATTGTTGTGGATTGTTGCCTAATTTGACGGCAGATTCTGATGCAATCTTTAATATTTTATATTAAATTTATTAGTGTTATAATTTATAAGTTCATTACAATGAAATAAGGCATATTATTTTCTAATCTTGAAAGTACAACTTATATTAGGATATATTTCACCATGCATTGTCCAAGATGACAAAATGTCAATATTCTGAGTTTACAAGTTTTAATTACGAAAGCATAATTCTCTCAAAATACTTAAATAAAAAAGATTGGGAGTGTTTCTTTTCATGTTTTGAGGTAAAATAAATAAATAATGACATCATGATAAACGACGAATCCCTGTGGTCATCCGTTCAGGGTTTTCCCTGCTCCAGCATCACCTACTTAGGACAAGCGGTTTAGAGAATATACTAACATGTGGAAATGTGTCCTCATTGTGTAGTATTGATACACTGCATTTTCATCTGTGCGCAGTGCCTGTCGTTTTAGGCAAGCGATATGAGAGTTGAGCTGTGCTCAAGAGCGCGCAGAGGCGCGCGCCTGTGTGGTAGAGGCGGGGGGGGGGGGATGGGTCATTGAGTTCATTCGCACTACAGCAGCGGCGCCCTCCATAGAGATCCGCTGTCTCTCTCTCGATCACACTCTCACTTCAGGAATATGTGTCAGATGGATGGCGAGGCGAAAAACAAGAGCTTTTAAAATATGGTGCAAACGGTACGTGCCTGCGCGCTTCGCTTGACCTTTCATCAGGACAAAGGAAGTCGATGAGCCGTTTTAAGCGGAGCCGCTACTGCCATTTTCAGGTCAGTCGAGGAGACTCGCCGGAGCTCGAGCTGTCGATAAGCGGAATAATACCGAGCGAAGAGATGGAGCGCCGCGAATGATTATGGCCGATAGTCACCGAAGGGGCACGGACAGAGGCAGAGGCAGGATGACATCAGGATACTCGCAGCAGTATGTGAGCAGCAAAGCGTCAGACATACAGGAGCTGGCGTCCAAGCGAGTGGACATCCAGAAGAAGCGCTTCTACCTGGACGTGAAGCAGAGCACCCGCGGCCGCTTCCTGAAGATCGCCGAGGTGTGGATCGGCCGAGGCAGACACGACAACATCCGCAAGAGCAAACTGACCCTATCTATGTCTATGGCACCCGACCTGCGCTACTGCCTGGGCGACTTCATTGATTATTACGCGCACATCGGGCTCCGAGGATGCCAGGCGCCGGACCGCCGGCCGGAGGAGCAGAGCAACGGCCAGGGTCGCGCACCGGACCCCCGCCGGAGAGCCGCGGATCAAGCGGCGTCCCCCAGCGGCTCCGCCGCGTCCGAGGAGCAGACGCACCGGGTGCTGAAGAGCGAGTTCATCGAGCGGGACAACAGGAAGTACTACCTGGACCTGAAGGAGAACCAGCGTGGCCGGTTCCTGCGCATCAGGCAGACCGTCAACCGTGGACACGGGAGCATGGGTTACTACGGGCAGGGCATCGAGCAGACCATCGTGCTGCCCGCGCAAGGTCTCATCGAATTCAGAGATGCACTGTCTCAGCTCATCGACGACTACGGAGACGACGAGCCCGAGCGGGCCTGCGCCCGGAACCACGACGAGTCGCCCGAGCTGCCCGAGGCGGCGTCGTTCCGCGTCGACAACAAGCGCTTTTACTTCGACGTAGGCTCGAACCGCTTCGGCGTCTTTCTGAAGATCAGCGAGGTCCGCCAACCCTACAGGAACACTATCACCGTCCCGCTGAAAGCCTGGGCCCGCTTCGGGGAGAACTTCATGAGGTACGAGGAGGAGATGCGACACATCTTCACGTGTCATAAAGAGAAGAGGACAGACACGGAGGAGCACGAGGATTGACGCAAGCTACTTCTGAATTTCTGTTCTTAGTTGTATCTCTAGTCTCCTGCTGTACTAGCGGACGATCGCGACGGCACTTTACCGTTCGGCCCTTTCCGTTCATGCCCACTGCTGAAGTTGATTTCAATCCAGGCAAAATCCAAGCGGCTCGTCCCTGTGCAGAGAGGCTCTGCTGGGGTTGCAATGTGTGTGTGTGTGTGTGTGGGACCGGACAGGTGCCGTCTTTCAGTAGGTGTGTATGCATGTGTGTGTGAGAGAGAGAGACAGAGAGAGGCAAACGGAGTGTTTAGTAGAGCATTAGGATTTGGTGTTATTACATCCAGTACTTCTTCCCAGGCTTTAACATGTAAGGGGCTGCTGTGCAATTTCTCAAAGCTGGGAATCAAATAATCAAGGTCTTATCAAGCACTTATATCAGAGATGCACTGCACACGATCGAGTGCGGAGTATTTTGACGGTCCAAAGTGATTTTTTAAAAGCTTGACTTCATCTCAACTGCAACTCTTTGCCATTGCACAAATACTACTTTCCCCATTTGAAATTAGAAACCAAAAAGTGCATTAATATTGACATTATTTGGATGAATTATTTACACACTAGTCTAATGAAAAATACCTAAGCTAATGAGGCTGCTTGAACTATAAAGCATCACATATGACAATGACATTGTGTGGTAATGCTTTAGCATAAATGAAGGGACACATGAAGATTAGTTTTTATTTCTTTTAAGTTTTTAAAAGTGGCTTTAAATGATGGATTCTAAATCACTCTTGATATGTGTGCAATATATTGTTTTTCCCTGTCAGTAGGGTTAAAATGAGAACTGTGCAAAAGCAAAACAAACATAAATAGGCTCATTTTAAAATCACAGACTTAACTAGTTTAGCTTGGTTTGTAGGGTTATGTGGTCTTATGTTGAAAAGAGTTATCACACTGGATTTACGCAGATCTATAAAACGTTTAAATGCATTTGACCTGATGTCATTCCTATCAAAACAATAAATGTTTAAAACTAAATATTGTCATACACATATTCTACTGCATAACCAATAAGTAATCATTCATTTTTTAAATAGTGTATGAT
The DNA here is from genome assembly GCA_036247105.1 of Cirrhinus mrigala. Lineage (NCBI taxonomy): Eukaryota > Metazoa > Chordata > Actinopteri > Cypriniformes > Cyprinidae > Cirrhinus > Cirrhinus mrigala. The sequence goes on along the minus strand of CM070016.1, from coordinate 350,065 downwards.
AAAATGTAACAAAAATAACAAGCAATTTGCAGCATCCCCACATGTCCTGCACATCCGATTCATTGGATTCCAGGAAGTGGTTTGTGCAGATTTTGTCATACTAAAGTCTACACTGAAATTGGGCGTTCTATGCACAGTATGTATTTTGCATACTGAATTTTATTTAAATAAAATATAAGCAGTAGTGGACTATTATGAAAACACAGCATATGTTAACTAGATGCCTTTACTAAAAGTTTTTTCCTGGGGTTGTAGCATTTAGAGGCATGGACATACATGCATCTAAGCAGTTGTTTTCTCGTTAAAGCACAACTAATGAGTATTTTGGTTGGTTTTAGGTCTGGCTCGAGTTGGCTTCTGTTCATTTGTACTGTAATTTTTGTCCAGCTCACGAGAAAAGCAATTAGTTTCGGCACTTCTTTTTTTCTTCGTTTGTAAGCGTGTGTGTGCGTGTGTGTGAGAGAGAGAGAGAGTATTTATGTTTTACCAGAATATGACTGAATTATGGGTACATTCTGTGGGTTAGTGTTAAGAAGCTGATCTATAACAGACACCTCCTACAGGAAGCACTTTATTCAAACAGCACTTTGAGCTGCTTCATCTGCTTTACCACTGCAAAGAGAACCTTCATTTGTGCCCCATATGAAAAGAGTGACAATCGTGCTCCCAAATGAACACCTCAGCCTTTCAGAAGTGCATTCATCTGTTTGCTCTGTGCACTTCTTGGTTCATTTCGATCAGATTTGGTTGCAGCGTGTGATTTCAAGGGTTTGATTAGCATATCACTGACGCCAAGTATTCAGTCTGTGATTGTATTGTTCTCATTGTGTGGTTTGTTTCCTATGCCTGTCTGCACACAGATTTCTTACAATAAGGGCTGCTAGAGGAGGCAGTATATACTAGCGTGGGTCATAATGGCTAGTATGCAGATTTCCCGAGTTTAGAAGGTAGGAAGGTTGAGGCAGTTATTTTCGCCTCAAATTTCGAACCTTTTTTCTACAAAGGGCATCAGAATACCTTTGAACGGCAGCATCTGGTTGTCCTCTTTTACCTATAAAGCAGTAAATGCATAGCTGGCGCAAAATTGATGAACCATCTGCACTTTAAAAATCTGAGTACAGGTTTGTTCCCAACAAAGAAATGCGTAGAAGTATGCTTGTTATACGTGTATGTGCAATGCATGACCAGAAGAGAGCAGTGTTCGTATGATGTTTTTCTCGCTTTATGTATAGGTGGTATACAAATATTGCTAGTGTACACAATTTATGCCCTGATGAAACAGCTTATTTAATTTTAAAGGAATTATTTGGGAAGACAGATGTCTGTTTTCCTGTAGTGTTAGAGGAAACAGGTATTTCAATTTATAAGGCCATCTCAAAATGCTATTATATTGCAGCTATATCTGAGTTACTCTAAACACTTGAATTCATGAAATTGGACTGTTATGCATAACATGTACTGAAGTCACAGTTTTCAGCCCATAGGCCTTAAAATCATTACACTGTGGTTGTAATGATTGACTTTAGGGTTACGAATTGTCGTTCCAGCGTAGTTTGCCTTCATCTCTAAAATGTAACATGTTGTACGCATGGCGTTAGAAAACAAAAGAAAAGGGAAAAAGGTGTTTCGAATGCGACAATGTGACCTTGCAAATAAAATGAACAATAACACAAAGCAAAATAGATAGAATATGTTTCAGTTTGGGGAATATCAAAATATAAGAGCAGAGATGCATAAACTTCTGTATGTGTTCTTGATAGTGGTGTGGGTCATGTGATGTTCTAAAAAAGAAAAAAGAAAAGGTTGTTCACCAACTTTCTTGAGTTGTTTCCTTTTATCTTTGTGTTGACCATCTGCGGTTGGAATTAAGACGTGTCAGTGTTTGTTAAATGATTTTAAAAGATGGCAAAATTTACAAAAAAAAAATGTTTTGGTGTATCTTTTAGATAATGTAATGTAGTGTGTCCTCCTGTAGAGCCTTCGAATACTATACGACTCAAAACAAGAAAGAAATGGTTCTGTCTAGTAGCACTTTCTTTTCATGTGAGTACTGTATTAGTTTCTGTTTAACATGTATGGTACAGTATGAATATTCCTGATTTGCCTTGTAATGTTTTTAAAAGGTTGAAATATGTAGGATACATATCTGACGAAATATGAAGTTTTAAATTTGACGTTCATGCATGCCAACAGTAGGGTCCTGACAAACTTCAAATATATATGAAAAAAATGGTGCTATATGAGAACATATAAAGGTGCTGAACTGGACCCTAGCTGCATGCATATTGAATGACAATGGAAGCAGTAGAGCAAACCCGAGGCTAGACGCTGTTGTCAATCTCGAGATTGACAACCAGATGCCCTTTCTCAACACGAGCAGTTTTGCGTAACTGTAAATCATGCATACATTACAAACGCTCGTCTGTGTCTGTGCGGCCGTGAGCCTGCGTTCCAGTCGTGTGTGTGGAGAGGCTCCCTGTGCGCAAGTCTGACTTTATTCTCCAGTTAAGGTTGCTTTGAACAGGATGGCGTAAGAAAGATATATTAAACATACTGACATATTAAAGCTGCAGCAGCTATGTCAGACGTGCAACCAGGGAGCAACCCATCTGCCATGGCTGATACTCAGTCTTTACGGTGAATAACACAGCACATTATAGAACCAGTGGGTGAGAACTTGAATCCGCAGACGTCTCATGGTGGATACCCTCACCAAAGTACATGCTGAAATGTGTGATGCTTATTTACAGTTACCCGATATTTGTGTGTAAAAGTTCCACAGACAATCTAATAAAGTACAACTTTTTTATGTTTAAAATGTGTCTTTTGGTCAACTCTTCAGATGTCGTTGGCTAATACTTTATCTTTTTCCACATTCAAGTTCAGAACTTATTTTTGTCAGCGGTTTGTACGGTATTTTGGTATGGCATACTTTTGGCATAGAAAATGCCAGAGTTCAATAGTCTTTTAAATTAGTACTTTGAGACCGAAGCATCTATTAAGATATATATATAAAAACATTTTCTTTTTCTTTTTGTGCTTTTGTTTGGCCAGATCTTAATTCTAATGCCTTTCCACATGTGTCAGGAAGAACTGTCCCTCTGACTCATGGTCATTTGAGCTGGAGCGCTGAGCCATGATTTCTGATAGCTGCCCGATCTTAGCCTCTCTGGCCTTTTCTTTTAGAAATGCTGGTTATTTCTGAAAGAGTTAATCACACAGTTGCAGCATTTATTTACTTTCAGCTGTTTCACAGAGTGACATGAATAGGATGGTAAGTGTTTTAAGAACGTTTGTCAGAGATCCAAATCATTCGCAAGAAGGAAGAAAAAAAAACAGAAAAAGGAAGCAGCTTCCTTTGCGGGTGTGATGATGGGTGTAAACGCTGAAAATAGAAACTTCTCTTTCTGAGAATGATGGTCAGTTGGTGCATACCTCGAAGTAAAAATCATTTCTCATGTTTCAGAAACAATCCAAAGTGCATCTGTCTAAAACAAGACACATGTTGGTCTTTGGAATTAGTGTAATTCAATAGTGTTTTGTACAAAAAGAGATTAAACACACATTTAATTCATTAAATGTCATCTAGAATGTTTATACATTATAAAGAACAAGGCAGGAATATATTGGCTACTCTTTTTCTAATGAAGTCCTGTGGAAACCCTTGACCCATATGTCACGCAGAAGTTCTCAAAAGTAAAATTAAAACATATACGTACATATATATATTTTAAAACTTGTTCTCATCTTTTGTGTATGTGGGTGATATTTTTTGAGGCTCACTGGTGGTTGGACTAAAGAAGAACCCGTGGTGTTAGTAACAGTACTAGGTAATTTCCTGTGCCTTTGCTGTTCAGCGTTTGAGGTCAAGCGATTTCCTTTTTGGTATGTCTCACTTGATGTTCCTCAAACTGAAGTGACAAACTTCACACAGTTCCCTGCTAAGACATCTTAGCTCATGTCATACATGCTCAACTGCCATTTTACATGATGGTAAGTACCCAAAATTTTGTTCTTACAAGTTGAAACGATTGTTTTTCCTTCAACGTATTTGTACCTTTTAGTTTGTTTGTTCGGTTATGCTGCAGACACGTGACTTTACTTGTATATAAACATTTCACATATATACATAGCTGTGTTTTTACACTGTCGTGCTGTCATGTGAAACGTAACCAACATGTAGTTTAATACAACTAATACAGTTTTAGCCAAATCTTTTACTAGAACCAAAGTGATTGGCAATGTTGCATAATAGCAATGTTCCCTAAACCATTAGTTTAGTAACGCTTTTGTATATACATGTAAAAGCTTAAATACCTGTGTCAACATTTACATTTCATTGATCTGTTTTACCACGTTACGTGTTGAGGTTTGCTGTGGCAGTGTGATTATTTTCCAAGATGCGTTTCTTTTTTTTTTTTTTTTAACAGCCCCCTTGTGCCAAATAGCATCTTATTAGCCTGTTTAAAAAGTTTTTGTTGAAATAAAAACTCATACAGTCACATGGTAAATAACTAAGAGCTGACCAGGTTTAACAACATTTATGCAAAGTTTATGTTTGTAGCACTACAGCGTAAACATATTCTGGTCAACAGTGGCGCTCTCGCTGCCTTGACATTTGGTGCAAATTAGTTTTACCATATAACCATTATTCATTGTAAAGGCAGTTATCTATACAAAGACCAAATAAAACAACTGTATGGAGTGAAAGAGCAAATCGGTTGATACGGGGACTGTGTTTTATCTGTTTGCTTGACGCTTGTAAAGCGGGTGACAGCTTATGGTAGTGTTTTGGAAATATCTGCTGAGCAAATAGTCATCAGACGGAATGTAGACTCTCTTTTTACATGTTAGATTAACGTACGTATGTATTTTATGTATTTATTTTTTTAGAGTGAGTATCAGTTGTAAACAAGTATGGAGAAAAGACAGCGTGAGGAGACCTTAGAGGGCTCCACATCACACCAGTCAACATTAACAGGAACCCTGGCACTGAAGAACTTCACCATACCCAGGAAGAAACGGACCTCTGGAGAAGGTTTTACTAGATTTTCTCGAAATCCAAATAAACAAAATAATATTTGTGATGCCATACTAAACATCCAAACTGTTTCATGATTGTATTGTCATAAAGTTACTGTTACATTCATCAGCTGTTTTCAAAAAGTGCTTTTTGACTTCTTTTCGGTCAGTCCTTTTGGAACGCTGTCCAGAGGAAAGCCGCGATTACGGTCTCATTCAGACAAAACTGAGAGATTCCAAGCTGGACACTAGAAAGAACAGAGCAAATGCATGGGTCTGGAAAGATGTTTATTTAGTGCACAATGAGGAGCTCCTTAAAAATTTCTTGGAAAAAAGGTAATTACATAAAAATGCTGTGTACAATAACATGCTGGCGAGTTGTTACATTTTCCAGCACACTTTCAGTGATGCTGCTTCATTGCTTTTTATTGCATATCTGTTACCGCTCACCAACTGATTACAGAGCAGAGATGCGTGCCAAAGGAAGACATGGGAGAGAAATGGAAGAAAGATTCTGTTTTTTAGCTGCATCGGATCAAATGACGGCCCAGATTTATCAGCACGGTCTACGGGTTGGCAGCACAGTCCAGTATGCCTTGGGAAAGCCATCACATGGAGTATATCTCTTTAAGCATGTCGATGTGGCTCTGAAATCTAATGCCAGCATATTAAGTGCACAAAAAATTGTGATTTTCAAGGTTTGTTGAATGTTTCCTGTGTCAGTCTAAACAATGTGTAATATTGTTTATTTATGGAATGACAGTAGTTTTGTGTGTGTGTGTTTTGGGGCTTCAGGTTCTTTATGGAAAGGTGAAAAAAATCGTTCCAAGCTTGGACTGGAACAAAACGCAAGATCCCACAGTGGGCTTTGACTGTCACATGTGTAAAGATGCGGTGTCCCATCGAGACACACTTCACCAGCAAGTTATAGGCTCCTCTGTAAGTTGATTTAATCTCAGAATAGCAAATTATCCAGTCAGTTGGACTGGATAATCAACAGGAGTCTAAATAAAACATTTCTGTTCTAGGTTTTTCTGTTTGACTTTGACGAGAATCAAGAGCTCACTGAAAGACCCAGGCAGTGTTTGCCGTATGCAGTAGTTTCACTTGTTTCTGCCAGCAGTGCCATTCTGACTGTACCTACAAACTTATCACTCTCAGCTTCAGCGCTACCTATTGGCCAAGTGCACGGTGAGATAAAACAAGAACCTTTTTTTTTTTTTTTAATTAAGAGATCGCATACATGCCCATTATTATCAAGTCAAGTTTATTTGTATAGTACTTTTCACAATGCATGTGCCGAAATGTATGTCTCAGTGTTTTTAATGCATCAAGTAATGTGTGTGTTTATTTTACCCCTGGAAATACAACAGACCGTTTTAAGGCATGTACTGTGGCAGAGAGGAGAGGAAAAGGAGGCGCTGCCAGCGTTACATTCAAACATTTTGGCACGCCGGGCTGCTTTGAGATGGATTATACACTTCGGAATCCAGGAGTAGAAGCTCCACTTCAAGAAAATGATATGCTAAACACTCAGTCATTCAACCCAAAACAGCACTGGATTGCTACCGGTGAAAACGCAGAGTCTTGCAGCAGTTCAGGGCCAGTTATGGATCACACTGCTCTCTCGCAAAGCTTGCAGGAAAAGAAAGCATTCACGAGTAATCACAACAAAAGTACTGCAAGCACACATGGAAAAAATGACAATACATGTGACGTAGTACCTCAAAGTCCATTGGACAAAATTTCCACCATAGTGTATTCTTCACGCTTTGTTAGGGATCCTCGTCTGTCTAGACAGGAAGCAAACCAGACCAGCTGTTCAGAGGCTGAGGTAGCATACACTAGTTCAGGTTGTGAAAATAGGAAATGCCAACCAGACCATCTAAAACAAGATGACGATTATGGAATTGCTGGAAATACGCGTGATTTAAAAGAGCCATCAAACGTGGACAAGAAGGACACATCCTCAAAGACTGATCAAAGTGCGTATACCCCAACATTGCCCTCAATGAAGTTGTTTAAAATGAAATTCCAGAAATATGCTGCCTACTTTAGAATGAATGAGGAAGAGAGGCAACAAAAAATTTGGTCTCAAGAAAACATGTCACCAGAACAAAAGCAAGAATTAGCTGACCGTATACATTTTTATGAAGTTTATTATCAGAAATATAAACAGGGATTGCTCTTTCAAAATGTCAGAGAGACAAAGAAAACCTCCAGCCTGTCTGAAAGAGAGCCCAAAAATCACGTTTTACAGACAAAAGACAATACATACAAGCACAATCAGTCAAATGTGTGCCAACCAAAAAGTCATGACGCTGCAAGTTTGCCAGATAACAAAGATTTTGTTAACAGGGATAAATGTAGCACAACTCACGTTCATGAGACTAGTCATCCAGAATCTAGTGCGGTAATGTTGACAGAAAAGGGACAGGATCATCCACCAGAGACTCACCAGAACTATGTCAGCCATCCCGATGGATGTCTGAATCAGTCGCCAGATAAACTTTCAGAGCAATCACTGGTGCTGAGATCACTGAATCCTAACCTTGCAGATGAGAAAACGGATCTCAAGCGCCCAAGTCCTTTAACTTCTAATGAAGCTAAGCTTAATCACCGCATAGAATGTGAAAGGAAGCTGTCCAGAAATGCAGTAGAGGACTTTCAAGAGACTCAGCCAACTCCAAGTGTTAACTTGGTTGAAGAGCCCAGCGCTGAATCGTACCTTCCATATACAAACAATGTCATGGATAACGCAGTCATGGATATTGCAAGCTGTGTTGAAGTCTCTAGCTGTGGGCCATCAGACAACTGTGATCTCAGTCTTGCCATGGGAGTAAAGGAAAAGCAGAATGGGACAAGTTTTAGCAGTGTGCATGGGGTGGACTCATTTAGATGGATGAAATGCTGTCCAGAGCTTGAAACAGTAAAGCAGGACAACAGTGCTCACTGGGAATTGTACAAAAGAATTCAACTGGATCAATTATTGCCAAGCATGTTTCAAAAGAATGTTTTCTCCTCAAGTGCACACAGAATTATAGGCAGACCTGCAGACAACATTTCCGAGCTAAAAAATGAAAGCAAAGATCACAGCAAAGCTGAAACTAACCTAAACATGAGATTCTGGGAAGATATCCATCTCCAGGTTACTCTGAAATCCAGCAAAACATCTGCTCATACTACAGAAGGGGTTTCTCTTTCTGAACGATTTTCAAAAATCAAAGGCCTTCAAAAGAAACTAAGTGAAAGACACAACAAAATGATTCAAACCCCAGGCGTCCAAATGTGCAGAAGCGAAGGATACAATGAAACTGCAACTTGTAATGCTGAACTAATACAACTACTATCTCAGAGGTACGGTAAATCTAAAATGTACGTGCAACGCAAGCACTTGAGCAGACCAGGCCGTAAGAAGGCATGTCTCAAAAAACAGCATACCGTTCTATCACGAGGTCACTCTCTAAAGAGGAGCAAATATGTCATGAAGACACGCTTTTGGAAAGCAAAGAGGAATCTCAGGAGAACAACTGTGTCAGCTGACAGCCCCCATGAAACGGTAAACAGCAACGCAACATCAGACTCTTCAAACAGTCAGTCTGAAATAGTCCTTACAGAAAATGAAGCTCAAGACTCAGACTCTAATTTAAGAATAATGCCTCACACATCTGATGACAGACAATCGCTACATGTTCAAGCCTCCCAGGAGGCTACCACTATTCCTGAGACCAATCCAATAGAGGAGCAAATAAAACCTACAGAACTACTTTCAGAGGATCTCCATAGAAGTGATTCAGTCTGCACTGAGAAGGCAACAAAAGATTGTATACCAAATCTAATCCCAGTAATGGTGGATAAAGGTGAACAAGTGAAGACAACTGAAGACATCTGCACTCAAAGCCAAACATCCTTGATCACATGCGCTAGCAAAGAACATGGGATTATCACAGAGTGCAAAGAGGAGACCATGCTGCTGAATGTAAGATCAGAAACTGGACGGAATCCTTTAAGCAAGGTAGAAGACGATGTAGATGCTTCAGAGAGTTTGAGTATACATGATTGTGAGGCTTCAGAAACACACAGTGATATGCCTGCAAGCAACACAATCAACAGTCATAAAACTGAACTCCAGACAAACATGACTCTAGAAGCCAAGGTGACAGATACTAATGATACAGCTGAGACAGACACTATAAAATGCAGTGAGCAAAATGCAAATATGAAAAATACCCTAAATGTGCAGTGTTTTGAAGGAAGAGAACACATGTCAGCAAACATCCCTAATATGAACCAATCACGTCTCAACATTTCTGCCAATGCATCTAATGTCAGCAGTGTTTTGAGAAGTGATTCTGAGGCATTTGGAGAAACGACATCAGATTCAAAGCAGTGTGATCCTGAGGCTTTGAAATATGCATCAAATAATGTTGTTGATCTTACCGTTGATGATCCAGATTTGGGTGTCCAGTGTGAGATTTCTTCAAAACACACAAAGAAGAGATGCGACACCAGTTTGCTTGGTTCTGCCAAATCACCCAGTACCCTTGCAATCAAACACAACTGTGATTTATCACATAGGCCAGACCAAAACAAAAAGAATGGAGCAACCTCACCAGAAACCCAGCTCATTTCTAAACTAAGAGATTATTTGACCAAATTTGAGTCCACTGTCAAGAAACAAGAAGCTGTGAATGAAGATCTTAAAGAAAGACCAGTGGTGTGGATAACACTTGACAGCACAGCACACAAACAGCAGTTGTTTGAAAAAAGCCAATACTGTATGGTAAACGTTCCCTGCCTGATGCCTCACGGGGCTGATGCTGGAAAAAAAGACAATTCAGGTGAATACACCAAAACCACAGTTCAAACTAGGAAGGTTCTTCGACGTGAACATGCACAAAATGGAACTGATGTTTGCCTATTAGTGCCGGTTGAGTCTAAGAGAGGCCGACGATCTTCTCAAACCAAGCGAACCAGTAGGCAAAGATCAAGAAGGAGCTCAGTCACTAGTGTCAGTCCTGACAGTACCAGTGTTTTAGACACCGTCAAAGATAATAGTCCTCACCCTTTGCCCCAGGTGAACGACCGGAATGCAGTTTTCCCAGAAATGTCCAATAATAATACCCTTAATGCTCAGTTACAGATGCAAAGAAAGAACACAACGAGCCAACAAAATCCCTCAGTGAATTTAGACAGTTTTTGTGAACGACAGAGTCAAGAGAATCGATCTTTGAACACCATAAAAATCACTGATGATGCCAATGTGAGCAGTACATTCGCTGACAATAAATACAGCATCGGTGACATTTCAAGCACGCTCAAAATGGCTGACCAAACGGCCTCATTAACTGAACTTGGATCTTTGCAGTCTAAATGCAAAAACATGTTGCAGCATTTTATCTCAAATTTTGAACGAGATCAGAAAGTGCCATTCCAACAATCTTTTGTTTCAAGGTCTCTCATCTTAGAACAATATTTGGACCATCCACCTGCACAAGTAGACCTGAAGTATGAAGCGGTGAATTCTTACTTGGAGTTGCAGATGATGATGGAAGCTTGGCAGTTTGTAGAAAACAAAATAAACTTTCTGAGCGGTAAACCTACATTTAGGAGTTTGCTATGGTATGACCCTTCTCTTTATGGAGAACTCTACAAAGGGGAGGTCGGCTTTCAGCAGCAGTCATCGTTGTTTGCTTCTTTTCAAAAGATCCTGGCCCAAGAGGGATACAGTAAACTGCAGGAATACTACAGTGCGGTGTCCTCCTTGCACCAACAGCTCCAGGTGGCCCCTGATGCATCTTACTACATGTATCTGAAGAGTAAGCGTGAGCTTCTTGAAGCTGAGGCTGCACTCAGAAATCCCCATGACCTTAAAAGCTTCTTTTTATCCGTACCAATGTCTGCAATGATCAATTTTGGAGACAGTATGGAAAGATTGGAAAGGATACATAAAGTGATAATGACTTTTGTGGAAACACCATCGGATCAGTTGCCAGGGACTTTTGATGTAGGCAAAGCAGAGCATCTGTCCATTACATGCAGATATCTCCAAGAAAAAGCTATTTTCATGAAGTCATGCAATGAAATAATTAGCAAAATATCATGGTTTGGAATCGAGCACCTTCTTTATGATGCCTCTAAGGTTCTTGTATGGCAAGACATGAGTCATGGTGCACCAAATGAGGTTCTCAATACATATAAGAATTCAAACCCGCAGATTATTTTTGGGGTGACAGAGTCAGGCGTTACTCTCGTCAACAAATATGAACAGCCCCCTCCGTCCGTGGATGGAGCAGAGACCCCAACGAAACAAAAGAGTGATGCTGCTCAGAAACGTAAACGTTTGCAGATATGGACGTCCTCTCAACCCAGTGTTGCACAGGTAAGATTTTGGTTGGGATATCATGTGAAGATCGAAAGGCAACATAAAACCTGCTCTGAAATCACTTTTTTCTTTTCCTTATAATGCTTATAATGCATTATTATAGCAAACTCTCATTTGGTCTGGCTTCTTACATTAACACCCACTTTTTACGATCCGGTCAGTTACTAATAATTAAGGATGATTTCTCTTTCACATGGAAAGTCACATTTCACATCTGACTTTTAGGATGTTAGAGGTGCTAGAATTGCATGATAGAGATGTTAAATTCCATTTGCTTACAAAGAAAAACATTGTGTATCTTTCTAAATGTTTGTTTGTTTGTAATCTAGAGGGTAAAGGCGGACAAGGAGGTGGCTTACAAAATGTCTAAAAGGAGGTAGGAGACATTTTCACAAATTAATTTGCTATAAAAAAACATTTTAAACCAGCCTAGGCTGGTTGGCTGCTCTTAGCTGGTTTAAGATGGAAGTAGCTGGTTTTAGCTGGTCTCCCAGCCTGGCTAGGCTGGTCAAGCTGGTTTTAGCTGGTCATTCCAGCTGGTCTCCCAGCCTGACCAGCTAAGACCAGCCTGGCCAACCAAGGAAGTGGCCAAAACCCATCTAAAACCAGCCTGCTGACCAGCTAAGACCAGCCTGGATGACCAGCTAAAACCAGCCAACCATCTTAGGCTGGTTTTAGCTGTTTTTTTCAGCAGGGTTACTCCACCGTAAAATGAATATTTTGTCATTAATTACTGTCGTTCCAAACCCATAAAAGCTTTGTTCCTCTTCAGAACACAAATTAAGATTTTTTTGATGCATTCTGGGAGCTCTCTGACCCTTCCCATGGACAGCAATGTAATTAGCACGATCAACGTCCAGAAACGTAGCAAGGAGATCGGTGAAATAATTCATGTGTCATTAGGGGTTCACCCACAATTTTACAAAGCTACAAGAATACTCTTTGTATGCAAAGAAAACAAAAACACTGACTTTATTCAACAATTCTTCTTCTCTACGTCACCCTAGCAGCATTTTGGAGCGTATCCACTGAACGCAAACTGCGTAGGCTGTTTGCGTTCAATGGATACGCTCCAAAATGCTGTAAAATTCTTGTAGCTTCGTAAAATTGCGGTTGAACCCCTGGTGACACATGGATTGTTTTACCAATCTCCTTGCTACGTTTCTGGACACTGATCGTGTTAATTACACTGCTGTCTATGGGAGGGCCGAGGGTGTTCCAAAGAGCGTTTGTGTTCCGAAGACGAACAAAGCTCGTTGGCTTACGGGTTTGGAACGACATGGGGGTAAGTAATTAATGACAAATTTTTCATTTTGGGGTGGAGTAACCCTTTAAGAATCAAATGCTGATTTTTACTCAGCCTGTAATTGCATTGGTTTGGGGTACATTTTTAACAATCCTGTAATAAATGTTTTCTAACATCTTCAGGGCATCTCTTTCACCCCTAAGACAATGTAACGCCGTGAACCCCCTTTTCCAAACAACTCCTGCAACCCGTGTTGAGAACCCGAGCCCTTACTACGCTCTTCCTCACAGAGTGGATCCAGGACATTGGGGAATGGTTAGAAGCGCTGCTGCAGACTGGAATGCCTCTAACTTAGTCCCACCTTCGCCTTTGACGTCTCATGCACATTCTGAAATAAAATCTCTTCATCTGTCTAATAGACGAGCGACTTTATCACATTCTGATGAGAGGAGATCTTTAGCAGACATACAAAGACCTCAACAGCCTTCAGTCTCAGCTCCTCCAGCAACTTTACGAGGAGATTCTTGTGCTACACGTCTAGCATTTGACAGTGTTAAATATCAGCAAACTAACACTGCACCGCACTGTCCTGTTCTCTCACAAGAACAAGTAAACCAGTTCAGTTTAGCTATGACACAGCCTTACAGTTTACCAAATTGCCCTTTGAATACAAATTTGCTAGCTCCTCCTCTCTCAGTTCAGGCTTTGACACATGTCCCTATGCCCAGCACGGTTACTGCAATTCATTACCCCTACTTCCTTTTGAATGGACAAACATACACCACAGGCTCCACTGCAGCCATTCACCCTGATGCTAGATATTATCGTAAGACTATTTAGGACTAATGTACTATGAGCTACAATTGAATCACATAGATATGAATTTTTGTAAGTCAGGTATATTTACGGGGACGTTTTATCAAAGAACTAGTTCAGGGCTGGCCAGCGTGGTTCCTGGAGAGCCACAGTCGTCCAACCTTAATAAAACTCACCTACCTGTAGCTTTCTAGTAACCCTTCAGGACCGATGCTGGCCACCGCCGAACTAGTTTGACATTAAATCCCACTGATTCATTGACGCACTTGGTGCTTTTAAGCAAATGTACTTTAATGTGACTCTATGTATATATGATGGTAAAACCTTCCATGTACTGTATATAGCATTTGATGTTCAGTTACTTTTTTGTAGTATTTATTGCAATTAAACATTTATTTTCTACAGGTTAACATAAATAAAGAATGGTTTGATAATTCTGCATATTTATATAAAAAATGTTCTGCAATAAACTGGCCCAATTAACCTACTTAATAACAATGCTTCATTCAAACAAATACTGTTTGTGCTCTCTTACACATTTGATCCATTAAAAATTCATTAGAAACATGAAACTTGCACTACTAGACTACACTACATAATTCTGACATAGGTAGCTCCATTAATGCAATCTTTGCAGATATTTTACATAGCTTAACAGTATCACTCTGCTGAATTGCTGTTTACAATCTATTTTTCATACCATGGGGTTCTTCTTTTGGAAAATGTGACGGCTCCTTTCCTTTAAAGTTTTTTATTATATTTTTAATTATTATTATTATTATTTTAAAGCAACAGAACACACAAGTTGTGTGTTATCATAAAAACTCTGGAATTAACAAATCTACATGAGTAATGTAAGTAACCAGAATAGGTCACCTACTGTAGGTAGGTTATTTGTCTGCTATTTCTGTTTGATGGTTCCAGGCCAATTTATCTGCTCATTATACATATACAGGGAGCCTTAGCTAAACATTATCCATTAGGTGCAGGGATGTTTATGATGTCTTGTGTTCCTGACTGGTTACTAGTTGTACACTGCATGTACAGATTACAGAATAATTGATTAAAAGTGTACCGCTTATAGAATAACCTCCATTTAACAATGAAAAGGTAAGCATCATTTGAACACATTTTAAAATCAGTTTTCTGTTATTCGTGAGTTGTTAATGGTCTTCCTGGACACAGGGGGCAGCACTTCGCTCAGAGCGTTCAGGAGCATGCCTTTCTGATGACGTCACGAGCGGCGAGAGCAGCGGCCATTACACAGCGCGTTTATGAGGAAGGTCGGAAGCGCGACGAGTCAACGGAAAATTCATCAACGACAGACCGTGGATACCGTCAAAAGACATCTATCACTCACCACCGAGTCTAGCTAAAAAATACCCGCGACACGGCATTTCGTGTTTAATGAGCTGATATCCGAGTTTAACAGTGGTGTTTGGTGGTTGTGTTTCGCGGCGGCCCAGCGCAGCGCGTCAGTGTGGCAGTGTTACATTAAACGGCGCACTCACTGCTCGTTTAATTACCGAAGAATCTGTGAGGATTACCGCAGAATCGCGCCGGTGATGGATGATAAAGCGTTCACGAAAGAATTAGACCAATGGGTCGAACAGCTGAATGAGTGCAAACAACTGACCGAGAACCAAGTGAGAACTCTCTGCGAGAAGGTAAAGAAAACGTCTCGTATATAATACGTTATTAGTCCATATTTGTCATTTAATAAACATAAATGATATTGTTAAACTTAAACTTATTGCAGGTGAACACTCTGTGAGAAAAGAAATATCATCATGACTCCATAGGGTATTTTAAAACATCACGATTCTTTTGACATCATGAATGAGATTTCGCATACAAACATACACCGATATAGAAAAATTCATTATTAAAAAGCATTATTATTGTTTAATGTTGTATTATGGTATGTTGTAGCTAAATATATATATATATATATATATATATATATATATATATATATATTTTATATATATATATATATATGTTTTTTAACAAAGTAAAGTTCGCAGTACATAAAATCATTTTATGTGCTTTATTTATTATACCATCATTGGACTGAATTAACACCAGTCAGAGTGTTAATGTTCTCTGTTGTTATTGTCAATATGTATAGATATGTTGGAGTTGGCAGTGTTTATTCGTACATAGTTTTTCAGTATCTGTAGTTTGTTATATTGTTTTATTTATAATCTGTAGACTTGAAACTGACTGCTTGTCTGGTTAAATAGTAACCTCCAGCAAATTCACTCTGTTTACTTTAAAACAGTCACTACCACAAGTTGTTTGCAAATGACACAGATCTTACCTCACTAGATGACATCACACCTGATATCATCATGACTCCATAGATATAGACTCAAATCTTCAACAGAGCACTTGAAAACATCCAAAGATTTACCAAGTTTGTCATTTTATATAACTATAGGGTAAACAATGTCTTCATTAATAAATTCAAGAAGTGAGTGCAATCTTGCAGTCAAAATAAGGATGAATTCCTATGGCTCAAACATGTCTGGTAAAATGCATGCATTTAATACAACATATTTCTCTTTGGATGAAGTGTAGGAAGGCTTTATCAGGGGTGTTTTAATGTGTCAAAAGTGAAGATGGGTTTTCATTTAATTTCAGGCACGACACAGCAAGTAACTGTAGTCTATAGTGTGGCGACGAAAGCCTTGTGCTTTTATTAAATAGTTATTTGCATAATAAAAATATTCACAATCATTAAATTGCAAATTCATTACATCCCATTATCCTGCTGGATCTAATCCTGACACAACAGAATGTAGCCATTCAAAAAATAACTATTTGTTATAATATGAAGAAGCTGTGTTGAGCGCTTATCACTCTGCTTACTTGACAGTCTCTTGCTTAGTATTCTTTTGTGCATTGAACTTATGTAGAGCGATATCACACTCACACTGTGCAATATTGCTTAATATAGAAACACAAAGAGGTGTTTCTCTTAACTGTCACTACTTGCCATGCTGACATTGGAATGTTACCCATATAGCTCTTCCGAAAGAGCATAGACACAAGCTTTTTTTCTTTTAGCCAAGAAGTTAGCCAAGAAGTCTTCATATAACAAAATATGAAGCATTTTGAGTTTTGTTGTTGTTGTTTTTGTACTTTTTATGGATATGTTATGTAGTGGCCAAAGGTGTCTTCCTAACAAGTATACATGTGAAGCAAAACTTTAAAAATAGCCCCCCAACTCTGAAAATGTTGAGTACTGAGTAAGTAGGCTGCAAGACCACAATGGCCATTCCTAATATCTACTGACCTAAATCAATGTAGTCCTGCACACAGTCATGCACTGTGTTAAAAAGGGTAAAAGTAAAACAGTGTTCCGTACTGTGCTAAATAGAATTGGGACCACATGTCTCCATGGAAACACACTCATACAGTCTCCATAGTGATGGGGGGGTTGTTCTCTCAGCAGATATTGATTTGATTTCACAGCGATACAGAGTGCACACACATGCATGTCTATCAGATAAGCACTCTGGTTTCTTTTGATATTTCGTGAGTTAAAACCTGCCTCTGTGGACCCTTTTCACAAGACTGTGATGACATATTTCAAAGGTCATCATCATCATAAATCCTTAAGTTTTTCATATTTTAACTTTTTTTTTTTTTTAAATGTATTTACATTTATAACACTATGCTTTGTATTATATCACCTTTTCATCAAGTTACAAAAAACTAGTTAACGCTAATGCAAGGGTGTTTCTAGTCCCGCAATTATGGGATAAATTTGACATTTTCTTTTGGTTGCCAATATCAGTCTCTCTCAGTTGTTTTTCTTTGATTGAAACTCGTGAAAACACTATCGTGGAATTTTTCTTTTGTTATTTGAGCAAATGGGAATGCAAAAAATATATTTGTGTTACTCTCCCATTCACTGCTCTCGGATTTTACCCAACTATGACAACTTCCGCTGTGAGAAACCTGGAAATGTGAGAAAAGTCTGTTGTCCTGAGAATTTTCAGCATGTTCTAGCTTTAGTGGCCCATATTATTAGCCTTTTCTGATGAAAGTTTGGGTGGTGTTTGTGATCTCTGTCTCTAGTAAAGTAACAGCACGCCTCTCTTCTACAACACCCTTGAGTGTGTTTAGTGTGAAAATGGTCTACAGAAAACTGGTGTTTCGGTTGTGTGGAACAAGGCAGGATGTGTGTAGCTTCTTAAAAAAACAACTCAATGTACAATGCATTGTTGCAGAAACTGACTAGCTAGTCACAACTGTTCCACGGACTTGCTCACACCTATGTACTTTGAACAACATTGGTTCAACAATATTTGACTGTTGTGCATGAAGTCTTGTGGAGTAAAAACATCCAATTATTCCATTAAACATTGTGGTTAATGTCAGATTATTGAAGCTCATTTCCACTGAAATAAAATTAACAGCTGTCTGTTGTTTCATCACGTTAATGTGCAGTATGTAATCGGCGTACAGTTGACTCCTGTAGGCTATGTATGCAGTCAGCAGCTTTCTCCACATTGTAATTTCTCAGAGATATTGCTGTAATGAACACAGAGTTGTATAGGGTTGCATCTTTCTCAGCATGTTATACTAACCTAACATGAAACTCCTGCATCTAACCTCAGGTCAAAGGCTGTAGTTGCAATGTGGTTGAGGGGAAAAACAGAGTTTTTAAACTGTTATTAATGATGGAATTTGTGACCATAGATGGCTAACAGTGGTTTTTAGAAACACCACCCAGATTGGGATTTCAAAATTTTCTTGTCAGATGTTTTTTGCTTTCACAACATTCACCTGTGCATGATTCTGTGCACTATTCTGTTCTTACACCTGCAGGCTAAAGAGATTCTCACTAAAGAGTCCAATGTGCAGGAGGTGCGCTGCCCCGTCACAGTATGTGGAGATGTGCACGGCCAGTTTCATGACCTAATGGAGCTCTTTAGAATTGGAGGGAAGTCACCTGACACTAACTATCTGTTTATGGGCGACTATGTAGACAGAGGATATTACTCAGTGGAAACAGTCACACTTCTTGTTGCACTAAAGGTATGTTTACTAAATTTACTACAGTGGTCTTGCAGACATTTTACAGACATCTTGACTTCATTTGTCTACTTCATTTGTAGGTTCGCTATCCAGAACGCATCACGATATTGCGAGGAAATCATGAGAGCAGACAGATCACACAGGTGTACGGTTTCTATGACGAGTGCTTGAGGAAATACGGCAACGCAAACGTCTGGAAATATTTCACAGACCTCTTTGACTACCTACCGCTCACAGCTCTGGTGGATGGGCAGGTGAGCAATCCATCCTCTTTTGGGAAATACATAATATAAGAGTAATAACAGAACAGTTTTAACTTAACACAAACATCAGGCTATCATCAATAGATACAGCCTTAGAATCCCTGACAGCTGCTGATCTCATATAACTCATAAAACTCTCTGTGTGTCAGATCTTCTGTCTGCACGGTGGCCTCTCTCCATCCATAGACACGCTGGATCACATTCGTGCGCTGGATCGTCTGCAGGAGGTGCCACACGAGGTCAGTACCATTAGAGATCGCATCCACACTACTGGAAGTGCCTAGTGGCTAGAAGAAAAATTAGATGTGTGTCAAATATTAGTATTGTAATGTTACTGTTGAGTAAATCCAAATCTAGTTTAGGTTTTTTTTTGTTTTGTTTTGGTTTTTTTTGTAAAGGGGTTGTCAGATGCAAAGTACATGTTGAACATTAATGTGTGTTGGCAGTGTATGTACACATCTACCCTATATGATAAAAAATCATGCAACGGTTTTTAATTAATCTGTAAAAATAATATACCCTTTTTCAAATCGTGTGGCGTCACACCGACAGAGGCCGCTCCCATGATAGTTGATTGACATGAGCGTCTTACCTCAGACCCGCCCTAAATCAGCTGTAACAGTCCGACCTCTGTTGTTTCGATGCCGGAGCAGGGATGCAAGTTAGACAAGAATATCTCAGATTGAGGTTTTGTGTTGCTGGATGTAATAATGAACATAGTGGCCGTCATTTACTCCCGACATCTGAGCCGCTGAAGATGCAGTGGATTACATTTGTATGTGAAGGGAATGTGCGGAAAGGAACAGTCCATCAGAATGGGTTGATTTTTGCAGAGCTCATTTTGATAAGGTAAAAAGGGTGTTTTTACACTACCATTGAGAATTTTTAACCAAAGTATATTATAGACTTTTCATTAAGACCCTAAAGAATCATATCAACTTGTGGAAAATGGGCATCCGATGACCCCTTTAAGAAAAAATGAGTCTTTAGTTTTAATTTTGAATAACTAAACTTGGCCCTCGCCATGAACATAGCCATAGAAGCTGACATGGCGTTAAAAAAGGAAGGGAAAAAATGTTAGTGTTGTAAAAATTTTTATATATTACGATGATCTTAATTATTATATAGACTTTCTCTTTATATAGACATTATATAGAATTTTGTCTGAGTTTTTGTTTTTGCAGTAGCTCTGTAGCATCACTGCTGAGGAGTAATTAGCTGGTGAAGTAGATTTACTTATTGTAGAGTTAACGAATGTTATCATGGACATTGTAATGATCGAAGCGGATGTCATAAGAAATGTCAATAGCCTGGGAAGATTTTAAAACGCATGGTTCATTCATTATAAATTTGTGCAACCTTACCTTCAAGCTGTAGAAGTACAAATGGAAGACTGAAGGCAAAGAGTGCAGTGTTGACAGGGGTGGAGGTACATAAGGTCTATAGATATGTTTATATATAATTATAACATTTTGGCCAAATTGTGCAACTGTACAAACAAGCACGGCAAGCCTGGAGTTTTTTTTTTTTTTTTTTTTACAGTACAGATCGTTTCAAAGCAGCTTCTCAGTATTAAACAGGAAAGTAACAGAATACTTAAAAAAAAAAAAAAAAAAAAAAAAAAAAAAAAAAAATTCCAAATTCTGCTGTAAAGCAGCTCTTAAGACAATAGCGTCTTTATTCGGCTCCAGTCACGTAAGTGTTGGTTCACTTCAGTAGCTGTGTAAAGTTCATGTATTATGAAACAAGTTCAATTCAGCTATAAGCAGCTCTACTGAAGACCGTAGTGGTGTTATTCAGCTGGAGTCAGTTCACTGTTTTCCCCAAATCGTACAGCCCTAGATGGATGTATCTGATCTGATCTGATCTGATTTGACCCTTTGTAGAGATCAGAAGCACTTTACTGAATCTGATGAAGTCTTTCCAGAAGGGTTTTCTGCTGTTTTGAGGCAGGGGAGGTGCAAGATTTCATTTGAGGGAAGGGTATGCAAAACCAACACAAAAATATTTGATTCGGCACAATGTAGTGGTCAGCGACACCCATCTAGTGCATGTTTGGATAGGTAAAGAGTGGAAAACAGCTTGGGTGAAAACAAAACAGTTTAGTGTGAATGGCTCTTTAATAACATTAACCAGTGATAAACGCGTTGAATTTTCATGACCGATTTCGATTAATTATGCATATGTATGCATGTATGTATGTATGTATGTGTGTGTGTGTGTATATATATATATATATATATATATATATATATATATATATATGTATGTATGTATCTATGTATGTATGTATGTATGTATGTGTTTTTTTTTTTTTTTTTTTAAGCAAGAGGCAAGAATAAATAAAAATATGAATACATGAACTTGTTCTATTACAGGCCGAACTCTCTGTAGCCATTTAAAAAAAAAAAAAAAAAAAAAAGCTAAAGTGCAACCACCACATTTTAATCACAGTTAAAAACAAAGAAGATACAGTACATGTCGCATGAGCAGTATTTGATTGTAATTTTATTGTATAATTTTGAAACCCTAATCCCCAACATTAATTTAGCATTTAGGATTTTCTTCCAAATTTATTAGTGCATTGGGAGCAGTGAGTTTGCTCTGCTTGCTACAGTATTTTCTCCTCTGTGTCCGTCATCAGCGTTTCTGGCCTCTGTTAACGGCTGTTTACAGACTTTGTAATATTTCCACACAAATGACATGCCGAAAAATCATTGTAATGTTGTTTGTGTACAAGTCCAGAACACAGATCGGCTATAAAAAAAAAAAGGGGGAAAAACCTTCCAATTTATGGCTGGTTGACCAGTGCATCACTAACATTGACACCACTAGTTAAACAAGTGTTTATGCTTGTCTTTATAAATATACACCAGCCCCGATTTGCTCTCTGTGTTCTGATAACTGCTTTGCTGACTGAGAAACTGCTCAAAAACGCACTAAATCATCAATTAATGAATAGCATTGCTAGTTCTGATGTTAGAATATGGGACACATGTTATAATTACTTAAGTTCTCAAGTAAAGTGTGCGTCAGGTCAGTTAGAGTGCTATTTTAGTCAGTTATGGCATGAGCAGCACATACGGATACAGATGCCACTGCTGAGGCAGGATGTATGTTCTCACGCTTGTTCACTGTGACCTGCAGTGCGTTATTGGGCTTTCATTTGCTCTTATCAAGATCAGATTCATAAGTTTTAAGCCGAACTTTGTCTCTTTACTTTTATTAGCTCCTAGATGAAGTAACCAAGATAACAGCTATGCTTGTAAATGTTGAGTAATTCAAGTGTTTAAGATATTAAATTATATAAATATAAATATATATATTTGGCTGGTTTATGGAGAATAACTGCAGAACTCTGTGTGTGTGTGTTTTTCAGGGACCCATGTGTGATCTCCTGTGGTCAGACCCTGATGATCGTGGTGGCTGGGGAATCTCTCCACGTGGAGCTGGTTACACATTTGGACAGGACATTTCTGAGACCTTCAACCACGCTAACGGCCTCACGCTGGTGTCCCGCGCTCATCAGCTGGTCATGGAGGTAAGATCCACAAATTCAACTCCTCACAACTCTTCAGTGGGATGAAGATGATAATCAGATCAAATGAAACAATTTTGTTTTGTTTTTTTCCAGGGGTACAACTGGTGTCATGATAGGAACGTTGTCACTATCTTCAGTGCACCAAACTACTGCTATCGCTGTGGCAACCAGGCAGCCATTATGGAACTGGACGATACTCTTAAATATTCGTTGTAAGTTATCTTTCAAATATGTACTGTGATATAAAGAGTGACTTTTAACAACATGTATGAATTATATTTTAGAATAAAAATGAAGCCTATGTCTAAGACTATAACAGTCTTTTTGGGATTACTTTAGTATTATGACTGTTCACCCCAAAATATTTTACAGGAAGATTATTGTAGTCTTTAATTTTAAAGTGGAAGTAAAGCAGTCAGTCAAGTTTACATTATTTATTAAAGGGATTTCCATTTTAATTAAAAAATATACAACAAACACAATTAATGTAACCATTTCGAAGAAAAGGGGTGTTTTGTTATAGCTTTTGGAGCAAGGGTGCTGGCATCTTGCAGAAATACAGTGTGTGATGTCACGGGGTTGGTTCGCTCTGTTGGCCAGTGAAGCATATAAGCATTTCTTTACTTTTTGAACACAAATGTTTTGTTTTTCACCATAATTTGGATTAATAATCAATATCGGTATTCAGTATTGTATTCCAAATATTGCGGTGCAACGGGATGTAAACAAACAGTGCTTCACACAATATCAGTCATGTCGCATTTTATGTCAGACCTTTCAAATGTATTTGTATTACACTGGCTTTTTCACCAGTAGTGGTATGTACAATATTTTATCTTCACCTGCGAATACAATTAGGCCATGTTCACACTGTCAGTTTTTGGGATTGACGACCGCATTTACTTCACAGGTGTGAGTCTCGAAATGTCCCGTTCATACAGCAGCTTACAGTTGCTTTTCCAATACTGTCTGTATGAACATGCAACAGGAGTCAAGCCAGTATTCCTTGTGAGTAACCATAGGCGTACTGTGTGTGAACGTAACTGTATTAAGGACTCAAATGTATTGACAACTGTATTCTGCTGCTGTGTGAATGTGGCCTTAGTTTACCTGCTGTTAAGAGAATACACTGTTTAACTAATCACCTCTCTGAACAATCAGTTTCACACTGTTCCTTAAGAAGTTTATCATTTTCACGTGTTGTAAGTCTTGTCAGTTTAAACATTAATACGTTTTAAGCTGTTCCAGTGCAAAACTGCGCAAAATAGTTTTCAGCGCGGTACTTGCGCACTGTGATAGATAATTTCTGTGAGCACACTTAGAAAGCTGTAGCTCGGAGAGCAAGTACCAAACTAATTTCTTTTTCTTGTCTTCTTGAGCAAATACACAGAATATTATGTCTTGTCTTGTCTTGTCTTGTCGAGTATCCACATAAACACGCATTGTTTCTGATGTGCTCTTTATCCCAAACTAGCAGGTTCACGACTTCTTGCACCCATGGTATAACTGCTCGGTTCCATTGCCGTATCGGCTCATGTCCCCCATTTCTAAACAAGCGTGCAATCAAAAAGTAAATATGCTTAGATTACCTCACTGGATAAATAACTGTTGCAATAATAAAACTCAGAATGAAAAGAAGTGGGAACGAAAAAAAAAGACACAGCAATGAGAACTGTGGGGTAAAATGTGCTGTTAGTCCTGAAATTTTCATTGTCATGCCTTCTGCAAAACATATTTTCTTTCTTTTTGAGCTTTTGGAGTGAAATGTGACATTCATGAAGTTCGTTTGAACAAACAGTGTACTGTAATATTTAAGCTGCTTTCTCTTCTCTCTTCCCCAGCCTTCAATTTGATCCAGCTCCTCGACGCGGAGAACCTCACGTCACCCGCCGCACCCCCGACTACTTCCTATAAGCGAACACTGGCCTGCCACGAAAGAGCTCTGAAGCAAGCGGAAAATGATGACAAATCTGAACGTGTATACATCTGTTCATCCAATGTGTATATAAAGTGGGGGAAATGTTCTGACACAACAACACTAACACGGACCAAAATGTGCCATACAAGCATTTAATGCCCAAATCCGATCGCTCTGTCTCAGTACTGCTACAAAGTGTCTCGTTTTAGCCTATAGTGCAAATTGCCTGCTGTATACAATGAATAGAGATGTTCCCTTCATTCTTCAATTGTAAATTACTCTAAGGAAACAAATGTAAGTGACTAGCTTTCTCTCTCACAGTATCACTGGATTAAAAAAAAAAAAAAAAAAAGTCCTTTAAGTTGGCAATGCCAGGCATGTGAAAAACGGTAACATTTTATACAAGTGCACAAGCTGACATCCTTTCCTGTATCTTCACCAAAACAAAAAAACAAATAAAAAAAAAAAATCCTATTGGGAAGGAATGTTGAAACCGAAGGACGTGCCTCTTCCGTTCCGGGAGTGTACACACAAGTGTATATGGACTTTATCTGACTGTCTCTTTGTCTAATCTTACCATTTTATTTTCTTTTGTGTTACCAGTCTTCTGTGTATTTGTCAATAAGTGATAGGCTCTTCTTTGGTGTATTTGAACTAATAAACTACTTTTAATCGCAAGCTACTCCAAACTACACACTAGTTGTGCGTTTATTTGAAATTCATAATTAAAGAAGTCTACTTCCTAAACAAAGATTTACATATAATGTACTCACCGCCTTGTCATCCAAGATGTTCATGTCTTTCTTTCTTCAGTCGTAAAGAAATTGTTTTTTGAGGAAAACATTTCAGCATTTTTCATGGAGAAAAATGCTGAAATGTTTTCCTCAAAAACCAGAATTTCTTTACGACTGAAGAAAGAAAGACATGAACATCTTGGATGACAAGGGGGTGAGTACATTATATGTGAATGTTTGTTTTGGAAGTGGACTTCTCCTTTAATGGATGTTATCCATATTGAAACAATACTAAAATAATTGTGAAAGAGGATATATCAGCAGCCACAAATAATATAGAGAGTTGAACTGCAGTTTTGCAATTTTGGCTGCAAGGAGCTTCTTCCTTCACAGACTGTCCTAAATGTATATGTATTCTGAGGAAAAAAAAAAAAAAAAAGTACTTTGTAGCTAAGTGTTTCATCAGTGACCTTTCTTTTTTTGGGGTTCTGCTCCAGATGAGTAACACCATTGATGCATGATGTCAGTCACCTATATTATTTATATAGCACTTCATACAGTACAGATTGTGTCATAGCAGCTTTACAGTGTTAAACAAGTAAATGTTTCAGTGATGCAGACAAAATTCAATTCTGTAAATGGGGGATCGGGCAGGGGTTGTCCTCTGGCCAGGCGAACCAAGATGGTGTGGTTTGATTCCAGGCTGTAACACAAGTCAGATTGTGTATTCAGAAAAGTCATCTAGTTCCTTCTGTGTCAAAGCAAATGGTTAGCTCTCTCCAGATATTGAGCCCGAAGTTAGAGCTGAATGTGAGTTTGCAGTGGATTGTGGGGGATCCACTCCCCTGGATCACCACTGCACTCACTCTCAAGAAGTATTTCTTCACAGGATGTGGAGGTTGAAGGTCATTGCCCAGAATATCACACATCCCCATGGGGACACTTTTCAGTTTTAGCATTAAACAATTATTGCCATAACTTTTATGTGAATGTTAACCAGCATTACTGTGTGAATAATTGACAAGGTGTGAACAACTGACAAGACTGTAGCACCTGCAAGGCAGTCAATAGTTGTTTTAGTGGTGGGGCAAAAGTTGTTACATTTTGGTGAAATATATCAATGGATAACATGTTTCTTTAGAATAACATAACGTGAGACGACTCATCATTCACACTGAGACCAGGGGAGTGTTTTATGAATTAAAAATTCATTAAAAAATATTATGGGGTCAGTAAGATTTTTTTTTTTTTTACTTTGAAAAGTCTCTTTTGCTCACCAATGCTGCATTTATTTGATGAAACAGCTATTTGTACAAACACTTATTACAACTAGGTTTTCTATTTAATTGTGTTTTAAAATATAATTTATTTCTGTGAAGAAAAAGCAGAAATCAATGTAATATGTTGATGCTACTTAATATTTTTGCAGAACTCTTCCAGAATATTTTTTAAGGATCCAGGAATTAATTTAATGCACCCCAAAATCATACTGACCCCAAACTTTTTAGTATATCAACAATGTAACGGACCGCTAAATTATTTTAAATAAAATTAATCCTTTACACAGCATGGTAGCATTTGTTGTATTGACTTTAATGTTTATGCTGATTTAATTAAAAAAACATTGTATCTGGACAGGATCATTCTCAAGTATAATAGAAAATCCTGTCAACTGGTGCATGATATTACAGCACTGATATTGATATCCATAACTAGCTCCGTTCAGTCCATGAAAGCTTTTCAAAAAACAGAAGTGCTCTTAGGTAATGGACTGCTCGTTTTCCTCCACATTCAGCACTGTGTTCGTGAGAATGCCAGCCTCCTCCAGGCTCATATCTGCAGCGATGACCAGCACTTTCCTGGGGTAGGATGTACACAGCGTATAGAGAGCAGGATGGTATCCTGTCTTCATCATCCAGTCACGAAGGAGCTAATAATAATAATAATAATAAGACATGAATATTACATTTTAATCTTCTCTACTCAAACCAGATCACAGTAATCAGGAAGGACTCACCAGTGAATTCCAGGTTTTGAGGAATCTCCTGTAGATCGTTCTTCCGCTTGGACATCTTAGAGCTATTTTTACAACCTGTCAGTGAATCACAAATCAGAGATGTAACTATAAAAAAAACATGCCTTCACAGTAGAAAGTACCAGTTATTATTGGGTCATGGTCTGCTTCTTGTTTTTACTTCTGTGGACAAGATGTAGGAGGTGTTACTGTAGTTCACTCACCCCCTCAGTGTCCGCTGACGGCTCGTCAGGCAAAACTATGACCTTAAAAAGGAGGGAAAAAAAGCATTTCTTCCAACACAGGACCATAACACAGTGGTACGTTTCTGAAAGTGCTACCTAAATTTAAAGATGTGGTCAGAATTATTATTATTTGACAATAGAACCAGGTCCCATTTGAAGTTCCAGAAATGTCTGGCGACTGAATATACAGCTTGTAGGTGATATTTTATACATTTTTGATATATATATATATTTTTTTTTTACCCCAAGACTCAACTAATTTCTGTAATTCTGCAGCTGTGATCCTTGGTGTCTTTGGCCACTCAAACTATTCTCCTCACCATGCAACAAGAAAATATAGACACACGTCCTATTTCAGGCAGATTTGTAAAATCTCTAGTTGATTGGAACTTCTTAATTATTGCCCTGGTGGTGGAAAAGGGAATTTTTAATGCTTTAGCAATTTTGTGAAGGTCAACAATCTTTTGCTGCACATCAGAACCATATTCTTTGGTTTTACTGTTTGCGATGGATGATGAAGAGAATTCGGCCTTTGTATTACCTCATATTTATAGTCCTGTGAAACAGAAAATATGGAATTTATGTTCCTATTCACCCTGGTGTGCTAACATGTAAATATAGATAGGAATATACAGTGCACAGCATAAATGAGTACACCCCCTTTGAATAAATGTAAAAGAGGTATTTTCTTAATTATCACTAATATAGTTCATGGAAAGATGGCAAAATTTAAATGTATTAAACATATACTTAATAAAAACAACAAAATATATGCCAATATTTCCTGTAAGATAAGTAAATTAGACAATTTTATTTAAATGAAGGATTGCAGAAATGTGTACACTCTAGATTTAATTCAGCAAATGTATAATATTCTAGTACTTAGTATGTCCTCCAGAACTTTTAAGTACACTGCTCTGACCCTTCTTGGTACTGAGTGTACAAGTTCATGACAAAATGCCACATCTGTCCTGTTTAACTCCTGGAGGACGACCTCCTTAAATGCCCTGGTCTTTAATGGGGAGTTTTGCTCAGCTCGTCTCTACCGAATCCCCCACAGCCTCTCAAGAGAGTTAAGACTGAGTGAAATACATGTCCACAAATACATGCACAACTCCCTCACACCTTCAGCACTCATACATCCCTATAGAAGAGCTTTACTACCTTTATTTATATTTATTTATATAAATTTACTACCACTGAACGTCACTGTGGGAACCAGACACTTCTCACTGTACTCCTCCTCTAGCAACACCAGAACATTTTTGGATGCTTTTGGATACAAAATGATTGACTTTTTCCAGATTATGGATTCCCAGAAGTCTATATTTTGTAAATATGGGCCTTGGACGAGGGTAAATGAGTTTATTGTGCTTTGGCTACAGTAGGTAATTCTAGTGGTGACAACAACCATGCATGTCACTTCCGCAGGCTACGTCATACTCTGAGAGATAAAGTGTCACTCTTTTCATAGCTTTTGCCAACTCTGAGGCTCTTTCTCCGGCTCTTTTTCTAGCAAAAATTCACTCATCACTACATGAAAACTTAAAGTGAAGACCTGATTATTTCAGAAGCCTTGCCACAAGTCCATTGTTTTTGACTGTCAGTGTTACTTCTGCTATATTTTCACACTTAAAACAATAATTTGGTATTCCTCTTGTCCTCTTTTATGCTAAGAAATAAGTCACCTGGCAGTTTTCTCCCAAGTGGTTCCATTGCTGACAGTGTTAAGTCTGTGTATGATTCAGTAGGCTACAAAATGGTCCGGCTACAAGGCTACAAGATAACCAGCCAGAAGGGATTGGGAATAACCAGCACTCTCTCCACCCTCAATACCACGACTGAGGTGAGTCCCTTGAGCAAGGCACCGTTCCCCCAACTGCTCCCCGGGCGCCGCAGCGATAGCAATATGGCTGCCCACTGCTCCGGGTGTGTGTTCACGGTGTGTGTGTGTGTGTGTGTGTTTGATCACTTCTCACTACTGTGTGTGTGCACTTGGATGGGTAAAATGCAGAGCACAAATTCCGAGTATGGGTCACCGTACTTGGCCACACGTCACGTCCTTTCCTTTCCTTCCTTCCTTTCCTTTAAAATGCCGATGGAGTTTTGGTTCTTTGCCGCTGCTTAGTCGGGAACACTTTTTCTTTACATGATATTGTATTTTATTTGAACTGAACCGAGCTGGATGATGGCATCATTGAATCCATTGATGAACTGCCTTTACCTGAAAATTGAGTGTTTACTGTTGCCCTTTGACATTATTGATGCACTATTTCCTATTTAATACTGTACAGCCGCTTTGTCACAATTCTGTATTGTTAAAGCCAGTATATAAATAAAGGTGACTTGACTTGACTTGACTTTAACTGTCAGGAAATTATTCATCTTTAAAAGTTTTGGTTCAATATACTTACCTGTTGATCAAAAATAGCCTTAAACCTATACACATTTTTTTTGTTTTATTTACTAACTTTCAGGAGGGTGTACTCATTTTTGCAACACAACATTATATCATTTTAATAAGAAAATCTTATTTTGCTGAATGATTTTGACATTCTTCTTTGGTAATTGATCAAGCAGGCTTATTGCAACATTATATCTCCAAATAACCCTAACATGTCATGTAAGTAAAGAGTAATTGCTGAATTTGTTAAGTTTTAGAGGGGCTGTACTCATTTAAGCTGTACACTGTACTTCAGAGATATTTTTAAAGAGAATTTCTAGGGGTGCTAATAATTGTTGGTCAACATGTATTGGAGAAAACATTAATTTAGTAACGTGATTTTCCCTCCTACCTCCAACTGTTTTACTTCAATAAGAGGATTTTTTTTTTTAAATGAAAGATCACAAACAATGTAGAATTTTCACAGCCCTCATTGCTCGTATTTACCAAAGGGGACCAATAATTCTAATCACAGCAGTGTCTCTATAATTAAGGGCTTCTTTAGAAAAACTTTTCCATGAAAAAAACAAACTTTTTTTTCACCTTCTTCTGCTTGGGCACTTCCTGTTGGACAGGATCTTGAGTAACAGTCTGTAGAAGCTTCCGTCTCCTCCTGGCTCCTTCATTAGGGTTCTTGTCTACATCAGCATCATGACACATCTGATCCTCTTCCCCCTGCACCGTATCATTGAATTAAAGGTGCAATCAGTAATACTGGATGTTGCTCTGGCTGATGTGTCAGACACTACAGACATAACACACTGACACTCAGAGGAGCAGCGTATCAGGTAAAAGCTTTCACTTACCACTCTCATATTTGTAGAAATGCTCTATTTGTTTTAAGCCATTATTATTTTCTTCTGCAGTATTTTGCAGTATTAACTTTTTAATAACAATTTCAAATGTTGCTTTCTCCTTCAGCTGCTCCTGTTAGGAGTTGCCACACCGCAATTAATTAAGCCATTAGGCACAGGTTTTACACCGGAGGCCTTTTCTATTACTCACTATATCTAATGTTTCTAATCTGATGTTTATCTATGTTTCCAATACGCTATAGTTTGTCAATTAACATTATTTTAATCTTTTTGTCTTTTTAGCAGTAAAAAAAGAAAACAAAAACAGAACATATATACTGTGTATGTGGTTTGTGATAATGAGTTTGCTCACCCCAACAGGAAAACCTTGACCGAGTTTCCAGGTCTCTCCTGTCATACGATGGTATCGTTCCATTTTCTGCTGGAGTAACAAGTTCTGTCTCGGCTTTAACACACTTTCAGCATAGTCGGATGTCTTCATAATGTGAGAAACAACATATTTATTGTCAGTATATATTATATTCATAACACATACTAATCTACTGTGTAACATTTAATATTTATTCACTTTTAAAGTCAGACATGTGTCTCACAATGTGTACCTTGTCATTGTGCTGATGTTGTTGAATTCTTCTAACTTGCTCTTGTTTCTGTGTACTGGATTCATGCAGGGGGCCTGCAAAACGTCAACTTCAATTATAAAAATAAGCTATTTACAGAAAATACACAACTACACAAACATAAGATTTTTATTCGAATATACGCACTGTCTGGGAGCTCTTCATACACTGGAAAGAAGAAAGATTTCAGCCTCGGGAACATGTAAATCAGCCATGTGCAGATTCCCAGGAATATGAACCCGCGTCCAGCCAACTTCAGAACATCTTTAACACCTTTAACACACATCACACTCATAAAACACCTGTCATCTTCAAGCTTAGCAGCCCTGGCTCACTTTATGACTTTACAATTGCACAAGCTGATTTTCAAGATTTATGGCAATGATCTCAAAATAAGAACAATATCCAATTCCACTAAAATATTTTTGGATAAAAAACAATACCATCATTTGATAAATAATTTAACACCATCTAAAATACTCCCTTACGAATTCAATACATTTTTATACATCAAAAATTGTTTAAAATTTAAAATTAAAATACGATTATTTATTAGTACAATTAGATTTAATCGGTTACATTTTAAACACATTTTGAGTTATGTTTAAGACAATAAATCTTAATAATGAATTTCTTAAACATTAAGTTATGAAAGTCGTTAATAAGATGATGTAATGATTCCAAGAAAATATTAGGAAATACTTTTTTTCTTGCTATAATAAAAGTGAGTGACAGCATAATGAAACTCTGGATTTTCTTTCATTTCTGATTTCATTTTTGTCAGAATAATGATAATCATGATAATGTGTTACCAATTAACGAGTGTTTCCATGAAATGAAGCAAAATCCTGCCAGTAAAAGACAACACACAACACATCTGTTAGACATGTCAGCAGTAATACAAATAACAACACGGAAGTAACCTGTTTCAAAATAAAAGTCAACAGACGCGAAAAAACCTATGTCTCTGCAAAACAGTAATCTGTGAGCGAGGCCAGAACGGAGGGGCTTTTTCGAACACGTTACCGGATTTGCTCACGTCACAATAGTGACAGCTCCGTCGGGGTGGCATAGTTTTAATGGCATGATTTAGAAAAACCCACAAGTTTGAAATCGCCCACTTCTGCTCAGCAGAGACCTCATTTTCTGACGAGAAACTGATACACACACACACACAGACACAATCGCACACTGTCTGGTCAGCTCTTCTTGTAGGGACTCCCCATAGGTGTAATGGTTTTTATACCCATATTTCCTATCGCCCTACACCAACCCTACACCTAATTCTACCCGTCACAGGAAACTTTCTGCATTTTTACTGAATCAAAAAAAACAACAAACAAACAAAAAAAAAAAAACAACAACAACAAAAAAACAACCTCATTCTGTATGATTTATAAGCTTTTAGGTTCCCACTGTGACACGAGTCCTTATGAGTCTGTGTGTATTCAGGTTTAAGTCCCCACCAGGATATATAAACCAAACGCACACACACACAGTTTTATTCAAGTATTTTACTAGACCTTGCGTTATTATTAATTCATTATGAAGTTCCTAGGTTTGTATTGAGCCTAATTCAACTGAAAGATTTATTAATTTTGTTTTTTTATGACTGCAATCTTGCTGCTGAAACTTGCATGGATCTGTTACAGCACAGAACAGAAATAAACTGAATTAGAGAACTTTAGAGATCAATGTAATTTATTTTCGTTAAGCTTTGTTATTATGAATATAGGACTACCACCGCAATGACAAAGCATTCTAGAACGGTGTACCGAATGCATATTAGATTAAATTTAGAAAGAGTCGCTTGAGGCTTTATTATGAAAAGAGTTACTTTTAGCTGCCCAATCATGTGCCCGATCGTCAATGGGACTTGTCCAATCGTTGTCGTTTTGTGCTGGTCTCAGCCAATTAGCGTTGAGCCTGTGTATGTATGCGTATGCGTGTGATTGATAGCTGCAGAATCAGGGCTCTGTGATCATGGCGGATGAAGTGTCCCGCGCCCAGAGCGCGCAGTCGGGAGGAGACACGATATTCGGCAAAATCATCCGTAAAGAGATTCCTGCCAACATCATTTATGAAGATGATCAGGTGCGATCTCTGCTGCTTGTAGGGCTGTGCCGCAGTCAGCGCTAACGTGCAAATACGGTTGATTCTGCGCTTGCTACAGCATTAAAATGCGCTTCAGACTCGAGTCATTAAACTGTCTGGTCACTGTTATAAATGCATGTGCAGTACAGTTGCAAATTCAGTTCGAGTTCTGCAGTTTAGTTGAAAACGAGGAGATTTGGAAATGTGCCATCTTTCAGTGCTAGTTCACGTGTTCTGCACTTGAACGTGAACCATCACACATTTCTTTCCGATTGCACATAAATGAATGAAGATCTCGGACAAAATGATGTGAATGGTTTCAATTACACAGCAGTTTTACTACTTTTACACTTACTCTTAAATATATATATTTCATACACCTATTTGAAAGTGTTGTATACGTTGTTCAACTTACTTTCTGTTTGTGTATTAGTGTATTGCCTTCCATGATGTGGCCCCTCAGGCTCCCACTCACTTCTTGGTGGTCCCCAGAAAGGCCATCACTCAGATCTCTAAAGCAGACGACACTGATAAAGAGGTCAGTATTAAGCTGATACTGTAACGCAGTGGGTTTAAAGTTATAACTTCATAAGCCACAAACCCCCAAATGAATCTAGTGCACATGAATTACCATAGTATTTACGTGTTTGTGGCTTTGTGTATTTTCCTTGTTTTCTCCATTAACACTTAAAAAATCTTTAATAAACAGTTCTGAATCAAATCAGTCAACACACAACATTAAGTCAAGTCACCTTCATTTAAAAAAGTTCTTTATGCAGAGAGTTTCAAAGCAGCCTAACAGTAATAAACAGGAAAATAACAAAATTATTTGCAAACAACTTCAAATATATGAAAAATTGAAAATCCTGCTGTAAAGTAGCTTTAAAATAGAGCTCTATGGAAGACTCTATGGAAGTGTTGTTATTCAGCTCAGGTCAATGTACAAGTCAATGTTCAAACTGATTGTAGGTTTATCTTATTGTATAGAACAGGCAGAATTCCACATCAAGAGATAGATTTGCATAGATTTTAGTATTTAAAAAACCTGCATTTGCAGGGCTACATGTTAGGAAGCACCAGCGTGCATCTGCCCAAACAGGCTTTCATCAGTGCTAAACAGTAGCAAACAGGAATAGGTTAAATAGGTTCACCTGTGCCCATGCATTTAGCAGCTCTAACCACGAGATGTCTCTTAAGAGTAAATAAATATATATATATATATATATATATATATATATATATATATAAAATGAGGTTAACAAAAAGGGAATATACCCCTGGTTTCACAGGTAAGGCTTACATCTAGTCCTAGACTAAAATGTAAGTCTGAGCTGTTTCAACTGAAAGAAACTTGCACTGACTGATTCTAAAATATATTAGTGCCTTTGTTTTCTCTCAAGATGCACACCAGTAATGTTTTTCCTAAGGCACGTTTATAAAAATGTATTTAAATGTCCTAATTGAATTATGAGCTAATCCTGGTTTAGGCTAAGCCCTGTCTGTGAAACTGGGCCATAGTGTAAGCAAAAAAAGTTAAAAGTTATAAATTAACAACATAGAAAATGTAAAATATCAGACCACTGTAAAAATGGAGAAAAAAAAAAACAGTCTGCGATTCCATGACTTCTCTGATTAGTAGATTGAAGATTATCTTTGTGATTGTGGGTAGTGTAGATCTTCACCAGTAATTCATTTTTTTAAACACAATTAAAAGGTTGTCATCAAAAATCTAATTTTATAATTTAAATGATAAAAGTTTATATATATATATATATATAAAAACTTTTTTTGTTTTTTTTTGTTGTTTATTTTAAGTATTAAGTATTATGATTGTTTATTTGCATTGGCACAGCTGCTTGGACACCTGATGATCGTTGCTAAGAAGTGTGCAGAGCAGGTGGGATTGCCCAGAGGATATCGACTGGTGGTCAATGAGGGTCCTGACGGGGGTCAATCTGTTTACCACATTCACATCCACGTTCTGGGTGGTCGTCAGTTGGGATGGCCTCCTGGCTAAGTGCTTGTCTCAGAATATCACTGTATCTCTAGTCGTGTCATTGTTTGCCATAACTGAGGTTAATTGTTACATGTCAAGTATCAATAAAAACCATTAAATGATGTTGTTTGGGATCATTATTTCACTCTTGCCACAAATATTCCAGGTGTTGGTGGTTGTGTTTCCTGGGCTGACTTTTGAAAGTCATCCTAGGTTTTGTATTTCCTGCACTTTTAACCTTGAGAAATAAAAAGGGGTTTTAAAATGTGTGTGACTGCAGCTGACATACAAATAAATGTTGTGCTGAACAATCAACATGAGCCTCGGAGCTCATAACAACAGCTCAGATGTATGAATCTTTTAAAATAGTGTCAGCTTTTTAGTTCATGCATTTAAAGGGGTCATCGGATGCCCATTTTCCACAAGTTGATATGATTCTTTAGGGTAGTGTTTCTCAACGGGGGCGTTACCGCCCCCCAGGGGGCGTTCGGACAGCATCGGGGGGCGCTGGAAGCAATATTCTTGAAAGGGGGGCGTTGAGCTGTTCTTTGGGGGGCGTTTGGTCAAGACGAGTTTACACCAAAGATGTATGAGCTGAAACTTGCAAAAGAAAATGGTCTGCCACATCCTAACGCTGCCTCTACACTGGATACATTAAAACGTACTTTCTATATCTATTGTTCAACTTGTCGGTAGCGCCGGCGTGAGGAATCCCGCAGGCAGAAATAGAACGCGGCATCCGTTTACTGTAGCTCTTGCGCTCAGTTGTTACTGGAGGACCGATTATAACGGGATCTATGTGCTTTAACACACGTGTCGCGCTGTTCGCGGCCTGTGTAGTAGTGGTGTTCGCTGCTAGTTTACACCAATACTCCCGCAGCTAGACTAGACGGTGTATCATTTCCTTAGCAACGACTTCAGTACTTCAGTGTTTGCTTGACTTTCTGTAACACAGCTGCTGCATTAAAACAATAGCAGGCATTTAGACACAATGAAGCAAGAGATGTTTTTTCTTGTTTAGAAAAATTAATGTTAATACTTTTTTGTTTGCTGATTGGCTGCGGTTGGTTTGAATACCAAATTTCTAAAGAGTTTATTCAAAGCTCACAAACATAGCCTAATTTATATTCACGTGGCTTTTTTGCTCCTTTTTTGCTTCTAATGATAATGATACTTAAAATGATAAATCAAAAATGTGATGAATGTCATGTGCTATTCAATGACATTAAAAAATAAATAAATAAAATTATGTATGAGCTGTTTTGGCGGTTAAGATACATGCTTTCAAAACGGGCCTATATATTATAAATAAAATATAGCCTATAATATACACTACCATTAAAAAAGGTCAGTATGATTCGTTAATGGGTTCATAAAAAAGTTTGAATTTGTTTGTTTAAAAAAACAGCCTACAGTAAAAACAGTAAATCTACCATTTGAAAAAAAAAAAAAAATAAAATAAAAAAAAAACAAAAAAAACTTTCTATTTTAAAATGTGTTTTCTTCTCATGCTAATCTATAGTACATTACTACAGTTTTCAGTGTCACATCCACATGATCTTTCAGAAATTATGCTGATTGTTGCTTAAGAAACATTTCTTATTATTATAGCTGGCACAACACACTGACAAAAAAAAAAAAAAAAAAACAAGATTTGAAGTTTAATTGACTATAACAAATATATAAATCAGGACAGCGCTAAAATAGTAACTATTTTGAAAATGAGGAGCATATGTTTCCCATCTTTCTACAACCCCAATTAAAAGTTGGGGCATTTTGTGAAATGCCATAAAATTAAGAATATGTCATTTATTCTCTTTAGCCTATATTTAATTGACTTAAGTACAAAGAAAAAATCCAATGTTTTCACTGGCCAACTTAGTTTTATTTTGTTAATATAAACAAATTTTGAACCATGATCCAGCTTTGCTTGTGAAGACCGAGAAGCTCCATTTATAGCCAGACATGATACCCTCACCTATTACCAGTTCACCTGCTTGCTGTGTTTCAAAGCAGTTTATTTGGTTATTCTATAACCTTTTCACTCTTTTTTTGCCTCTGTCCCAACTTTTTTTGGAGTGGGATGCATACTTCAAATCAATCAATCAATAAATATTTTATAAATAAATGTTTATATTTACAAAATACATATAAGTTGGTCAGTGAAAACTTTGGAAATCTTTTCTTTGTACTTTTGTCAGTTAAATAAAAGTTAAATAGAATGAACAAATCACAGATTTTATAATTTTACAAAATGTCCCAACTTTTCTAGAATTAGGGTTGTACTTAGTTTTTCTTAAGTAAACTTTGAAATATTCTCACAAAATCTATGAAATATAGTAAAGTAGGGTTTATGTGTAAATGTGGGATTTACTCACCAAAATAACAATGTCCACTATGTCATTTTTATTTAGCCTTTTTAAATTTGGGGCAACAAGATATATCCGACATACACTGAAGCTATAGCAATGAAAACCACCAACATGCTTAAAAACTCTGTAAATTAATGTTATTACACTTATTTTAAAATAATTTACTGTAAAAAAGTACTTCACTGTCTTTTTTGCTCAATTCAATGCATCCTTGAAATAAAGTAATTTCCTAAAAATCAAAATGACTCCATACATTTGAATTACTGTAAATACAATATCAGTCCTCATTATAAACACAAAATAATAATAATCAACTTTAATATTCAATGAGGACAATTAGACTATGATTTATTTGATAGGGGGGTGGTGAGGGGCCTGGATAATGGGTAGGGGGGCGCTGGCCCAAAAAAGGTTGAGAACCACTGCTTTAGGGTCTTAATGAAAAGTCTCTAATATACTTTGATTAAAAATTCTCAATGGTTTTGTAAAACAACACCCTTTTTACCTTGCCAAAATCAGCTCTGCAAAAAGCATCTCATTCTAAGGGGTTGTCCCTTTAAATGCAAATGAGCTCTGCTCACCCCACCCCTCTCTTCTCTCTGTGGAAAGACAGTCATGTTTACATTAGCCGCATTTAGCCGCTAAACTTCCTAACTACCACGTTATAAGGAAAGGCGATCGCAAAGATTAATAAAAAACGCTTATACTCACTTCTGCTGTAAGTGAAGCTGGATCATGAATGATTTGCGCGAACATAGACGGATATATGTAGATCGGGAGGCACGTTCCCTTAGCAAAAAAAGGTAATCCACTGCATCTTCAGCTGCTCAGATGTGGGGAGTAAATGACGACCACTATGTTCATTATTACATCCAGCAACACAACACCTCAATCGCTCAGTCGCTTACTGGACTGTGACAGCTGGTCTAAGGTAAGAGCTCATGTCAATCAACTATTGTGGGAGCGGCCTCTGTCGGTGTGACGGCACAACGACAGGCATCTGAGAACGGCTCCATTTTGAAAAAGGGGATATTATTTTTACAGATTAATTAAAAACCACTGCATGGATTTTTATCATTATAAGGTAGATTTGTACATACACTGCCAACACACATTAATGTTCAAACAACATGAAAAAGTGAACTTAGCATCCGATGACCCCTTTAAGATCCATTTGCTCAACAACTTGTATAATGACTACCGATCAAACATTTGCACAGTTAATGTAAAGTAAACAACAAGAATGCTGACAGCCATGATACAACTGTGGTTCATCACTCAGCATCATCTACACATTGAAAAAATGAAATAGGTTTTGCATTACAGCGCTCTCATTTGGCTTGTGTGGGTAAAATCAGTTAGCTGAGACTGGCCTGGAATAACTTGCTAATTCAATTCAAATTTATTTGTATAGCGCTTTTCACGATACATATCGTTGCAAAGCAACTTTACACCAAATTAAAGTTTTTACAATATATTTAGTAGTAGCTTACAGTGGTGACTGTCAAGTTGATGTACATATGGCAGAGATGTATGATAATGATCAATTAATGATGTAATCAAACAAACAAAGAACACCAGAAATGTGTAGCAAAATTCGGTAGTGCTGTATGTTGTTTCAGGGTTGGCATCATCTCAAGTCCTGCATCATCTGAAGCGTGATTGCTAAGTGCCTGAATGTTGACTTAGCGCGCTTATGTATGATTTCTGGTTTAAAAGGAAGATTCACTTTGTGGGAACAAATCCAGTAGTTTGAAGAAATAAGGTAATTTACCTGCCCTCAATGTTGTTCCAAATCTCTATGACTTTCTTGGAACAAAAGATCATTTGAAAAATGTTTCAGTGAATTTTTAAATTCTCCATTGATTTATGGACAATTATTTCTTTTTCCAGAATATCTTCATCTGTGTTCTGTAGAAAAAAGACATTTCTACAGGT
Organism: Cirrhinus mrigala; assembly: GCA_036247105.1. Classification (NCBI taxonomy): domain Eukaryota; kingdom Metazoa; phylum Chordata; class Actinopteri; order Cypriniformes; family Cyprinidae; genus Cirrhinus; species Cirrhinus mrigala. Next base: position 310,551 of record CM070016.1, on the reverse strand, counting down.
TTACAATGTCATGAGAAAGAGTAAATGTTACATAATTTTGTTTTTTACATTGACATTTATTAATTTAACAGGTGCTTTTTATCCTAATCGACTTACAAATCAGCAATACAACAAGCAATTAATCTTAAGGAAGCAATAAACATGAGAAGTACTAGTAATACAAAGTTTCAGACAGTTTAAAATAGTACAAGCTAGAACAGGAAGGTATTAAGGAATAGTGAAAGTGTATAAGAAGCAGGGTACAGTGCTCACAGAGGAGATGAGTTTTCAGATTAATCTTTTTAGGGATTTTTGCTGTATTAGGAAGATCAGTCCACCAGCAAGGAAGAGTGAATAAATACGTTCTGGAAGTGATTTTGTGCCTCTCTGTGATGGTACCGCACAATGTTGCTCACTTACCAACCTCAGTCTTTGGGAAGGGATGTAGACTCACAAGAGAGAGTGGAGGTAAGAGGCCCCATGGACGTTTTGTAGGCAAGCAACCCTCTTGGGCTCTTTGAAGATCAGACATGCTGCTGGATAATTTGTATAGGTTTAATTGCACATTCTGGAAGTTCAGCCAGAAGAGCATTGCAATAGTCCAACCTAAAAATGATAAGGGCCTGATCCCTGTTGAAAAAAAAAAAACTGCATATGCTGGGTACACTGAAAAAAGTGTTTCATTGGATCAAAGTAAAAATTTTGCGTCAACTTGTTACATCTAATTGCTTTACTTTTTATCAACTTTAAATTTATACTTTGAAAAGAATTAACTATCCATTACTTAGCCAAAGCAAAAAGTATCTTTGAATCAAATAAAGTTTTTAAGTTTAATGAAATCTCAAATTATACTTTGTCATAATGTTTTCTCTTTGTATTAACTTAATTCTTTTACTTTACATCTAACCAAATATCCAACCAAATACAATTTTAAATATTAATGTAATATAAAGAAATTTATTTACTTTCAGAATGTGTAATTTTATCATCTAAGATGAATGACTTCAAGCATCAAACTTTCGACAATTTATTTTGTCATAATACAATTTTTTTTTTACAATGTGTACAGTATCCTCATACAAATACACAGTCTAACAATGTAAACACATCATAAACTTGACAATTTTTGTCATAAATTTCTACAATGTGTATAGTATTGTTATAAAAACATACTGTATAACAGTTTTTAATATCCATATACATAGACACACTGGATAAAATGTAAATTCACCATAAGAATCAGTTATGGTCTCAAAGAGAAACATACAATCTTTCCATGAACAGTCAATCAGAACTGACTACACAATAAAACCTTTAGAATTCCTCTGAAGTTAAAACAAGTTTGGCCCAAAACCTGGTTTAAAATGGGCAGTGTAAAACCAAACACTTTTACTAAAACACCTACCAAATTAGCCAATGGTAGAAAGAAAAAAAGTCTTGTCACCTTCATGGAATAGTTTACCCCAAAATGAAACTTATTTCATAATTGTCGTAAAATGAACCAAATTTAATTAAAGTTAAATACTTGAATAGCTTAAGGATGAGTAAACAATGTAAGAATTTTAATTTTTGGGTAAACTATTTAACTAACCCTAAATAAAACACAACTTAACCAAGATACAACAAATCAGGTTTAGTAAACAGTAGTACAGTTAACTTTGTATAAAAGGCTTTATACAGTCCAATATCTTCAAAGAAATTTACCATCAGCAGAACACTGTAGCTAGGTCAAAGGAAACAAATTTACTCCTGCAGATTTGAAGAGAGGTTCTGTACCCTTCGGCTCATCTGCTTACTCTCTATGTCCATGATTATTTTTTGAAAGGCCTCAAAGGTATATTTGAGTCCTTCAGGATATTTTAAGTTCAGTGCATAAATGAGTCCAAACATCATGGCACAGGCACATGCAACAGAGGGCAACTCATTTAGTACTTCCACACCGTCAGTGACAATGGAAATGTCCGGTGCACGACTAAGAGCATCACTTTCATGGATCACAAAAAATGCCATGGTGGTCTTTTCAAATTCTCTCTCTGCTTCCTCCCTCTGGTCAGCCTAAAAACATACAAGAACAGAGAGTAATTGAGGGACTTTGGGGGGAAAAAAACAAAACAAAAAAAAAACACCCCTTCATCTGAAAATTTATTACAAAATTTTGTTAGATGTCCTATTATGGAGGTCAATGTAGAGCCCAAACGTCTGTTGCCAACTTTCATTAAAATATCTTCATTTGTGTTCAGAGTAAAAATAAAATTTGTACAGTTTATTACAAGATTAGAGTAGGTGATGACAAAATGTTCATTTTTGGGTGAAGATGTACTTTTACACTCTCTTTGGCTTTGAAAATGCCTTTAAGCATTTAAACACAGACATATTTGTTGAGTGCAGTACCACAATGGCCAATCAGTGGCATTTATCAATCTACTCAACAGTGTTCAAAATGCATTTTTGGGTAAACCAACCCCTTTTAAAGGAGTAGTTAACGTTCAAAATTCTGTCATCATTTACACGCCCTCTTGTCATTTCAAACCTGTATGAATTACTGTCCTCTGCAGAATTTTGAACAGTGTTGGTAACAGAACAGCACAGCCCCCATTCACTATTATTGTATGGGCACAAAACCAATGCAAGTGAATGGGGGGTTCTTAACAACATTCTTCAAAATATATTATTTTGTGTTCTGTGGAAGAAAGTCACACAGGCTGATGTGTAAATGATGTGTAAACGATGAAAATGTGTAACACAATTACTTGAACTACTTTAAAGCAATATGTCACTACCAAATCAAAATTTTCCCACGTTTTACTCACCCTCAAGGCTTGAGAAGACCTTTGTTAAGACTACAGAGCCGTGTCGAGCAGTTTTTTGATCGATGGATGCACTATTTGAAGCTTCAAAAAGTCAAAAATTCACTCCCATTCTACCTCTTGGAAGTAAAATGATATGTAGGATTATAACTTTGCCTGTATTGTTCTTCAAAAATATAACCATATTCAGATAGGATGCCTTGAGGGTGAGTAAAACATGGGGAAATGTTGATTTGGTAGTGAAATATAACTTTAAGGCAAACATGGTTGGAGAAAATTTCAGTAGTTTGCATTGTCTACATTACCTGGTATTCTTTGATCAGACAAGCTTGCATCTTCACCAAGGTACATGATCAGGCACTTCAGCTGGCACTCTCTTCTGATGTCTATGTCCAGACTCTACAAAATGTTCAAGGTGTATTGATTTTATTAAACCAAAACGCTACTAAATTGATAGCCACAAGCAATTTTGTTTGCATGCAACCAATAACTGGTACATAACTTTAATAGTGTCCTTAATTTTTTACGGAGGACTCCACCTTTGCTCCTAATAACCTGGAGAAGCTGAGAGCTGTCTGTCTGTCCGTCCAAAGAGGCCATAAATCTAGATTGTAAAGGTAGGGTCGTGATGCGCAAAAATTCTGGATTAATCTGTAAGAAAGAGAAACAGAAAATAGACTTCTGAAAAAATGATTTCACTTTGAGAACTAGTTGTAAAAATACATATACACACAAAGCATTAAACAACAAAAGGTATAATTAGGACATCTAAGACAATTTCAAAAACACTACATACTAAAATCCCATGGTAAAAACTATGGAAATTCAGGATTAGTCACTTACATTTTAACATTTTTCAATAAAGCAATAATTAAAAGGTGCAAATTACTTAGGTTTTTTCATGTGACTGGATTATTCAAAACCTGTCTTAATTGTTGTTTAGCTGTACCCCATCCTACAAAAGACAAAGAGAAATAACAAACTGGCTCACATAAAAGTAAACAGACGACCTCTTCACTGGGTATGCTGGTCGACGATACGTTAAAATAAGTGTTTAGGCACATCCCTAAAGACGTGTTTGGTTAAGCTAACGTTATGCGTTAACATTAATCATAAATGAGAGACCATACAAGTAAGGAGAGCGAATACCTTGCGAACACGAGCTTCATAATAAATCAATAAAATCATCATAATAATAAAGCTTCATAACAACGTTAAGTCCATACAAAGCGTCTGAAGCGTGCATGTACGTTATACATGGCGAGTACATGCACGCTGATGGCGCCGTACAGTATCGCACTCCAGCATACCCGAAACAGTCTTTATACTACATTTCAATATCAATCCATCTCACCTCAAGCAGTTTACTTGTATTATTATTATATTATTTCCACTCGGTTTAACATCGTGATGAGGGAAACTTGTAAACCTTCTAGCCGAGTTAGAGCTGTCAAACTAGTAATACTAACTGTATGTAAAACAACAGTGCAACATAATATTTTATGAAATCATACATGTATAATGTTAATAATACGCCCAAACGTATGTTTAAAATTACTTACCAATTTTCTTGATTCCCATTTTACCACGGCAAGTTCATCCATGCGGTGTAACAAGATGGCGGAAAGCTGAACGTCGACACGCACAACCACGGATGACGTTAGAAGTCACGTGACAATGGAAACCAAAATTTTTAATTTAATTTACAGAAATGTATTTACTTTACACTAACAAGACTTACTTTTAATTTAATTGAACCAAACTTTTTACATTACACTGATGGCTAGACAGAAAATTAAATGTTTTGAGTTAGATCAAGTATAACAACTTCTTTAGAGTAATGACATGCCTTGTGCACTTTTTTCAGTGTAGGTATGTTTTGAAGCATGGCTACTGGTTTGAGCTGATTTGAACTGGTCTTTAGCTGGTCCTAAGCAACTAGCTCCTGCTCAGGACCAGCTTAGGACCAGCACATGATCAGCTTAAACCAGCCTGCCATGCTTCAAAACATACCTAATTAGCATATGCTGTTTTTTTTTTTTTTTTTTTAATACAGGGATCTTCCAAATGTTGTGTAGTTGCAAACCTGCATGACTGAGCCATCTTTGCAATGTGGTGTTTGAAGGTCAACCGGTCACCAACGATTACCTAAATTCAATGGGATTATTGTTGATGAACTTAGCTGGACAGTAAATTTGTGCTGTAGAGTCAGAGTGGCAGAAAAGACGAGAAGATCCGTCTTCACCAGGTTGTGCTGCAGGTGATTGTTCTTTCATCCATGCCTAGCTGTCTGACATCTGTTTAGCTACTGTTGGATTGTTTGGTTGAAATGAAAAATAGAGCTGTTTGTCTTCAGTATAGCAATGGTCGGAGAAACCATGCTTGTATGTTGGGTCCCACTGATGTAGTGTATATGGAGAAGAGGAGCAGTCCAAGTACTGATCCCTGAGGAACCCCTGTGTGCTTTAGGCCTTAAAGTTTGTTGGACAGATGTATAGTTTATATATATTTCTTATTAAACATATTTATTTTTTTATAGAACAAAGATTTTGTTGATTGGATAAACAAATGAACAGATTATCATAAAACCTCCTACAGTCAGGTCCATATATATTTATACACTGACACTGTATGCCACTAGAATAGATTTAAAATGAAAGAATCAGGATGAAATTGACATGCAGACTTTGAGCTTTAATTGAAGGGGTTAAACAAAAAATAAGTCAAGTCAAGTCACCTTTATTTATATACTGCATTTAACAATACAGATTGTGTCAAAGCAGCTTTACAGTATTAAATAGAATAATAGAGTGTCAATATTGCAAAAGGACAACAGTAAACACTCAATTTTCAGTTAAAGGCAGTTTATCATTGAATTCAGTGATGTCATCATCCAGCTCAGTTCAGTTCAAATAGAATACGATATAGCTGGAAATTAAGTGTTCCCAACTAAGCAAGCCAGAGGTGACAGCAGCAAGGAACCAAAACTCCATCAGTGACAGAAATGGAGAAAAAAGCCTTGGGAGAAACCAGGCTCAGTCGGGGGGCCAGTTCTCCTCTGGCCAGACAAACCAGCAGTTTGTTCCATGTTGCAGCAAAGTTAGATTGTGTGGAGGACTCCTCTGGTTCCCGTGGTCTTGTGCTAAAGGCCATCTAGGTGACATGGTCTTCACTGGGGATTCGTCTCTGGGGCTCATGTAGTTGACGTGGTCTCCGCTCAAGTACTGAGGAGCTAAACCATTCAGGGCATTATAAGTAATTAGCAAGATTTTAAAATCTATACGATGTTAATAGGGAGCCAGTGCACTGTTGACAAAACCAGGCTAATATGGTTATACTTCCTGGTTCTAGTAAGAGCTCTAGTTGCTGCATTTTGGACCAGCTGGAGTTTGTTTATCAAGCACGCAGAACAACCACCCAATAAACCATTACAATAATCTATCCTTGAGGACGTGCACATGAATTATCGTTTCTGCATTTGACATTGAGAGCATAGGTCGTAATTTAGATATATTTTTGAGATGAAAAAATTTGGTTTTGCAAATGCTAGAGATGTGGCTTTCGAAGGAAAGATTGCTATCAAATAGCACACCTAGGTTTCTAACTGATGACGAAGAATTGACAGAGCAGCCATCAAGTATTAGACAGTGTTTTAGGTTGTTACATGCAGAGGATTTAGGTCCGATAATTAACACCTCTGTTTTTTTCAGAATTTAGCAGTAAGAAATTGCTCGTCATCCAGTTTTTTATATCCATGTATTCTGTTAGTTTTTCAAATTGGTATGTTTCACCAGGCCCCAAAGAAATATAGAGCTGAGTATCATCAGCATAACAGTGAAAGCTAACACCACATTTCCTGATGATATTACCCAAGGGTAACATGTAAAGCATAAAAAGTAATGACCCTAGTACTGAGCCTAGAGATACTCCATACTGCACTTGTGATCGATGTGATACCTCTTATTCACTGCCACAAATTGATGCAACCACGATCGGATGATAAGAGCAGGCTGTTTGTAACTCTAATGAGAGCAGTCTCAGTACTATGATACAGTCTAAATCCTGACTGTAAATCCTCACAGATACCATTTTTCTCTAAAAAGGAGCATAATTGTGAGGATAGCTTTTCTAGTATTTTTGACAGAAAAGGGAGATTCGAGATTGGTCTGTAATTAATTAATTCATTGGGGTCAAGTTGTGGTTTTTTAAGGAGATGCTTAATAACAGCCAGTTTGAAGGTTTTGGGGACATATCCTAATGACAGTGACAAATTAATAATATTCAGAAGAGGATCTATGACTTCTGGAAGCACCACTTTTAGTAGCTTAGATGGAATAGGATCTAACATACATGTTGTTGGTTTAGATTAATTTACAAGTTCATACAATTCTACCTCTCCTATAGTACAGAATGAGTAGAATTGCTCCTCAGGAGATCTATAGCACACTATCTGATGCGATACTGTAACTGACAGCTGCATGGTTACAATTTTATCTCTAAGAGTACTGATCTTGGAAAGATTTTGTGCTGTTGGGAAAAATCAATGCCTGTTGGTGCTTTATTTTTCATTACTTTAGCCACTGTATTGAATAAATACCTAGGGCTATGTTTGTTTTCTTCCAAAAGAGACTAAAAGTAATCAGATCTAGCAGTTTTTAATGTTTTTCTATAGGATAGGGTACATTCACACCAGGCAGTACGAAATACCTCTAGTTTTGTTTTCCTCCAGCTGCGCTCCGTTTTCTGGGCTGCTCTCTTTAGGGTGTGAATGTGCTCATTATACCACGGTGTCAGACTGTTTTCCTTAATCTTCCTTAAGCGTAAAGGAGCAACCATATCTAAAGTGCTAGAAAAGAGAGAGTCCATAGTTTCTGTTACATCATCAAGTTTTTCTGAGCTATTGGATATGCTGCGAAAATCAGATAAGTCAGGAAGATTATTTACAAAGCAGTCTTTTGTGGTAGAAGTGATGGTTCTACCATACCTGTAACAAGGAGTTGAATTTACAGTTTTAGCTATATGGAGTATACATGAGACTAGATAATGATCCGAGATATCATCGCTTTGTTGCAAAATTTCAGCACCATTAACATAAATTCCATGTGACAGTATTAAATCTAGAGTATGATTTCGACAATGAGTAGGTCCTGACACGTGTTGTCTAACCCCAATAGAGTTCAGAATGTCTATAAATGCTGATCCTAAAGCAAATTTTTTTATTATCAACATTAATGTTAAAATCACCCACTAATAAGACTTTATCTGCAGCCATCACTAACTCAGAAAGAAAATCAGCAAATTATTTAATAAAGTCTGCATGGTGCCCTGGTGGTCTCTATACAGTAGCCAGTGCAAACGTTACAGGGGATTCATCATTAACACTTGTTTCCCTGGATAATGTAATATGAAGCACCATTACTTCAAATTAGTTATACTTGAAGCCCGTTCTCTGAGAAATACTAAAAATATTGCTAGAAATTGTAGAAACACCTCACCCTTTACATTTTAGATGCGGCTCATGTTTATAACAGCAATCCTGGGGGGTAGACTCGTTTAAAATAGACAGATTTCTGTCAAACAGAGCACATCAAGGTTATGATCAGTGAACATATCATTTACAAAAAGTGCTTTCATAGAAAGGGACCTGATATTCAGTAAGCCAAGCTTTATCATTTGTTTCTCTGTATTATATAAGTTTTTTATTTGTTGAACATCAATTAAATTGTTACTCTAACAAAAAGATTAGGAATTACAACCATTTTTATACACAGTCCCCCCATTTTCAGGGGCTCAAATGTAATTGGACAAATAAATATAATCAAAACATAAAATGTTCATTTTTAATATTTTGAAGAATCATTCGCAGGCAATGACTGCCTTAAGTCTGGAACTCATGGACATCACCAGAGACTGGGTTTCCTCCCTTGTGATGCTTTGCCAGGCCTTTACTGAAGCTGACTTCAATTGTTGTTTGTTTGTGGGTCTTTCTGCCTTAATTTTGCCTATAGTAAGTGGAATGTATGCTCAGTCGGGTTGAAATAAAAAAATTGACTTGGCCATTGTAGAATATTCCACTTATTTACCTTCAAAAACTCCTGGGTTGCCTTTGCTATATGTTTTGAGTCATCGTCCATTTGTACTATGAAGCGCCGCCCAGTAAACTTTGCTCCATTTGACTGAATCTGGGCAGAGAGTATATCCCATACACTTCAGAATTCATCCGGCTGCTTCTGTTCTCTTTGACATCTACACTAAACACCAGTAACCCAGTGCCACTGGAAGCCATACATGCTCATGCCATCACACTGCTCCACCATGTTTCACAGATGATGTTGTACGCTTTGGATCATGAGCTGTTCCAAACCTTCTCCATACTTTTTTCTTCCCGTCATTCTGGTACTGGTTGAAATTAATTTCAGCCATCCAAAGAATGCTTTTCCAGAAGTGGTGTGGCCTTTTTAGATGTTTTTTGGCTAAGTCTAATCCATCCAGGTCTTTTTATTTTTCTGAGCTCATCTGTGTGTTCTTTTTTTTCTCAGAATGTTCCTGCTGTCTCTTTTGTTTTTAAAGCTTAACAATTGTGTTTCACTTACATGCAGAGCTCCTTTGACTGCATGATGTGGGCTCAAAGCAACAGCTTGCAAATACAAATGGCAGGTTACACTTTATTTTGATAGTCCACTTCTACTGACTATAAGTAACTTTGCAACTACATGTCATCTAATTCTCATTAATTTGCAACTACATGTCTACTAACTCTCAGAGCAGACTGTTAGGTTAGGTTTAGGGTTAGTAGAATAAGTTGATATATACTTGCAAAGTTTAGAAGAGTGTTAGAAGATATTAAGCAGACAGTCTACTAATACTCAAATGACTAGTTGACATGCATTTGCAAAGTTACTTACTGTTAGTAGAATGTTTAAAGTGGACTATCAAAATAAGAATCAACTCTAGATATTTTACCTCCTTAATTGATGTAGAAAAAAATGAAGGAATAGCCCACAACTGTCCATGTGTAAGCCGGCCATTGAGTGAGACGTAGGCGGGGGATCCATATGCAACGTAACTTTATTAAAGGCGAAGTCAAACAGGCCGAGGTCAATCAATAACAATCGGGAACAGAGCAGGTAATCCAATACAGCAACGATAATCCAGGCAGAGGGTCAGTGGGCGGGCAGCAAGAATCGTAAGAGAATAAACAGTCCGATCGGCAACGGGAAGACAACAGAAGTAGAGGAAAAACGGTCAGGATTGTTAGAATACACTAGCCAAAACTTTGCGGGGAAACGCCTGCGAAACGGGTCCATAAATGGCCGCCGGAGGAGTGCTCCGAACGACCCGGAAACGGAAGGACGGGTCCCAGGCACGGGCTGATGGGAAATGTAGTTAGTAGTCCGGGGATAGCTCCCGCTGACGGCGACTAGAGGGAGCCACAGAGACCGCCGTGGTAACACCATGAAACAGCTTTACAGTCAACTGTCCAATTACTTATGGTCCCTTGAAAAAAAAGGGACTACCCTTAAATTAAAGTTCAGAGTATCACTTTAAGCCCATATTCATTATATAACTGTAACTTGAATATGTTTTGGTCAACAGCTAAAATAATTAAAATTATGTCAGTGTCTAAATATATATGGACCTGACTGTACTTGCATTTACCAAAAATGTGCACTTCTGGTTCATCTTCACCATAATATTCCCCAGAATCTCACAATAGGCCATTACCTAAAATAAAGTCATGCGATTGATAAAACAATTTTCTGCAACTCCCTTATATCCTAAATCCTGCTAACCTTGAAAGAATTTTGCACTTGAATTTTATTTTTCTTCTTCACACGCAGCTGCATGTATTATTCACAGTTTTAGAGAAACTGAGAAGCTGGAGGAAACGTAGAAGTAAAAAGTATCACTGTATCTCTATCTCTAAACTGGTAGCTTATACTTTTTTATGTACATGAATGGACTAAGACAAGCATGTTTAGACAGGCTGTGAACCCTCTTTTATTTTTAGACAGTTGAAAATAATTTTCAAAAAAGTCCAGTGCAAACTTTCTGCTGTTCACCAACAGCAGCTGTCACAGTTGCTAGGCAACAAGCAAATCATTAATAGGCTAGAGCATCCCATGTAACAACACTAGGTTTGACCTTTGCAGACTTCTAAGGATGCGGCCCCTGAATTGGGACTTAGCTACAGTTTTAGAAATTTGAAGATTTCAAGCACACTCAAAAGTGCCTTTATTTGTAGTCATCCAGATATGTTTTTTAATATTTCTTAGCATTATAGATTTCCAGAGTGGAGAGATGTTTCCACTAGGGGGCGCTGAATGGCTCATAGTTAGAAAAGCACTTTAGATCGCTCTTCCACTGAATACTGATAGGAAGGTTCTTGGCTTTCTGTGGGTGACAAACTGTAATTTATTGTTTTTGGATGTGATGAACAAGCGCTTTGATGGTGCAGTGTGTGTGAATAGTGCTGAAGACAGTAACCATCTAACAATGTAGAATCCTGTGCTTTTGCAGTTTTGTGGTAAGACAGCAGCTCTTGAACAGTAATAGATCGAAATATGAAATAAAATGGAAAGTTATTATAAAATTTATAGAACAGAGGATTAAAATATTGTTTAAGGTAACTGAAGCACTAATAGAACATCTAGGTCAGCTTGGCCATGAATTAATCAATAAGCAAGACATTATCTTGTAATGTTATCACAGTAAAATGCTGTCAACTTTGTGTCAACTTGTTTTTTTTTTTCTCTCTCTCTCTCTTTATCATTTTCAGAGCCAGCACCATTAATAATATTATAGGCATTCACACAGATTCACTGTTATTCAAAGAGGCCTTTATTATGTTATGTTATGTTATTTTCTGAATATGTAATGATCTGCTCTGCACTTTAGCAGCAGCACATTATGAGGTCTGGTGAGCGTGTCAATTCATTTGTTTTCCCTTCATTCAGATGATAATGTAGCAGTTAGTCATTCATCACTTCACTTCCACTTCCCACTAATAAAACAAAGATATTCAGTCACTGTTACAGGTTTTCACAATTATTTAGATGCTAAAATCCAAACTTGAAACACAATAAGCAAAACCTGAAACTCATGTACCAAATTCCTGAGCCATATCTGCAAAATGGCAAGAACAGTTCCTGCTTTACACTCATGTTTTAACAGGCTGCATAAACCTACTGATTTATATTAGTGTATTATAACATTTTTACTTAATAATGAATTTATAGTCAGGCGCTTCAACAAGTAAATAAGTGAACAATTAATAATTAAATTAAAATTAAAGTTGCTCATTCTTTCAAAAGTCTAAACACACACACACACACACACACACACACAAAGCAACAACAAGCACACATGCAGAATTTACCAAAAAAATACATGCCTACTATTTGACCTGGTCACTACAACCTCATTATTATCACAAATGGAGTGGAGTGATGGATCCAGCTGCTAAAAGCCCACACATCAACTTCATGGCAAGCTTCTTCCAGTGTCTGGAGCAGAGGCAGTTGCAGCATACATAGACACTTCATTTAACAGACACTTTTATCCAAGTGCTTCTAATATATATATATATATATATATATGTATTATTAAGATGCCGTGAAGAGATGAGTTTTCAGCTGTCTCTTGAATATTGTCAGGGATTCAGATGGAAATGGAAAGATTATTCTGGGAGCAAGGAACAGTGAATGAAAATATTCTGGAAAGTGATTTTGTGCCACTCTGTTATGGTACCACGAGGTGTCGCTCACTTACAAATCTCGGACTTCTGGGGGGGATGCAGGCAGTAGGAGAGTGAGTGGAAGAGGGAGGGTGTAGAGCCCATGGCTGTTCTATATGCAAGCATCAATGTCTTGAACTTAAGCTGCAAAGTGCAGCCAGTGCAGGGAAATAAAGAGAGGTGTGTCATGGGCCCTTTTAGGCTTGTTGAAAACCAGTCATGCTGATGCATTCTGAATCATTTGTGTAGAGGTTTGATTGACTGTGCATGATAGAAGTCCAGCCAGAAGAGCATTATAGTAGCCCAGCCTAGAAATTATAAGGGTTTGCTCCGTTAGGAAAGGCCTGATCTTCCTGATGTTGTGCAGATCTGCATGATCGAGCTTGCAGTGTGGTCCTTGAAGGTCAGCGGGTCATGAAAGATTAGTCAGAAATTTGATGGCGTAATTGTTGATGAACCTAGCTGGATGGTGAAAATCTGCTGTTGAGTCGGAGTGGGAGAAAAGACGAGAAGCTCAGTCTTTGCCAGGTTTGAGCTGCAGGTGATGTCCTTTTATCCATGCCGAGATTCATGCAACTACTGTTAGGTCATCTGCTTGAAATGAAGACAGAGCTGTGTGTTTTCAGTATAGCAATAGTGGGAGAAAACATGTGCCTGTGTGATGGGTCCCAGTGCTGTTGTGTATATGGAGAAGAGGAGGGGTCCAAGAACTGATCTCCAAGGAACCCCTATGACCACTTTACATTTACATTACATTTACATTTAGACATTTAGCAGATGCTTTTATCCAAAGTGACTTACAAAAGAGGACAATGGAAGCAATCAAAATCAACAAACAAGCATTAAAATGCAAGTGGTATGACAAATCTCCGTTACACGTAGCAAGAATTTTTAAAAATAATATAATAAATAAAAAGAAAACAGAATAGAATTAGAAAAAGCAAGCTAGTGTTAGAGGCCTTACAAAAATAACAAAGAAGCTAGTGTGTTTTTTTGTTTTATTTTGTTTTTTGTTTTTTTAAAGAAAAAAAAGAAAAAAAGCAGTAAGTAAATGAATAGAGTATAAGTCTAAAAGAGCTTTTTTTTTTTTTTTTTTAAAGAATAGAATTAGAATAGAGAGTGCTCGAGTTAGAGGGTCAAATAAAGATGGAAGAGATCTGTTTTTAGCCGATTCTTGAGGATGGCTAAGGACTCAGCTGTTTGGGTTGAGTTGGGCAGGTCATTCCACCAGGAGGGTACGTTTAATGAGAAAGTCCGTAAAAGTGATTTTGTGCCTTTTTGGGATGGCACAATAATGTGCCGTTCACTTGCAAAACGCAAGCTTCTAGAGGGAGTGTAAGTCTGAAGTAATGAATTAAGGTAAAGGGGTGCAGAGCCAGTGGTGGTTTTGTAGGCAAACATTAATGCCTTGAACTTTAAGCGAACAGCTATTGGTAGCCTGTGCAAATTGATGAAGAGAGGTGTGACATGCATTCTTTTCGGCTCATTAAAAATTAATCTAGCCGTGTTCTGGATTAATTGTAAAGGTTTGATAGAACTGGCTGGAAAACCTGCCAAAAGAGCATTACAATAGTCCAGCCTGGACAGAACAAGAGCTTGAACAAGGAGTTGTGAAGCATGTTCTGAAAGAAATGGCCTGATCCTCCTGATGTTGAATAAAGCTAATCTGCAGGACCGAATAGTTTTAGCAATGTGGTGTGAGAAAGTCAGCTGATCATCAATCACAACTCCAAGGTTTCTGGCTGTTTTTGAAGGAGTTATGGTTGATGTGCCTAAGTGGATAGTGAAATTGTGATGAAACGATGGGTTTGATGGAACCACAAGCAGTTCTGTCTTGGCAAGGTTGAGTTGAAGGCGATGGTCCTTCATCCAGCAAGAAATGTCTGCTAGACAAGCTGAGATCTGAGCACCTATCGTCGGATCATCAGGTTTGAAATGAAAGGTAGAGTTGAGTGTCATCAACATAGCAGTGATATGAAAAGCCATGTTTCTGAATGACAAAACTTAGTGATGCCATGTAGACAGAGAAGAGAAGTGGTCCAAGAACTGAGCCCTGTGGTGCCCCAGTAGCTAGATGTTGCAACTTGGATACCTCACCTCTCCAAGATACCTTGAAGGGCCTGTCTGAGAGGTAAGATTCAAATCACTGGAGTGTAGATCCTGAGATGCCCTTTGCCAATAGGGTTGCCAGTTGATGTTCTTTGGATGCCTCCCCTCCCCAGGCCAGTTTGAAAGACCTACCTGTGAGATAGGATTCAAACCAGCAAAGTGATTAAAATCAATAAGAAGTCTGCAGCATAAGGCATTTTTTTCAGATGAATATTGAAGTCACAGGTTAGGTTTGCATTGCCTTCTGCATGAGTGAATACAGTGGCAAATTGTGGCAACACAATTTACAATTACACACCAAAAGCCTATAGCACACAAAAGGGTGAAAAAAAATATTCAACTGGGCTTGGGAATGGGGAAAGTGATGGGAGTAGGGGAGTTTACACCTGTGAGTAGTGGGTGCTACAAATTGGTGTGAAGAATTTGAAGGCATTGAGATTGGTGTTGCTTTATAAAAGAACTAAAGTCAAGTCACCTTTATTTATATAGCGTTTTTAACAATACAGATTGTGTCAGTGGTGTAGATGCCATTCTTCTTACAATGCAACAGGTATGCATCGGGTGTTATGGGATGTGTTCCTGGTTGACCTAATTAATGCAGCCTAACAATATTTTATATTATTCAAATACTTTAACAGATTTGAATAATATAAATGTGATAGTTATGTGGAAGCCTCCTTCAAGAGATGGGTCTTTAATCTAGATTTAAACTGATAGAGTGTGTCTGAATCCCGAACAATGGTTGGTAGATTGTTCCAGAGTTTGGGCGCTAAATATTAAAAGGATCTGCCACCCACAGTCGATTTTGATATTCTAGGTATCATCCAGTGGCCAGTTTTGAGAGTGCAGTCGACATGAAGAACTATAATGCAATAAGAGCTCGCTCAAGTACAGAAGTGCTAAACCATTCAGGGCTTTGAATGGCTTTTTGAACCATTCATTTGAACCATGCCAATGCACTTCCACCAATGGAAACATCAATTTCTAGTCTATTCAAAAGAATATTGTGGTTGATAATGTCAAAAGCAGCGCTAAGATCCAGCAGAGAGATACCACCACAATCGGATGATAATAGCAGATCATTTGTAACTATGATGAGCGCAGTCTTAGTATTATAATACGGTCTAAATCCTGACTGGAAATCTCTAAAGTGATTTAATTTTAAAGGGCACCTATTATGTCCCTTTTTAATCTTATGCCTCTCCTGAATGTGCCTGTGAAGTTTCAAATCCAAATACAATACAGATTGTTTATTACAATGTGTTAAAAAGTGTCAATTTTGGGGCGGGTCTGAAAAGTGCTGTTTTAGGGGTGTGTTCCTTTACATGAAAATGAGCTGCAACTTCCCTCCCAACTCCAGAAGTTTGCAGAGCCTAGACGTCTCTGTTTTGCCTATGGCAATAAACAGTGAGGAGAAGCAACATGAGCCAGCGTGAGAGGACTGGTATTTTTACTGTACTTAAATGGAACAAATACACAATTTCTTACCAAGAGTTGCTGAACAATGAATCAAAGCGTGCAATCTGTGATCGCGTGCAATTGCTAACGATCATGAAAGCGTGCAGTCGCTTTCTTATGCGTGCGTTACCGGTTTCACTTTCGCTTTTGAAATCTATCACATTTAGCAAGGAAAGGAGTGGATGGACAGAGGGGCACAGCCCGCGAATGCCCCCCACTTTGGCGCGACACCTGTCGTGCTTGATGTAGATGTAAAGTAATCTGTTAAATGTGTTTACATGGCAAAATTTTATTTTTGTTCGGTTTATAGAAAGGTTTATCCCACCTCTCTTTTTTTTTTATTCCAATTGAGGTGTTTATATGGAACATTTTCATTCGGATTGGACTTTTAAACTGATTACAATGCTCCATGTAAATGCACCTAGTGAGTGCCAATGAATAGAATATAACTGCAGTAGCCTGTTAGATGATCTTACAAGATAAATTCTGTACCTTACTTTTTGGTGTTATATTCGTCAAGTAATCCATGAAAACTTGCATAATGTAATTACTTTCCTTTATTTACAGGTATAGAAAAATATCAATGAACTTTACACAAAGATATATAAATAAACTCTTACAAACATTTGTAAAACCAAATAGTAGTTGTGCATAGACATACAGGAAATTTTGTAAAACTCCTAAAAAGCCTCAATAGACATTTACAGCAGAAACACTAATATCCTTTAATATTTCATGATCTTGAAACAGAGCAAGGGTGTTTTTGACAGGACACTGCTTTCGACACAGCCGATCACACACAGACAAAATGGCTGATGTGGTAATACTCGCCTGTAAGTCAATAGCGGTGAGTGGGGCTACCGAAATATGACGGCATTTCGCGGACAGGCTCCAAAGTGCTTGTTTTTTGAGCCTGGTTCGATTTTATAAAAATGAAAAACAAAAATAAAATACTGGATGTATTTTTATCATTCTAAGATGGCTGTGTACACACAATTCCAACATACATTTCTGTCCTAACACCTTCTAAAAGTGGATTTTGCATAATAGGTGCACTTTAAATATTGTGTTTTGCAAAAAAGTGTATTATATAATTGAAAACAGAGGGTAAAGTGGGAAATGTGCTTGCAATTTTATAGACTTTGTTCAGGGATTTGGTACATTAGCTTCAGGTTTTATCAGGTTTTATTTATTATATTTCAAGTTCCAATTTTAGTGTGTAAACAATTGGGAAAAACTGAAGAATACACACAACCTCTGCTATAAATTTCCAGCAACGCTGACAACCTAGTTTAAGGAGAGTAAAACTGTCTCTGTTTTTTCTGTTCTAAAATAAAAATCTTACTGTATAAATATATAACCACGTAGAAAAGGCAACTGCAGCCTTGCCTCGGGTCTTCTCATAATATGAAGGTAAAACTTCTGTTTATTATATATGAGGCCAAAACACTGGTGTAATTAGTAGTATTAAAATAAATAAATAAATAAATAAATAATAAACCTTACTCATATAAAACAAATACTAGTCTATCTGCCAGACTCAAAGTGTACTTCAAATATGTTATTTCTGCACAGGTTGACATTACAGAAATTTTAAATAATTACTACCATGACTATAGTAATGATTTCAATAACACTGATTAAAATAGCTAGTCATAGTGCTCTCCAAAACAGAAACAGTCAATAACAGTATGAATGATGACTTTTCTTGGGGGATCTGATGGCTTGTCTGTTTTCTTTAAATGTCACATCAGTAAAGATTTGGATATGTTATTATGGGAGTACTTTAACGTCTTTAAAAAGAGTTTGAATCGATTACAGCTGATATTGGCCAGCTACAGTGGTTTAGACAGACAGCAGTTTCATCAAGCCATAATAGACAACTTGTTGAAGTGACTCCCACATTCAGAGTTGGTGGAGCTGTTAAAACCACTAAATAAACAGTGCTGGCCACAGGTTCACACAGACTTAGTGTAATTTACAAGCGCACTCTGTAGTGAGATTTCTCAGCATAACAGCAGGCAAGTTGTGGATCATTTCTGTGACTGGAAGCTTCAGATGGAGGGCTTCAGAAACTGATTAGAGATTCCTGCAAAGGCATTTAAGTGCATTTCAATATCACAGTTCTGCACAACTGTTTACACACATTCTCATGCTCATTGTCCCCATACCCTAAATACAAAAACACAAAATGCAAAACTCTGCAAATCTCTAGCAAATGCAAACATTTAATTCAAAAATTGAAAATCCAAAATTGATCTCTTTCCAAAATTGTTTATTTCTTTCTTTATTTGTTTGTGTATTTATGTGAATTTAGTAAATTGTAACTTGATGCAAATTAAAAGTGACTTGGAAAGAATCAGAAAAAATGTGTCCTTTCTGTTAAAAAGGGAAAGGAAATTAATGGAAATAAGACTTATATTGTTTGTTATGTTTGTTTGTTGTTATGTATGTTTGTTATATTGTTTGTTATGTATGTTTGTTTGTTATAGAAATACATGATAGAAAATGCAGAATGCTGTGTGAGATGATAATAAAATAAAATATAATGCATATGTATATTATAGGATAAACCTCGTCATATTAGTTTTTATAATTTATACAACTATTATATATGCCAATAAAATAAATATAACCATATTAGAATAATATAATATTACCTTATATATTACTTATATTAGTGCTTTATAATTAACATATCAAACCATATATAAAACTATACTGTAATAATATATAATATTATCTGTCACACATGTGCTGATAGCTCTGAAGTAAATTAATCCTGAAACATGACCTACTCTGGAACAGGTTATGTTTAGAGAATAAGTTGCTTTGGCTACTTACCCTGAAAGTTACCTCCATTTTTGGAACCGAATGCTGAGTTTATTCACTTACTTACCTTTAAACATACCCGGGTGTGTCACATAACATGCTTTCTGGACAAATTACATAAAAACTGATAGCAACAAGGTGAACACAGCTGAAACAAATGATAAATTATATTAGTGTCCATGACCACAAACAAGGAGCAGGAAACAAAGGAACAGAGGAACAACTGAATACAAACTAAAAGGACAAACAGAACCAAATATCCCTGACATGCCTATAGTGTCTTGACGGCTGACAATTTACATGTGCACGGGGCTTGAGAGTTGGGTTTCTATATAATACTATAAAAGTCACTACTAGTGCACCATGAAAATTATTTATTGATAATTTTCATAGTGCAGTGCAGTAGTATTTAGGAGAAACAAATATTGTAAGCCCGAGACGCTTTAGCCCGAGCCCTGCCCTTGTCTGACAACTTATCAGAACAGAGCCTGTGTTTATTACACAGCTGCTTTTGCAGCCATTAACATAGTCCAGTTTTGGTTTTTAATGTTAAAGTGGCTAGATTTCATTTTGTTTCTTTATTAAGTTCATTTAGAAATACGTTTGAAACATTTTATGTTTGTTAAATTCAAGTTTTTGTTTTTAAAGTAACGACCAAGCGGCCAGTGGCAATGAGTTGAGCATATGTTTGATGACGTCTGATTGGTGTGCACTCAACAAATTGTTGTGCTTTCGTAAAATAAAGAAAACAAACATGCGCTTTCTGACAACTCTTAAAGAAGAAGTCCACTTCCAGAACAACAATTCACAAATAATTTACTCACCCCCTTGTCATCCAAGATGTTCATGTCTTTCTGTATTGAGTTGTGAAGAAATTATGGTTTTTGAGGAAAGCATTTTAGGATTTTTCTTCATATAATGGACTTCAATTGTGCCCCCGAGTTTGAACTTCAAAAAAGTAGTCTACATGCAGCTTCAAAGGGCTCTAAATGATCCCAGCCAAGGAAGAAGGGTCTTATCTAGCGAAACGATCTGCCATTTTTTTCGAAAAATAAAAAATTGTATACATTTTAAGCACAAAAGCTCATGAAGCACAGGTTCTGGCATGCGCGTTCACGACGTTACATACTACTGAATCATGTCGAAAGGTCACGCCGAATGTAGGCGGAACTACAGACCCAGTGTTTACAAAGCGAACGTGCAAAGACTAAGAAAGTGCAAGTAAGTGAAACGCTGTTTACAAACAAAAAGGTACAACGTGTTGGACGATTCTGAAGTTGTAGGAGAAAATAAGATGGAGTTTTTTGCCATACTCTACCTTTTTTAGCCGGAGTACACAGACGATGAACTCAGATATGATTAGTAGTAGTGATGGGGAGTTCGGATCATTTTACCGACTCGGACCTTTGAGTCTCGTTCAGCAAAATGAACGAATCTTTTTTCGAGTCATTTCGTTAATTTTAGCAAAATCAACATTACGTGACAGCCCCATAAGATGAACGAACGACTCGAAAAACCTGAAGACCCAAAATAGGTGAACTAATTTCAGTACAGAACCTAAAAGGATGTTGCATCCTTTTCCATCCAGTCGCATGCGCGACTGAACGAATCTTTCCTGAGACGACTCCTTCTTCGCAAGTCACATTAAAGATTCGTTCAACATGAACGAATCGTACAAGAACGACCCGTGGACGCGCATCCGAGAGCCTGTGCTACGCGAACTTTTGTGCTTAAAAAGTATACAAATTTTTTTTTTTTTTTTTTTAATTACAGATCGTTTCGCTAGATAAGACCCTTTAGAGCACTTTAAAGCTGCATTTAAACTACTTTTTTAAAGTTCAAAATCAGGGGCACAATTGAAGTCCATTATATGGAGAAAAATCCTGAAATGCTTTCCTCAAAAACCATAATTTCTTTACGACTGAAGAAAGAAAGACATGAACATCTTGGATGACAAGGGGGTTAGTAAATTATTTGTGAATTGTTGTTCTGGAAGTGGACTTCTCCTTTAAGGAGGAACAATCAACAAGAAGGAAAAAACAACAAGTTAACAGAGTTGAAGCTCATAATGATTGGGGGGCCCATACAAATTTTTTGCACATGGGCCCGGGGCTGACTACGCCACTGACTGAATTGTATTGTGCTTCAACAGTATTCTTAATACTGAATGCAGACATTAACCTTTGGAGTAGGATGGACACAACGATTCTTTACACCTGTCATGGTGATAAGTGCTTTCACCCACTACTCTACTACTGTATGAATATTTTTCAAAGAACAAGAGGATCATTTACAAAATTTTTCTGACAACAGTCACAACAAAATAACCTTCAAGATTACATCTATGTTTAAAGGTAGTAACCATAAATTACTTGAGTGTACAGACTGCTGAATGACAAACAAAGGATAGAGTCTGTGTGAATACCTTTCATCAGTAATTTTTATATAACAGAACAGTCACAATGCAACTCTAACTCTAGATTAATATAGAGTATGTTTACATTTAGCAAGTTTGGTTTGTGTGACATCTGGTATGATTACCCTGTTGAAAAAAACAGCATATGCTGGTATGTTTTGAAGAATGGCAGCTGGTTTGAGCTGGTTTAAGATGGTCCTTATTTGGTCATGAGCTGGTTATGAGTTGGTCCTGAGCAGGAGCTAGTTGGGGCCAGCTAAGGACCAGCTTAAACCAGCTCAAACCAGCTCCCATGCTTCAAAACATACCTGTGATCCAGTGTGTGTTTGCAAAGGTTCATGTTAACAGCAATACTACAACAATGTAGCCAATCACAGACATATCTGTCGATTTCTTGAACACAATAGCCAATCCCTCTGAGTTCTAAATCATCTTGTGATGAACAGAAATAAGTGACATCTATTATAAAGGAAGCGCTCTTTGTGCCATAGCAATGGAGTTCTAAGTTATAACTCACTCAGCGTTCAAAAATGCAGTCCAGTGCTATTCTGCATTTTTGTGAATCCTCTCATTATAACAAAGTATAGACACTATCTAAATAAGATTTTCAATGTGTAGTTGTAGAGGGCTTGTTGACAGAACTTTGTGAGATTGCCATTAACTAGGAATCGTGACTGCTTTTTAGTGATTATAAAGGGAGTGCTCTTTGTGCTATAGCAATTGGACAGGACAAAAATATATGTTAAAATAGCATTAAGGTTAGACCACCTTCAGTATTTTTAGAAGCACCCTCAGCAATGCGATCTTGGAACCAGGCCTGGTGTGAATACTAAGTGAACCAGGACTAAATTCATTTTTGGTCTGGTGTAAACACCCCCTTAATTTCTAATTAAATCATAAAGATGTCATATAAGCACAGCATACACAAACTCTTAATTCAATTTATAGGAACAATTTTATTATTTACCTCACCCGTGTCAGATTTTTCAGAATGAAGTCAATTAGGGTAAACAGACTTGCAAACTAGCATGATTATTGGCATCCATGTAGAAAGCTCTTGTTCATTTTCTCCCTCATCTCCTTTTGCATAATGAGCTTTATAATGTGGACAATGATCTGAAGCTGCTTAACTCAGCAGAATTACCACAGAGGTACAAGGAACCATGGGAGATGAAATGATTAAGAAACATAAACAAAACGTGGTTGTGCTGTACAGCAGCGTTGTAAGAAACGTTCCTACATTTAATTAATTAATTAATTAATTAATTGATTAATTAATTGATTGATTTTTATAGGCGTATAATTTTGCATTAAATTTATTTTATGATATTCTAATATATATCTTAGGTCTTAGAAACATACATTTATTTTAGCATGTGGATCCATTTCATGATGGATGATTGCATCATTCCTGGTATCAGATGTCTAAAATCTACATGGCCTAAGATTTCTCACACAACATCTGACATAAAGCAAGTAAAAGAAATAATGTAATTAAAATTAAGGAAATAATATAAAACAACAACAAAAACAATTTAAACCATAGACAAATGTATTTTAATGTTTTTATTATAAATAATTTTAACGTCACTGAATTTTTCCCACCAACAAAGCACAAATCATAAAAGCCACTAAGCAAAAACAAAATGCAAGTTGTTTACTGGAGTGCGTACACACACAAAAACAAATGGCCACATGGTAACCAGTACCATATTATGGAACACATTTAGGCAAAAAAATAAAAAATAAAATAAAAAAAAAAATCATTAACCAGTTCACATCCACTAAAAAATACTGCAATAAGGTACAATATTTCTCTGTGTATAAATCAGAGAACCTGATTTGTCTTGTCACTTTCCTCAGCGAGGAAATTTAAAGCACATTTGTGGCACTTTCTGTACATTATTATTGTCATCTTTAGTATTATTATTATAACCACTGCAGTGTGAAGTAGATTGTTTCTACTGATTGACATAGAGAGAACACCAGTTTTTTTATTCCATGTGGTGTTCATGTGACAGAATGTGCTCCTGAGTATGTGAGCAGACTGCAAAATGGAACTCATTAAGCTCCAAACAAGCTCACTGCATAAGCTACAAAGTGACCACCTTTTCAGACCTGTTTAATAAATATAGTTTAGGAGATGCTGCAACATATTAGATAGCAAGGACAAACTTTTGAAAGTTGCACTAAAGGAGTTGGAGTGTACATTTGATGGGCCACATTCATCCAGTAAATACAAATACTCACACATACAGCGAATTAATTGCTTTGCACTTTTGCAGATCTGAGGTAAACTCCAGAGATTGCTGGGGATTGTTTGCAACATCAGGAGGAAGTCCTGTTATAACCGACACCTAAATGTTTGGACAACCACAGTTCTGCTAGCTGCATTGTGGATGCGTAAGTGCTCGCTTTGGACCCAACACACATTTTGTATCGCTTAGGGTCTAAATGTGTGTCACAGAGGACAGGATGATAAATATGCACAATACCTGCTTCTTGAGAGCGAAACACTTTCAAGCCAGAGTTAATGACTTTCGTGAACATATCGACATCCTCTAAACCCCAGCCTTGTATTGAGGTGTCAAAACCCCCAGCTTTAAGCAAGTCACTTTTGAATATGCAGGCGATACCAAATCCATAATCTCGCCAGAATCCACTCTTCTTGGTAAAAACAAAGGTGCTGTCTTCAGTAGGGCCACCAGCATAAACAATTTTGGGATCATACTGACTGAAGACGATAGGGAAATACACCTGACTTCCTTCAATGGTGTTGTCTCGACACCTTTGGAGGGAGTCAGCGTTGAAGACCAGGTCCACGTCACAGAAAAACAGCAGTGAATTGTTAGCCAACTGAAAAGAGCCCATCTCAAGGGCCAGGCCTCGAGAAAAGCTTCCTGTCATGGGTATGATAGACAGGTCTGCTTTAGGATATCTGTTATGATATTCCTTTAGCAGCTCTAGGTGTCTCTCCTTATCCTGGTTTGTATCATTGTCAACCAGGATTATGGTCAGTTTCACGTTCTGGTTAGGGATCAGGCAGATTCTCTCAAAGTTTTCCATGTAACGTACAAAGATTTCGTAGCGACCCGTGAGCGGTACGAGAAAGTGGATTTTTGTGTGACTTTGCTCGTGCATCTCTTTTGTGGATTCTGGGATCTGGAAGGAAGAGAAAATTTTGAGCGAACTGGAGAGGAAAGATAGCGAACGAGAGTCGCCGTTGATGGCGTCTACAAGGTCACCGACATCTAATTCCTCTGCCTCGCTGAAGAATGGCTGACTGAAGGACTGCTGAAGGTAAGCATGTCTCCGTACTGGCACCGTCACTTTCCTACCCTTGTGCTTCTTGTAAAGCAGCAGAAGGTCCAAGATGTATTCAGCACCATGTAGTGGATCCACCCTTCTGTAGCCATACTGGATCTCCTTGAAGTCTATGATGCGACCTCGAGTTTTGGAGTTCTCATTGATCATTTCCATTACTTGAAGCACTGCATCTTCGAGCGCTGAGCGCATCAGGTTCCCAAGGCCTTGACGGGGTATCTGCTTTTCACTGGTGGAGTAGAGGTGCCTACCGGTCAGAAAATCCCACGCTATGACATATTCACGCTCTGTGGGACGGTACCGTGTGTAGGAAGGTGGTGCCCCCAGTAGCTGGTCCTCCCAACGCACTGCAGCATTGCTGAGCCGGCTCATGATGACGCCTTCACGGTGCAGCTGAATGGTGCGGTACCGGAGCTGAGAGATCTTGCGGCTGAGCAGGTAGCTGTGCAACCTGTACTGATAAGCTGGACGCTTGTTGGGGTGCAACGTGATGGCATTGTGGATCTTGCTGCTGTGAAGGTCCTGGATGAAACCTTTCTTGTTGTGCTCATAGTTCTCATAGAATAACTGCTGCATCTGCAGAGAGAAAGAAGAAAACAACAGGCAATTTGAGTATTTTGGTGACTTGATAATTAACCTGTTTCAACACATCCGTTGAATTGAAACATCTGGTTGAAAAGAATGTGGACACCCAAACACTAGTACCTGTATGTGCTTGCTGAACATGACAAAAAGCATGAATCCTTCCCTATGCTGCTATAACAGCTTCCACTCTTATGGGAAGACCCGGCTGATAAAGTTCCACACCATACTCAGTAGACTACAAAAACCCTTACAAAACCTGTAGGAATACCGCTTACGCACTTATATGCCCTTGTTATCTGGTACAGATCCAGGTGTGTTAAGCACTACTAAAATCCTTTAAACAGCGTGAGGAAACCTGTGTTAGTGTTTACATGATGTTTCTGAATGTTGGTTTCTGCAAGAATCCAGAATAAACAGTTTTCTTATTCACATGCAAAAACAATCAATAAAAAATAGTTGTACATGGCATCGTTTTGAAAGTTTATAAGCATCATGTAAACTTATTGTAGGCATACCTACAACAATAATTTTGAACGCCGATTTTACAGATTTTTCATGGCAAAGAAAGTGGTACCGACTAAGACGCCATTCTGTGCTCTCAATAAACAGAATATGCGCATGAATGATATTAATTTGTAATTTTGCCTGTTTTTGATGTGCACGATCCCTCCAGGCATTTAAAGGCCATTTGGTAAAGCAGTGCTATTTTTACACTTTTGATTGGTTCTCTTGTTTGAATTTGCAGCGTACATTGTCTCCCAATTACATCAATCCACATTGCTGCTGAAAGCTTTAGGCTTCAGCCTGCCTGAGAGCTGTCACCATGGTGAGTGACAAAAATGTGTTAAATTAACCCTGCCTGGTTTGAATGTTTGAAATTGATTAACAGCTGAAAAAAATCATTAGAAATGTAGAAAAGTAATCAAAGAGTAATCAAAATGTAATCAGTTGCCTTACTTTAATAAAGTAATTGAAAGAGTTACACTACTTATTACATTTTAAATTGGGCAGCTTGTAATCTGTAACTTATTACATTCCCAAAGTAACCTTCCCAACACTGCTGATGAAGTCATAATGCCTCAAAATGTTTTTCATCTTGTGCTTTCACAAGCTTAAAAATGATTTCTTCTTCCCTTTCCATTATTAGTTTTCGCCCATGTGTTAGCCTCATGACTCCCATTGTATGTGACACCTCGAACAGCACCAGCACTCCAAGTGTTCATGCTTTGATGTTGTGCTTTGATGTGCTTCTTGACATTCAGGACAAACATTAACACTTTTAATCTGACCTGTACTGTACTCATCACACTCATGTGAATTCCTTTGCTCTGAAAGCCTCTGCCAGCATGTCACTACTGATCATCTGTTGTTGTTTGAGCGACTGATGTAACACTGGACACATTTCTTGGCTCTGGTGTTTTTCCAACATTTTCACACCAGAACTCCAGGCGTGACCAGTCACAATCCTTGTCATTCCTTCAATGAGATGAGGCAAGTTCCCTGCAGTCATTAGTACTGTTCAGACACTTCTACATTACTTCAGGATCCCCTAAAGACCTTTAAGATCAGAAGATTTTTTATTGTTTTTTTTTAATTTTTTATCATTAGTGAATTAGACAAAATAGCTTGCAACAAAGCTCCAAGCGTGATTTTAATAAAGAAGGAAAGCTGAACATTTTCAAGTTAAATCTCATTAATGACTCACTTCTAGCAATTAACGGCAGTTTCGTAATGTGATAAAAGCTGATGTCTGCAACTTAACCCTGATCATTTGTCTGCCGACAGGATGTAAATGGAAAGTTGGCGCTTGGCGCTAGCACTCAGTTTATAAATGTGGCAGTCTTGCAGTCGTCAGCGTTCAGGAGGTCCAGGATGTTTTGCATCCAACATAAAGGAGCTACTGTCTCCACAGCAAAACTGTGATTCAGATGCAGATCTGAAAAACATGATTTCGTATGTGGTAGGAATATATAAAGCAAAACAAGCAAACGTGACCCTAGATCAGAAATGGGATACGGTAAACCCTCTATAATGCAATAAACCTATCATGAAATAAATCCAGTCAAACTGATGTGTCATGCGCAAACAGAAAGAAATATATAAACCTCTGCAATATGTGGAAGAATAAGAGGAGTCATGTTTATTTATAAAGAGCTTCATATAATACAGACTCTTTTAAAGCAGCTTAACAGTAATAAACTGGGAGGACTGTATTAGTGTTTTTCAGAATTTAAGGAATTAGTAATTTTGGCCAATTTCAACTATCAAGCAACTCTACATATACAGTATAGTGTTATTGAGTTCAATTTTCAGCATTCTCATTCAAGAATCAATACATTTTTACTGAATATTAATTGTCTTTACAATTCCACCAGGAAATAGTGGAGAAAAAAAAGAAGAAGTAGTTTTTAGTTTAAATTTTTTTTGAATGATTAATGACTTGAATGATGATTCCAAGTAACAGCACAAGTCAATGTTTTTGTAGATTAATGAGAAGAGGCCCTATTATGCACCTGGCACAAGGCGACAACAGGCGCAAAGCAAGTGTTTTTTGCTAGTTTCAGCCTGATGCAGTTATCATTTTCCATGTCCAGCATCACTTTGTTCAAATAGCAAATGCACTTGCACCCATCTGTTCACCCACTGGCTTGCTGGTCTGAAAACGAGGTGTAGGTCTTTTGTAGGAACTTTGACGCTGTGTTATGGTGTTGATGCAATAGGAACAAAGCTTTTTCACTTTTGTAACCTAGGCTGATGTACAGAAATGGCCTTCATTTGTTAAATCAGTCTGCCTTAGATTTAGGCACCCCCTCTCTCTGCCACCATTTTCAGCACTGAATTAAGACTGAATTAATGGCGGTTGCTGCACTGTATTTTATTGATTTAACTCTACATTTTGTGAGCACTTTGAAGATGCTGTGTCAATGAAACGACACCACATGATGTTATCATGAGCACTTTAAAATATGTGAATAATTCTAAATAGCTTATTATCTGAACTGTTTAATTGTTTAAAAATTTTAAAACGCATATCAGCTTATGTTTTTTAAATATTCATATTAGCCTCCAGTTAAATTTTAAAACACTGTTTGCAGTTTTCATAACCCATTGTCAGGTGTTTTTGCTTAATTAAAGCATTAATCCTAAATTTTGATATATTTCTCTGGAAGTATTGTTAAAAATGTATATTTTTTACATTTTTGCTTAAGTAAATATATCTTCATATTTACATCTTGACAGATAAATGTGAGTTAGACAATTTTATAAAACTGTACAATAAGGCGTCAGTGTAGGATATGCGCTGGAGAATGGGGAGTGGTGGTTAGGTGAAACCGTATGTAGTGGGGGCCCCTTTTGAAAATCTGTGTAGGGCCTGAAATAATGCTACGGGCGGCCCTGCTCCAGTGTTTGACTGGAGTATGAGGAATGATAGCGTGCTTCTCTTCTCTGCGGTAAAGGGCTTTCAGTTTTCTTCTGCAAGGCATAACTTGCTCAGTAGTGTCATTTTATCACTCTGTTGTGACTCACTCAAATGTGCCAGGAAATTACTCAAAAGGTGATTTCACTGTGACTTCTCACTGTGATCTGTACTTCACAGACACCGAGTGTCTGGGGGGAAGAGGTGAATAAAGAATAAGAGAGACATTTCATCTGAAGACACATGCCATGTCAACCAGAGATGTAGCCAACATGTCAGAAATGAGGGGGGACAGAAATGTCAGTTGACCCGCCCCCCTTCATTACTGTTGCTGTGTCCGACAAGCCATGGAGCTCTCACAGTACACACATCATGTTTTCATGAGCGTGGAGCAAAGAGAAAACTGACAATGCACTGACAGACAAGACTGAGCGGGTTACTTTAGGTATAAAACAAAGTCTCAGCTTTCAAATTTTGTCATTTTTTCAAAAAATTCAGACAACAAATATCATTTTGCATCTTTAATGTGTTGTGACAGATCACTATAGCGCCTCAATTCAAGCAGCACATGAACCGATCTTCTCTTCCGCTTTACTATTTAAAGGGTCATGAAACCCCCTGTTGCAGCACTGGTTAGTTCTCACCAAAGTTTTAAAAAATGCTGCAAAAGTGGGCATGGTCAAGTCAAGTCAAGTCAAGTCACCTTTATTTATATACCGCCTTTAACAATACAGAATTGTGACAAGGCGGCTGTACAGTATTAGATAGGAAACAGTACATCAACAATGCCAAAGGCAACAGTAAACACTCACATTTTAGGTAAAGGTAGTTAATCAAAAACAATAAAATAAAATGCAATATTGTGTTGAGAGAAAGTGTCCCCAACTAAGCAAGACCAACTATGGTCCGCTGCAGTGCGGAGGGGGAAGAGGGGAGAGAGTCAACTTCAGGTTCAGACAGTTTCCTTTCGCTCCCTTTGAGTTAACAATGCAAATAAATGCACAGCCATTTGCACCAGGTATCGAAAACATATATATGAACCCGCTGTTGCACCTCTATTAACTTTTAAGGCTTATTTTGCACCGTTTACAATCCTTTTGATGGATTGCGTCAAGGAGTTGTAAAAAAACGCTATCACACTCACTATTCATGGGTTTCAGTCACGTGATTTTTTTTTGTTGCAGCCGCCATCTTTAGGACCTTGCGTAGCCTCTCCTTGGTGATCGGAAACCAAAATAACACTTCACCAACAACGAAAAACAATGTGTTTTTTTTTTTTTTAAATTAGATACATTAGGATTATATCCTTATTTACTGTCAAGTGAACTGCTTTAGTGAAAACGTACCATTTTGACGTCATACACAATCCCTCTCCATACACTCGGGCCAGTTTCAGGTAAATTCTCACCTGCCAGAGACTTGCCCATCTGCCGCACCTGGCCTGGGTGTCTGTGTACTGGACCCAATCAATCTGAGACAGCCGCAACTTACTGACACTGCCGCAGCCATCCAAGCTATCTAGCCGTTACGCAGCACGCTAGACTTAGCCTGTTCATTAATAACTTGTACTGTTCATTAATATTTCATTTAAAATTGATAACATTTCCTAGCCATTTTAATTATATAGATTAGAATACATAAATATCATGACTTAACAAATCTATAAACATCTCATTATGAAAGCTATTTTAAAGTCCATTAAAGAACTCAAGTTGATCAAGCTGGCATAAGTAAAATTTATTTACACAACAATTTATCTACAAAACCATGTAATGTAGCAAGTAGATAAAATATTTAACACATTTTGCAAAATTACCCATGCATTTACTTAAATGAATGAGGCATTTACATACACTTGGACTGTAACATTTAATAAATAAAGGTATTTTGAAAAACACATCGGTAGATGGCAAAGTTTTGGAATTAAACATTTTATACTTCTGACATGTTCATGACATGAACAAATTGACATGAGGTACTCAGTCAAAGTGTCAGTGTCGGGTGATTAGAAATGACACTATATAAATCACACTACCAGAAGGGGTCACCTCATCTCCACTTCACATGAATGAATGCAAGCGGAGTCGGTCTACCTCAGGTACCTACCTCGGTTGTCACCCGATCTCATGAAAGTGCATATTTGGTGTAGGTATTTATACGCAGAAATTTACTTCAAATGACTTGGCGTATGATGCGTATAATATGCACGCGAAAGCTGCGTATTATGCACGTCAAACACATGCATGTCATATGCACACCAAAGTCAATTTCAGTGTATGAATAGCACACCAAATAGAAACAACATTGCAATTCGGTCCAACAAATGGCGGCTGCACCACTGTGTGATGTCACATGAAATCCATGAATATGAATGAATCGCATTTGTGCTGAACTCTTACAAAGCAAACAAAAACAAACACTCTCCTTTGATCCATGAACGTTTCTCTCAGTTAATATACGCAATCTCACAGTCTGAAGCGTCTGTCGTAGCAAATCAACACACGCTGTCGTGAATAATTAGTCGAAGCATCTTCTCATAGGATAAGCCTCATGAATAATTATGAGACACCAACGAAGTCATAGAAGTACTGTAGTCTGATGCCACGTCACAAACTGTGACATCAACACAATGTAGATTTTAAACCCGGAAGATGAAAATAGTGCAAAAAAGATTAAAAAAAAATGAACCAGTTTTATCCAACTATTAAAATTAAAGGATGCTAACATTGTCATCTATGATGTGCAACACTAACACCTCTGAAAAAATCTGAGTAGTCTGGAGTTTCATGAACCTTTAAAGCATGAAATAAACATTAATGAATATCAGAAGATATCTTTTTTCAGCTGATGAAAGAAGTCAATACACACCATTTTTGAATTTCTCCTATCTGGTTTGTTTGTCAAACAAAAATGGCAGATTCTGCGTTATGATTGGTCAGATCGCCTGTCAATCAAACTCCCAGTTGTAACGTGGATGCTGAGGCAGAAGTAGAATCCATTCGCAGAAGTTTATTAGAAACAACAGCAAACATACACGAGGAAACAGGCAGAGGGTCAATAACCGGAAAAGCAGTCCAAAAAGTAAACGTAATCCAAACAGCAGAGTAATAATACAGGCAGTGGGTCAAATGCCGTGAAGTCAGTCCAATCAGGCAAACAATCCGACAAGGGTAATCCGAAAACTCAATAATCCATAAACAAAGCAAGACAGCAACAGGTAATCCAACAGAGAAATGGTAAACGCTCGGTAAGGCAGGATAAACTGGCAATACTTCGCAAACAAGTGAGCACATGGTGAGTCCTTAAATAGTGACAAACAGGAAGTGACAGTAGAAGCAGCAGAGGGAGCATGCAAGCAGAACTGGGGTGAGGGCTCCCTCTGCTGGCTTGGCGTTACAGAATCCCCCCCCCTAGGAGCGACTCCTGGCGCTCAAACAACAACAGTCCGGATGGGTGGGGGAACAGAGGCAAAGCAGGGGGTGGGATGGAGGGCCAGGTCCATGTAGAGCAGGTGGGCCTGGATCGTGGAGCAGGGACAGACAGTGAAGCACTGGAGGACCTGGACCATGGAGCAGTGGCAGACAGTGAAGCACTGGAGGACCTGGACCGTAGAGCTGTGGCAGACAGTGGAACCTCAGAGGACCTGGGCCGTGGAGCTGTGGCAGACCGTGAGACACTGGAGGGCCTGGGCCATGGCGCAATAGCAGACAGTGGAACCTCAGAGGACCTGGGCCGTGGAGCTGTGGCAGACCGTGAGACACTGGAGGGCCTGGGCCATGGCGCAATAGCAGACAGTGGAACCTTGGAGGACCAGGGCCATGGAGCAATGGTAGACAGTGGAACCTTGGAGGACCTTGGCCGTGGAGCAATGGCAGAGTAGGGGACCATGGTGGGGCAGGCAGAACAGGCAGAACAAGAAGCCATGGCGAGGCAGGCAGAGCAGGCAGAACAAGGAGCCATTGCAGGGCAGGTAGAGCACACAGGAGTAGAATTATCCATAGTGGGCCTAATGACATGCATAGCAGAGCGGTGTGCACCCAAACAATCTCCTTGGCCGTGGCATGACAGGCAGAGAGTTCATCTTGGGACGCCGCCCCCATAAGAGGATCTACAGCTTGCGCTGACACCTCTGGGGGCATGGGCGCAGATGCTTGGGCAGGTGTGGCAGGGAAGTCATGAATGGCCTTCATGGCCGTGACAGGACGGGCAGAGAGTCCGTGGGGAAACGCCGCCCCTTTGAGAGGTTCTGCAGCCGGAGCTGCCACTTCAGGGGGCATTGGCGCAGACTCGTTGACAGAGGAGGCCTCTGGCGTAGACTCGTGGACAGGCGAGGCCTCTGGCGCAGACTCGTGGACAGGCGAGGCCTCTGGCGCAGACTCGTGGACAGGCGAGGCCTCTGGCGCAGACTCGTGGACAGGCGAGGCCTCTGGAGAACAGTGTGCAGCCCACACACTGAAAATGGCAACGGCCATTACAGGCAGCACAGTAGATAGTGGGATGTCTGTTGACCTTGAGGGTGTGGATGTTATGGACTCGTGGCGTGGGAATGTGGGTTCTGCGTGGCTTGGGTGCGTGGGCTCTGCGTGGCTTGGGAGCGTGGGCTCTGCGTGGCTTGGGAGCGTGGGCTCTGCGTGGCTTGGGAGCGTGGGCTCTGCGTGGCTTGGGAGCGTGGGCTCTGCGTGGCTTGGGAGCGTGGGCTCTGCGTGGCTTGGGACAACAGTTTCTTGCCTTGACTCGGGGAGGCCTGCCGTGGCCTGACTTGACTTGGGGAGGCCTGCCGTGGCCAGACTTGACTCGGGGAGGCCTGCCGTGACTTGACTTGAGTCGGGAAGAACGGCGGTGACTTGACCTGGCTTGTGCAGATTTGCTGTAACGTGGATTGACTCAGGAACAACATGGCTTGGCTCAGGAACGACATGGCTTGGCTCAGGAACGACATGGCTTGGCTCAGGAACGACATGGCTTGGCTCAGGAACGACATGGCTTGGCTCAGGAACGACATGGCTTGGCTCAGGAACGACATGGCTTGGCTCGTGGGGCACAGCTGTGACTTGGCTTGACTCGTGGGGCACAGCTGTGACGTGGCTTGACTCGTGGGACACAGCTGTGACGTGGCTTGACTCGTGGGACACAGCTGTGACGTGGCATGGCTCATAGAGAACAGCTGTATCTTGGCTTGACTCATGGGGAATAACAGCTGTATCTTGGCTTGGTTCATGGGGAACAGTAGCTTTGGCTTGACTTGACTCTGTTGCTTGACTTGACTCTGTTGCTTGACTTGACTCTGTTGCTTGACTTGACTCTGTTGCTTGACTTGACTCTGTTGCTTGACCGGGCTCTGAAGCTTGACCGGGCTCTGAAGCTAGACCGGGCTCTGAAGCTAGACCGGGCTCTGAAGCTAGACCGGGCTCTGAAGCTAGACCGGGCTCTGAAGCTTGACCGGGCTCTGAAGCTAGACCGGGCTCTGAAGGTGGACTTGACCCTGGAACTGGACTTGACTTGGAAGCCTTGGACTTTGGAGCAGCAGCTGTAGCTTGACTTGACACAGGAGACACAGCTGCAACTTGACCTGACTCTGAAGATGCACCTGCAGCTTGACTTGGCTCTGCAGCTTGACTAGGCTCTGCAGCTTGACTTGAATCAGGGGTAGCTGCCGCAACAAGAGGGAGCGCCATCTTAGCTGTCCGTACAGCCATTAGGGGTGAGTCCAGCACGTGGGTCATCATGTGGCGTGACTTGGAGACAGCGACCATCTTGTGGACTGGCTCTGGGATGGCAGCCATCTTGTGGACTGGCTCAGGGACGGCGGCCATCTTGTGGACTGGCTCTGGAATGGCAGCCATCTTGTGAACAGGTTTGGGGATAGCGGCCATCTTGTGGACTGGCTCTGGGAGGGCGGCCATGACGTGAGCAGGCCCTGGAGCGGCAGGCATGGCGTGAGCAGGCCCTGGAGCGGCAGGCATGGCGTGAACAGGCTTTGGCTTGGTGGATGTGGCTTGAGCAGGCTTTGGCTTGGCAGGCATGACGTGAACAGGCTTTGGCTTAGTGGACGTGACTTGAGCTGGCTGTGGCATGGCAGGCATGACGTGAACAGGCTTTGGCTTGGTGGACGTGACTTGAGCTGGCTGTGGTGTGGTGGTTACTGCGGGTTTGCGGGGTCCCTCGTCCGCAATCCCAACAGTGTAAGGTGAGCCGCTTAACCGGAGTGCAAGATCTATGTAACTTTCAAGAGTCCAATGTGGGGTATTGCGTGGCATCAGATATGAAATGTCCTTACATAAGCCAAAACGGAAGAGATCTTTAAGGGATGTATCATTAAAGTTCACCTGATAGCACAGTTCACAGAAGTCGGTTACATAGTCCTCTATTGGACGGTTTCCTTGTCGGAGATGGATGAGACGATCTGCTGGGTCCATGGTTGGTCGTGTATTTGTAACTTCCGCTGGATTCATGGGAGGCGAAGTATTCTGTAACGTGGATGCTGAGGCAGAAGTAGAATCCATTCGCAGAAGTTTATTAGAAACAACAGCAAACATACACGAGGAAACAGGCAGAGGGTCAATAACCGGAAAAGCAGTCCAAAAAGTAAACGTAATCCAAACAGCAGAGTAATAATACAGGCAGTGGGTCAAATGCCGTGAAGTCAGTCCAATCAGGCAAACAATCCGACAAGGGTAATCCGAAAACTCAATAATCCATAAACAAAGCAAGACAGCAACAGGTAATCCAACAGAGAAATGGTAAACGCTCGGTAAGGCAGGATAAACTGGCAATACTTCGCAACAAGTGAGCACATGGTGAGTCCTTAAATAGTGACAAACAGGAAGTGACAGTAGAAGCAGCAGAGGGAGCATGCAAGCAGAACTGGGGAGAGGGCTCCCTCTGCTGGCTTGGCGTTACACCAGTGAAGGGTCAATTTTATTATTTTTTTTTTTTGTCCTTTTGTCTACATTTTATTTTTTTGAATAAGAAAGCAAATATGCTTACACTGCTGGAGAATAACCAATAATTTGTATTCTATATGTTTTCCTATATTTTCCTAATGACAATTTCATGATTGGTTTATACACTTTTCCCCCCATTTTTATCACAGAATCTGATATAGCACTTATGTTTCAACTCAAAGAATCCGACCAAACAGTTTTGTAAGATCTTTATTTTGTGTAGTTCTACTCAAGTGGCAGTCATATTAATGTCATGTCTCTTGTCTCATGTCTTACAGATTCCTGAAGCTGCCTACTAGGAGGGGCCCGCGAACAGAAAACCGACTGTATGCCATCCTGAAGGGGAGGAGTTGGTCCATTAAGGATGTTTAGACCAAATTTCATAATTGTTATATTTGATGGTTTTCTAGGCAATAATTACACTTGTTAGAGGTGAGGATTATCAAGTTATTGTCTGTATGGTTACAAGTCCTCTGAATGTACAGTTAGTAACTGATGAGGGGTTACGATTGGTCCGTTTGAAAATGAAGGAGGGGATTAAATTATAAAAGAACAGACAAAATGTTTGGAAGGGGAGAAAGGGTGTTTGTTGGACCAGTAGCCAACCTCTCATTTTTGTTTGTATTGAGTTGTATTTTGAACAGTTTCTTTTGTTAGTTTTTTTCCCCCTTATCTTGTGTTTTTTTTTTTTTTTTCTGAGTGAAACCTTGATTTACAATGGACATGTTCCTTGTTACACCTCTGTGGAATTTGTGGCACATGGAATTAAAAACTAATTTTCCATGGACATTTGTGGAGTTTTTGCTGTTTTTGCTGCCTGTTTAGCCATTGCACTGACCATCCTACAACAAGACGGAAAATATACTTTATATACTGATATACAGTATATTTATATACTTTATATACTGAAAATATACTGCAATAAATGATACTAGCTCTGCACGCTTTATGTATTTATTACCTGGAGATTACTTGAAAAACACACAAACCACACATAATCGTGTCACAATTGTGTTTAGTGTCTTCGTGTTTCATCAGCCAAAGCTTTTCTGCTTTTATTCTGCTTCGCTACAGCGATAGCTTGATGCTTTTTTCCATAATTTCTGCGATCTCATAAGTTCTTACTTCTGTGAGTCCGTTATTGACTTTCTGTGCGAGAGCGCTCTCCGGCATCAAGTATGTATGAAAAATACATTGTATGCGAATGTTTAGTGCTCCATAATGTCAGTGTTGGGGAGTAACTAGTTACATGTAACGGAATTACGTAATTTAATTACAAAATAAATCTAATTGTAATTAGTTACAGTTACTGAGAAAAAAATGTGTAATTAAATTACAGTAACTTTTGAAAATATTAATGATTACAAAGGGGGTTACATCTGAATTCACACACACACCCACATACAGATTTAATTGACTTATTTCATAAATTGCATTGGAATGCAATGCATCTAAAATGCATGACACCAATGTTTCAGGAATTTAGGACACAGAATAGGAGACATGTTTATTCGATAACTGTTTTATTTCCTATTTGGGTTTATGCATATACTTGTTAGATTGTTTTTTTTCCAAGGCATTTTTAGATGCCAGGGTTTCCTGTCATAACTATGCAAACATTTGATTTCAAAACCAGTATCATAGCTATTAAAGGAACACTACACTTTTTTTTTTTTTTTTTTGAAAATAGGCTCATTTTCCAACTCCCCTAGTTGACTTTTACCGTTTTTGAATCCATTCAGCCAATTTCAGGGTCTGGCGGTAGCATTTGTAGCATAGCTTAGCATAGATAATTGAATCTGATTAGACCGTTAGCATCTTGCTCAAAAATGACCAGAGTTTCAATATTTTTCCTATTTAAAACTTGATTCTTCTATAGTTACATTGTGTACTAAGACTGATGGAAAATGAAAAGTTGCGATTTTCTAGACTGATATGCTAGGAACTACACTCTCATTCCGGCATAATAAACAAGGAACTTCGCTGCCGTACCATGGGTACAGCAGGTGCAATGATATTACGCAGCGTCTGAATCAAGATTTAAATAGGAAGAATATTGAAAATCTTTGGTCATTTTTGAGCGAGATGCTAACGGTCTAATCGGATTCAATGATCTATGCTAAGCTATGCTAAAAGTGCTAACGCCAGACCCAGAGATCGGCTGAATGGATTCGAAAACGCTAAAACTCAACTGTTTAACTCTAGGGGAGTTGGAAAATGAGCCTATTTTCAAAAAAAAGTGGAGTGTTCCTTTAAACTATTTCTTGTTATGATTTTAAATCTGTATTTAACCCCTGAATGATCTCAAAGTGAATAAGTCTGAATTTGTGTTAAGTCTGAATTTGTGGTGGCTGTGCTTTAAATTAATTATTACACGGCTCTGTGGAATGCTTGATTCTGATTGGTCAGTCGTGACATTCCAAGGTATGTTATTCCCCAATAACAACTAGTAAAAGCTAATAACAGACTCACCCGGGCAACTTACGTCGGCGCTGTATGCTTGCTAGTTTTTCCTTGGTGGAAGCTTTACGTTTGGTTAGCTAATAAAATATTAAAACTCAATTCAATTGTCACGAATCTGGTCGGTGTCCCGTTGTCCGCTCACCACCAGATGTCACTCTCACCTTTCCATTTCACTCTGACTGTTATGTTGCACTTCGGACTGCATCTCCCATCCTCCACCGCACTGATTGCGTCAGCCCCCGTGACCAGTCAGGCTTTCTATAAGACCCCGGTCCTCCCCAGTTGCACTTCATGGATTGTAT
Organism: Cirrhinus mrigala; assembly: GCA_036247105.1. Taxonomy (NCBI): domain Eukaryota; kingdom Metazoa; phylum Chordata; class Actinopteri; order Cypriniformes; family Cyprinidae; genus Cirrhinus; species Cirrhinus mrigala. The sequence continues at coordinate 272,178 of CM070016.1, read as the reverse complement.
TGTTGTTGTTATTGTTGTTATTCCTAGCTCCTGTTCCAAGTTCCTAGTTTTTTGATCTCCCGCCTGGTTCTCTGGTTTACGTCTGTCTAGCCGCCTGCCTTGTGATTTATCGCTCTTGTTTATCGGATTATTCTCTTCGTTTGCCTGTTATATTCCTGTCTGCTCCTGTCTCGACCCTGCCTGTATGACCATGTCTTTGTCACGTCCTACAAATAAAAGCTCGCGCATGGATCCGCTCGCCTCTCGCCTCTCACTCCTTGTTACAGAACAATCCATCACAACAGGATCCAGCAGCTTCACCCCCGGACAGTCAACAGATATGGACACAGACAGAACACTCTTCAGGATCAAACAGGGTTCACACACACTGGATCGTTACATCCGTGAGTTCATTTCTATCTCCAATTATTCCACCCTACCGGACTGTTCTAAGATTGAGATATTCTGTGACGGCGTGAACGAGCCGTTAAAGGCTAGACTCAGACCCGAGGGTCCGCGCTCATCTTTGGCTGCCTTTTTGAACTTTGCGTTATTGTGTGTGGGCTTGCCGTGTACTGTGGGGGTCGCGAATGAGGTGCGCGACAACGCAGACAGAGCAGCGGCGCACCCCTCTCACAGATTGGCGGTAACGCCGGATCACGACGCCACAAACAGGTTTTCCGCCTGGATCGCTCGTGAAATGGCGGCCGTGACGGAGCGTGCTCGGGCTATGGCGGCGTCAGCAGAGCCCGCGCACAAGATGGCGGCCGCGTCGGAGCGCGTCCACACAATGGCGGCGAGGGCGGAGCCTGTTCACAAGATGGCGGCGAGAACAGAGCTCCGTCACGTCACAGCCGCCCTCCAAGAGCCATTTAAAGTTGCAGTTGCATTTCCTGAGTCAAGTCAAGTTTCCAAGTCAAGTCAAATTACAGCTGTCGCTTCTGTCTCAAGTCAAGTTACAGCTATCATTCCCGAGTCAAGCACTGTCAAGATGGCTGCCACGCCAAAGCCTCAGCCTGCTAAAGCCCCGTCAGCCAAGCCAGTGCCAGCTAACGCCACGTCAGCCAAGCCACTGCCGGCTCAGGCCATCTCAGTCAAGCCACAGCCTGTTCACGTCATGTTTTCTGCTCCTGAGTCGGCACCCATCATGGCCGCCCTTCCTGAAGGGGTCCCTGAGTCAAGTCATGTTCCGCCTGCCGGCCCAGAGCCTCGCTATGTCTCGTCTGACTTCCCAAGATCACGGCCTATCATGATGGCACACGTGCTGGATTCACCCCTCATGGCTGTATGGACAGCTAAAATGGCGCTCCTTCACGTCGCGGCTGCTACCCCAGGGTCAAGTCAAGCCTTCAGGTCTGGTCAAACAACAGAGTCAAGTCAAGCCAAGGCTGCTGTTCTCCAGGAGTCAGGCCAAGACACAGCTGTCCCCCATGAAACAAGCCAAGATACAGCCGTCGTTCCCCATGAGTCAAGTCAGGACATAGCTGTGCCCCACGAGTCAAGCCATGTTGTTCATGAGTCAAGTCCCGTTACAGCGGATCTCCATGAGCCAAGCCAGGTTACCGCAGATCCTCATGAGCCAAGTCAAGCTGCTGCTGTTATTTCAGAGCCAAGTCAAGCTGCAGGTGCGTCTTCTGAGTCAAGTCAAGCTCCAGCTGCCGCTCCAAGGTCAAGTCAGGCCTCCAAGTCCGGTCAAGCCTTTACATCCAATCAAGCTTCCAAGTCTGGTCCAGCAACCGGGTCAGGTCAAGACACAGTCGCTGTTCCTCACGAGTCACGCCAAGTCACAGCTGTGCACCACGAGTCAAGCCAAGAGCCAAGTCACGTTACAGCTGTAGTTCCTGAGCCAAGTTACGTTACAGCTGTCGTTCCTGAGCCAAGTCACGTTGCAGCTGTCATTCCTGAAGCAAGCCAGGCCTCAGCAGATCCTCGTGAGTCAAGCCTAGTTGTCAGGTCCTGTCATGATGCAGCTTCAGTCTCCAGTCAAACGGCTGTGTCCACCCAAGCTTCAGCATCCAGTCAAGCTTCAGCGTCCAGTCAAGCTTCCAAGTCCAGTCAAGCCAAGGCCGTCGTTCTTGGGTCGAGCGAAGTCCCCGCTGACCACCCAGAGCCTTACCAGGCCTCGTTCGACGGTCCAGAGTCAAGTCATGCCCCGTCTGACGACCCCAAGTCAAGTCACATCTCGTCTGACACCCCAGGACCACGGCCTATCAGGATAGCCAGCGCACTGGACCCACCACAACCTCCCGCTGCTGCTCTACCTTTAATGGCGGTTGCCATCTGGTGTGTGTGGGCTGCACACTGTGCCCCTGAGGCCACGTCTGTTCACCAGTCTGCTTCAGAGGTCCCGTCTGGTCTCAAGTCTGCTCCAGAGGCCTTCCCCATCGGAGAAGCTGCGCCAATGCCTCCAGAGGTGTCGGCGCCTGCCGTAGAACCTCTTATGGAGGGGGCGTTAACCGCCAAACTCTCTGCTTCTCCCTTTTTCCTGTCTGCATCCTCTGTCACTGTTCTCCCCAGGTCCCAGCCTATGACGCAGCCTCCTGTTCTGCCCCGGAGGGCTGCGGCGCCTCCTGTTCCGCCCCGGAGGGCTGCGACGCCTCCTGTTCCGCCCCGGAGGGCTGCGGCACCTCCTGCTCCGCCTCCTGTTCCGCCCCGGAGGGCTGCTGTGCCTTCTCCCCTTATTCTGTCTGCCTCCTCTGTCCCTGCTTTCCCCAGGTCCCAGACCGTGACGCAGATTCCTGTTTCGCCCTGGAGGGCTGCTCCGCCTCCTGTTCCGCCCTGGAGGGCCCTGGCGCCTCCTGTTCCGCCCTGGAGGGCCTCGGCGCCTCCTGTTCTGCCTCCGGTTCCGCCCTGGAAGGTCCCGGTGCCTCCTGCTCTGCCCTGGAGGATTCCTGCCCCTCCTGCTCCGCCTCCGGCTCCGCCCTGGAGGGCTCCTGCGCCTCCTGCTCCACCTCCGGCTCCGCCCTGGAGGGCTCCTGCGCCTCCTGCTCTGCCTCCGGCTCCGCCCTGGAAGGCTCCTGCTCCGCCCTGGAGGGCTCCTGCGCCACCTGCTCCGCCCTGGAGGGCTCCTGCTCCGCCTCCGGCCCCGCCCTGGAGGGTATCTGCTCTGTCGGTCCTGCCTCAATCTCTGGGGCCCCCACATGGACCTGGCCCTCCAGCCCTCGCCCTGTCTCGCTCCCACCCCACCGCTCCCCTGGACTGTTGTTCCCTTCGAGCGTCTGGAAGCCGCTCCTTGAGGGGGGGCTATGTCACGAATCTGGTCGGTGTCCCGTTGTCCGCTCACCACCAGATGTCACTCTCACCTTTCCATTTCACTCTGACTGTTATGTTGCACTTCGGACTGCATCTCCCATCCTCCACCGCACTGATTGCGTCAGCCCCCGTGACCAGTCAGGCTTTCTATAAGACCCCGGTCCTCCCCAGTTGCACTTCATGGATTGTATTGTTGTTGTTATTGTTGTTATTCCTAGCTCCTGTTCCAAGTTCCTAGTTTTTTGATCTCCCGCCTGGTTCTCTGGTTTACGTCTGTCTAGCCGCCTGCCTTGTGATTTATCGCTCTTGTTTATCGGATTATTCTCTTCGTTTGCCTGTTATATTCCTGTCTGCTCCTGTCTCGACCCTGCCTGTATGACCATGTCTTTGTCACGTCCTACAAATAAAAGCTCGCGCATGGATCCGCTCGCCTCTCGCCTCTCACTCCTTGTTACATCAATATTATGTGCACAATTTCTTAATGCTGTCAACTTGCCGCTTGCTAGCAACTGATTTCTTCATGGAAGTTTTTGCGTTCCAATATTTCAACTCAGATCAGTGGTTTGTGTCTAATTATTTACTTATGTGGCAAGCAGCTGTGAAATATGAGGGATAATGTACACCCAGCCAGTTGTTGTCGCAAAATAAAGATGTATATTATCCCTTACTTGTAATCTTAACTTAAGTGATAAAGGATTTCGAAAGTCTGACAGTAATCAGTGTTGAGTGCTACTGTAAGGTTAACTCTGCCTGGTTTAAATGTTTCAAAATTATTAACAGTTGAAAATATTAGAAATTTAGAAAAGTAATCAAAAAGTAATCAAATGTAATAAGTTACATTAATAATGTAATTGAAAAGTTACACTACTTATTACATTTTAAACAGAGTAACTTGTAATCTGTAACCTATTACATTTCCAAAGTAACCTTCCCAACACTGCATAATGTTCACATCGCTTCATTTTGTGTATGAATAAAATGTCAGATCATGCATAGATTATCTTGTCTTCTTGAATTTAAATCTAGATTTCTTCACACTGGAGATTATATCTGAATGGGTTTGAAGATGTTTAGGTGGGTAATAAAAGTGGCATGCAGATTTTTAGGCTGGTCACAATAGAAGCTCTTCGGGTTATCTAGCTGTGTCTTAATTCACATACTATTATTCTGTCCTATTGTCACGCCCATGGGCTGTCAAGGTGTTTGTTTTCCCTCGTGTGTCACTGGCCATATTTGGTTGTTTTCTTATTCCTGTTCCTGGTGTGTTCATTGATTTCAGGTGTGTCTTATTAAGTCCCTTGTTACGTAAGGCCTGTGTTCGCTAGTGTCTAGCTTCTGGTGTTGAATGTCTTCATGTGCTGCATTTGAGTTCCTGCCTGCCCTGTGTACCCCTTTACTTTGATTATTAAAGTCTATTTGTTTTCAGTTTATCCCACGTTCTCCTCATTCCTTCTCTCCCTCAAAGTAGACTACGTGACACCTGTATAGTATGTGAGAATTACTGTGCCCCACACTGCCTCCTATGGTGCTCAGATGATACACTTTTTTGTTTGATTTTTGCATCTACGCATGATTATTAAAACTAGTTGGTGAAAGTTACTAAAACTAGTTGGTAGTGATTAGGGATACATTTATCAGTACTGATGTGAGCATGTTCACATGTGTGAAAAGTACTCAAAGATTAGAAAGTACAGTTACTGATAGAACATTTTACTCAATTAAAAGTACCAGTATCTAGGCAAAAACATACTTGAGTGAAAGTAAAAAAAAAAGTACAACTTTAAATTGTACAAAAGTATTTAAAAAGTATAAGTAACCTAGTAAAATAAAAATGAGAGTGGAGATTCTTGTTTCAACATACTGAATAATCTTCTGAATATGAAGTGAAATAAATTGCACAAATGTTTTGTCAGACACATACAATGTCTTGGAGATAAACTAAAGAAATGCAATGGTGCAGGTCAGAAACATCTATCAACAATTAAACAAAAATGTAACAGCAAAAGCACAATGGAACACAAAATTACTATATTCTTTAAACCCTCATGCCGTCCCTTAAGTAAATAACTTTCTTTCTTGTGGGGAGCACAAAGAAAGATTTAAAAAAAAAAAAAAAAAACCCTCTCTGCATATAATGCAAGTATACAGGACGTCCAAAGATAACACTTCAAAAAATACACAAAGTAAATGCGACAGTAATCTATACAAGCCCAGTTGATGAATCAATGTCTTCTTAAGTTCTTAAACAACAGGTGTGTAAGAAAAATATTAACATTTTAAACTTCATTGTCATGTTCATTTTGTGTGGTTTTGAAGCAGTCCCGTACACTTATATGGACTAAAAATGTTTGTTTGTTTTTATTTGTTTTCATCTTTGGAAAGAATTCATATACACTGTATATCTGGGACAGCATGATTTTGAGTAAACGATCAGAGAATTTTCATGTTTGATTAGGAAATCCCTTTGAAGAACAAGATGAAATGCAAAGGCAATTCCAGACAGTTCAGTTAATGAGTGACACAGAATTAAAACATACAACACATACTTTTAAAGCCACTTTTTTGTGTTCTCTATTTAATGCCCTTTTTGCAAAAACAAAACAAAACAAAAAAAAAAAAAACATGTGCTTGATGTGGAAAAACATACATCATTGGTTCTCACACGTTAAGCGCACATTTGAGCTTCAGTTTACCAATTTAATGTGTATAATATTGAAGAAAAGAAAATACACAATAAGTACTTTTCAAGCTGAAATAAAATAGTAAGGAGTAAGTACTATTGTTTAGTTATAAATGCAATCAAGTAAAAGTACAAGTAATCTGTTTTTAAATTCACTTGAGTAAAATACAAATCGTATCTGCATAGTTTACTGAATAAAGTTAAAGGAATGCATGGTGTTTGTTGCATTGCACATGCATGAGTGCCGAGTAACCTTTATTAAAGGAACACTCCACTTTTTTTGAAAATAGGTTCATTTTCCAACTCCCCTATAGTTATACAGATAGCCATATCGGCCTATAAAATCGCAACTTTTCATTTTCCGCCAGTCTTAGTACACGATGCAACTACAGAAGAGTCAAGTTTTAAATAGGAAAAATATCGAAACTCTTTAGTCATTTTATAGTGAGATGCTAATGGTCTAATCGGATTCAATGATTTATGCTAAGCTATGCTAAAAGTGCTACCGCCAGACCCGGCGATCGGCTGAATGGATTAAAAAACGGTAAAACACATCTGTATAACTCCAGGGGAGTTGGAAAATGAGCCTATTTAAAAAAAAAGGGTAGTGTTCCTTTAATAACAGAGCAAACAGCTGGTGGGATAGCTGCTCTGATCAGTGACATCTGGTCAAGTCTCTCCCAATATCATTACCTTACAGTGATGGCACACTTACAAACTTTCTTAAAGGAACATTCTTAAAGGGAAAATGAGACAGAAAGTTCTAAGAACAAAACAAAACAAAAGAACACATGTTCTTTTCTGTCACATCCTGCTTATTCATATTTATTTAAACAAAAAGTAAAATAGTTTTTCCCCACATTTGCACACTTACAAACATGTCCCCTTTATTCGGTTGGAGTCAACAAGTGTTGTTAATTAAAACTGTAATTTAACAGTTTTGCACACAAGTCCCCAGTTTTTATGTAGCATAGTGCTGATTTTTGTTTATACTTATTATTGTTATGAATTTGATATCTACTGACCAGGAAAAATAGAACATCAATAGCTATATAAAAGTGTATTTTAAATCATGTAAAAAAAAAGTACAATCAAATTACACGTATATACTTGAAGTTGTTCCATTTTAATAAAACTAAATATATTAAAATATATTGCAATTAGCATAAGGTTGATCTTAAGCATATCTTAAAGAGTTCTTAACATCTTTAAAGTTGTTCCAAAATAACTTTGATCATATATATATATATATATATTTAGAATTGTTAGAATTGTTATTGTGAATCCTCCTGAATTCAGCGGCAGCTATTAATTTGTTGTAAGGATGCCCTCAAGTGGTTTGTTTGGGAGGTGCAGACAAAAATGTTTGACGGAAGATGATGCAACACAGCAGTTGCAATAAGAAATGCACGCCGTGGGTATGTATTTTTATGTTCCGTCTTAATTTGCCAATATTAATGTGATTAATGTGAAATGAGTAGCGATTTTGCGAATTTTGTTTATGATTTGGATTTAGTTAATATTTTGAGCATTCAATCCAAGTAGTAACGTATATTTTAATAGTTAAATGGTCTTTCCTCAACTCCCTTCGGATAATGCTTTTCGTTAGCAAGGCCATGAGGTTATTCATTTTACATTTATATTTTATTTAGATGCCTCATGTCTGCAGTGAAACCACTAAAAGGGATGTTATTTCATCGTTCAGGTATGTTTTTGTATATTTTTCAGTTTATCACAACCGTTCTGTTTCATACAAAATATGGTCGCGTGTTGCGATACTACTATTGGTTCATATGTAAATTATGTTTATGTACTTTTGTAATGCAACACGACAGCAGTTGCAATAAGAAATGCACGCCGTGGATGCCTTATGTCTGCAGTGAAACCACTAAAAGGGATGTTATTTCAGCTTTCAGTCAAAGTGTCAACAGAACCGTTGTGTCTTGGCTTTAACTGGGGAATTGGCACGCTGACTTGTGTTCGTCGAAGTGCAGTGAAGAGATCGTATCACAACGCAGAAAAGAGGAGGAGGATTGCACCCGTCACATTGGTGCCGTGACCCGTCGGATCGCCTGATCATCTGGAAGAAGATCTCCGTTTACCCCTCTGGTATTTTTGCATACAGATTTTTGAATAATAACTGCTTTTGAGTACAGTCTTTTTGAATTACGACTTTCTGCATACAGACTTTTTGAATGAGGACACTTTGTACTGTTATTTCACTGCTGTTTTTGGACTGTTCCTGACTGACAAATTATGTACTACTGAGTGACTTTTGAAGTGATTTTGTTTGTTTAATTTTCATTCATGGGTGAAAAATTTGTTAATCAATTTGATGTTAGCAGTCCTATAAGCCCTTTTATTCCGCGTGGGAGGGGTGTGATTTCCCACAGTCTTTGTACTGGTGAACCTACATCTACTGTCAGCAGGGAAGTTATTCTCGCATAGCGTTTGATAATACATATGGTTTTGGACGTGGTCTGCTTTTTCAAGACCCCCCTGTGGTGCACATTGTTGGAAACACACCTACCCCATGTAGCGTAGATTGTGATTGCGATCAGATTTTAGATTGTCTTACTGATATGTTTGGGCGATTGGGAGAACAAATCAGTGACGCTGTCACTGCCAAAATTGGGAAACTGGAACAATGACTGCGAGCCGTGAGTCTCATGTCAACAGAGGGCTAAATCCTGACAGTTTTGCTAAACAAGATGTTTCTCAAGTAACAGTACATGTCACTTCTGACAGAGAACCTGTGATTTTCAGAGGTAATGGAAGTGATACATTTCCGATAAATGAATGGATCGAGATGACCAGAACCCTTTTGTCAAAACAAGTGTGCTGTTAAAAAATCAGGCAGATGAGATGATGTCATGCTTAATGGGTAGAGCGGGGGACATTGTGAGAATCAGTTTAAGAAGTGACACATCTCTGGATGTCAGAAGTGACCTCGACATAATCTACTCTATTCTCTTGAAATATTTTAGCGTTGCACCATCATGCCTTTCTTTGGCAGACTTTTATTCAACTCTGCCCAAACCTGGTGAGTCTGCAGTAGATTATTGGATCAGGGTCAATAAAGCAGCAGATTTAACAGATGAAAGCCTGCATAGACAGGGACGTGCTATGGATAATATCAGTGAAGAGGTGGCCCGCGTGTTTGTAAAATATTGCCCTGATCCTGTACTGTCAGGTCTCTTTAAGCACAAACCGATCAGCGAATGGACTGCAAAAGAGGTTCAGGGGAGGTTGGATGAGTATCAGAGAGAGCAACACTCTTCTTTGACCTCTGCCAGCTCTCTCGGCATGAGAAATGTTGATGTTGCACTGAGTGATAAGCTTTTACCGATGTCTCGTTTGCAGGAACCTGGTGCTGGCTTTGCAAAATATGTGAATCCTACTCTTGTGTCTGATGGCATGCAGGACCCGTTGCGCAGTGCTTGCTGCCCGGGTCGAGCAGTTCCTAAGTCTCATGATCAGATGGGAAAATCAGATGAAAATGTCCTGAACCGTATGATGGGTATGCTGGAGCAGGTGATGGTAAGAGTGCAGCAGGGTACCAATGTCCAGCCTGAGAGGAATGTGAATTACAGGTACAGGGGCAGAGGAAGGAGCTGTGGCGTTTGCAGTAATACTGCACATTGCACTAAGTCTCACTGCCTCAAAGACAGGTTGTGTTTTGGTTGTTTTTCGCCGGGGCATGCTTATTTAGCCTGTCCACAGTCTCAGTCGGGAAACTGACCAACCTGTATATGGTGTTCTTGTCTGCCAAGCAGTCTTGTTGTGGTGAGAATGTGTTCCAGAACTCAAATGTTGTGTGCAGTAGTGACAGTTTGTTCTACGCTCCAGTCATGGTGGCTGATAAAGTGGTCCTGAATGGTATGTTTGACAGTGGATCCATGGCTTGTACCATGAGTGAGAGCGCAGAGCAGAAATTATTAGAAGCTGGGATAATCAGTGATCAAAGTGGAGACAGCCCAGAAATTATAGTAATTGGTTGTGGGGGCAGCCGGGTAAAACCAAAACGTACTGTCACACTTGAGCTGGAGATTTATGGATGCAAAATGCTGGTACCCACCTTAGTTGTCAGTGGGCAGCATGATGACTTTATTGTTGGTACAAATGTCATCAAACATATTGTACAATATTCTAAGCAGTGTGAATTGTTTTGGAAGACTTAGCCGACCTGTTTCCAGGTATTGCACTTGAAGATTTGGATGATTGGCACATGCTTTCTCAAATGCAACAAACTCAGCCAGTGGATAGTAGCTCCATTGATCTGAGGTCTGTTGTTGAGAAACTGAAGTAAGTTGGTCTAGAAGGGCTTGATCTAGATTCCTGTAACGTGCCTGATCATTGTAGACAGAAATTGGCCGATTTAGTTGTGCAGTACAGTGATGTGTTTTCGCGTCATCATTTGGATTGTGGAAATGCGACTGGATTGGTCCATAGGATCCATCTTTCAGACACAAAGCCATTCCGACTTCCGTACCGACGTGTAGCTCCCAGCGAATATCAGGTGTTGCGTCGTGTGTTGAATGAAATGGAGGAGAAGGAGATTATTCGCAAGTCAACTAGTGAGTTTGCATCTCCTTTGGTTCTTGTTTGGAAAAAGAATGGAGACTTTCGACTGTGTACGGATTTTCGATGGTTAAATAAAAGGACATTGAAAGATGGACATACGCTTGCCCACCAGGCTGATTGTTTGGCTGCGTTAGGGGGGAATTTACTATTTAGTACGATGGACCTGACCTCCGGTTTTTACAATATGCCGTTACATGAGGATGACCGAAAGTACTCTGCCATTACAACACCTATGGGCTTATATGAGTACAATCGGCTTCCTCAGGGGCTGTGTAATAGTCAAGGAAGTTTTATGCGCATGATGGCAAGTATTTTTGGGGACCAAAATTTCCTAAGCTTTCTGATGGAGGCTGATGGAGTTGCACCGCTCCAGAGGCGCATAAGGTCCTTCCCTGGGATGGTCAACTATTATCAGCATTTCGTACCTAACTACTCAACAATTCATTATGTGGAGCGACATCGCAGACCAAGCAGGCACGAAAGAGCACAGGAATCTGCCAAGGTGCTTAGATACCTTAAGCATTGGGAGAAATTTGTTGTGAGAAATGTGATTCTCTACCGGATCTCCCATGGTCAGTTGTCTAAGGGCAAGCGTTTCCAATATGTGGTCCCTCAGTCGCTTCAGTTGGAGGTGTTAAGGGGCATTCATGACCAAGCGGGCCATCAGGGGTAATCCAGAAGCTTGGGACTCGCGAGACGTCGTTTCTTTTGGTTGAGTCTTGACAGAGACATTAGAGAGTACGTACAACACTGTCAAAGGTGTGTTGTCAAAACCACTGTGTGTAAAACCACTGAGCCTGAGGGTCGAGCTCCCTTGGAAAATATTGTGACCAGTAGACCATTGCAGTTGGTGTGCATTGACTTTTGGTCTGCTGAAGATCGTAATAATAAGTCTGTTGATGTCTTAGTGATCACTGATCACTTTACCAGATTGGCACAAGTGTTTCAATGTAAAGATCAGTCTGCTAAACAGGTGGCTCGTGTCTTGTGGGATAAATACTTTTGTGTGTTTGGATTTCCTGAACACATACACAGTGATCAGAGGGCAAGTTTTGAGGGCCAGTTGATTAGTGAGCTTCTTCGGGTGTCTGGGGTACAAAAATTGCACACAACTCCCTACCATCCTATGGGGAATGGGAGTGTGGAGTGATTTAACAGGACTCTAGGCAGTATGATTCGCACTCTAGCCTCTGAAGCGAAGCGTAATTGGCCGAGACCGCTGCAATCCTTGACTTTCTTGTATTACTGTACTGTTCATGAGACTACGGGCTATGCACCATTTTATCTCATGTTCGGTAGAGTTCCTTACCTTCCAGTAGACATGATTTTCCGCTCTGTTTTGGAGGATCACACTGTGACTTGTTACGACAAATATGTGGCTTCTCTTTTGAAAGATCTAGCGGAAGCATTGTCGATAGCCCAAGATCATACTGCAAAGGAACAGTGCAGACATGCAGTGCTCTATAACAGGAGGGTCAAGGGTCAGGACATTCATATTGGTGATTGTGTAATTCTAGCAAACAAGGCAGGAAGAGGCAAGCAGAAGCTAGCTGACAAATGGATGTCTGTTGTCTTTCTTGTGGTGGATAGGAATGACACTCACATTTTTAAGATAACAGTAAACAGTAAAATACATGTACACAGTAAAAACACCAATAAATACAATTTTTAATGACATTATGTTACAAAAGCCCTATTTGGATAATTGTTTCTCATGTGGACGTCTGTAAAAATAAATACATTGACATGACACCTCAGTGATAAAAGTCATGAATTCATATAGCGATTTATTCACGGTGGAGAAGTGAGTTTTGTGATCCTACAAATTTATTCTTATTATTGTGTAAAATGTATTTAAAATTATTTATCATTAGGTAAAATGTATTCTTACTATTTCAAGCATATTTTATTCTATATTATCCTATTTATTACTTGATTATTTAAATCTCCCGTTTAAAAATAGAAGAATAGGCACGCTAATCAAAGTCCCAACCGGGTTAATTGACCACACTGCTGTACCATGCAAATGATTGCACATTCCTTTTTTTTTTTGGTCATAATGCTGTATTATTGTTGTCATTGTTACTAATAATTTATCTCATGATTTTAACTTTTATTTATAAATGAAAATATCACAATTCTAGCCTTACTGAGCAATGATGGCAACCTTTATGATGCCAACCAGATTATTACTGAGTGCATTAATCAATGTAATTTGAACAGTGTATATCAAGACCATCAGATGTGTTTCATAGTTCCACAAAAGCAGTTGTGTGTTTGACAACAGATAGTAGCACAGACAGAAAACAGCTATGTGACTTGAATGATACAGAGATGAAAAGGACTGCGGTGTGTAGTCAACACTCCTTTTGTGAGTGGGTGTCACTCCTCAGAGAATGCTGTGGAAAGATCTCCTGCAGAGATGCTGCCATGTGTGCTGTTAAATTCATTTATACACTATGACTCGATTTCATTGAACTTCAATTTCCTTTTTCAGAAATATTCAACATGTTAACCTGTTTCATTTATTGACAAGCAATAAACTTTCATCATAAGACTAAGTTGTGCTGATGCCTTTAGGATACAACAACAAATCATTCTATCACTTCATTTATACCTGGGATGGACAGGCCTAATGGTCTAAACAACACATGGCCTGAACTTTGCAGCTCATTTGTCAAAGGCAGACTGTTGTCAGATTTACTTCATCATACAAAGTGATCTCTTAGAACTAAAATGTATTATGCATTTATCAGAGGTTTACTCATTCAGAGGTGGCGCTCTAAACACATTAGCTTGTAGAATAACTGGTAGAAAGACAAAAATAACAAGATGATAATTCAAGAAGAGACATACAGGGGTGGATGGAGGAAGTATTCAGGGTGACAGTACTGACTGGGATTTCACAGACGGCCTCTGCGGTTGGTACGGGACAAAACGCGAGTTTGTGAGTGGGTGCCACTACTGTGCACAGAGTTGCAGCGACAGACGTTGCCTCAGGAGGTTCTGCAGCATACACCACCACCTCCATAAGATCTGGAAAGGGTCCATTACCTCTGGAAGTTCTGCAGCCTCAGCTGCCACCTCTGGAGGATCTGGAGCGGGCACTGCCATTACTGGAGGTTCTGCAGTGAACGCAGCCCAAACACACCAAATAGTGATCCCAATTGTGGGAAGTGCTACAGACAGGGGACACAGTTCAAGGACAGAAGTGTGAAGGCAAGTAGGTTTGGGGATGCCAGCTGTGCGAGAAGACACCAACGGTGCATCCCACATGCTGGATATCAGACTGGGAAACTGACGGACTGACCTCAGAGTTCTGGGTGCAGCAAACCGGGACGAGACTTGACTCGTGGACGATTACGAGACAGTCAGCTGTGACGTGACGAGACTGTGAATGATCAGCTGCAACGTGGTGAGACTCTGGATGAACAGACGTGATGTGACGTGCCTCTGGAAGATCAGACCTTACATGAAGAGACTCTGGACGATCAGCTCTATGTGACGAGACTCTGGACGATCAGCTGTGATGTGACGAGACTCTGGACGAACAGCTGTGACGTGATGAGACTCTGGACGATCAGCTGCGACGTGACAAGACTGTGGACAAACAGACGTGATGTGACGAGACTCTGGACGAACAGATGTGACATGACTAGACTCTGGATGAACAGACGTGACATGAAGAGACTCTGGACGAACAGACATGATGTGACGAGACTCTGGAAGATCAGATGTGACATGATGTGACTCTGGAAGATCAAACGAGACGTAAGGAGACTCTGGAAGATCAGATGAGACGTGAAGAGACTCTGGATGAACAGACATGACGTGAAGAGACTCTGGATGAACAGACTTGACGTGACGTGACGTGACGAGACTCTGGACAAACAGACGTGACGTGAAGAGACTCTGGATCAACAGACGAGACTCTGGAAGATCAGATGTGACATGACGTACCTCTGGAAGATCAGAAGTGACATGCCACTGGGAGATCAGATGTGACGTGACGTGACTCTGGAAGATCAGACGAGATGTAAGGACCCTTGCATCTAAGCTCAGACTGTAGAAGTTGATTCACGCCATCACAAAAAATCTCTATCAGAAGAGTCTGGGAGATCTGAATAGTTTGCGATGGCTAAAAATCTCTAAAGTAGTGCTCCAACGAATGTGAGCCTTGTTTAAGGGCAAATAATATTCTTGTTGTGTCCATAATTGTACAATGTTCCTTGGAAAAACTGCTGGATCCTTGTGGGGCCGAACATTCTGTAACTGAGTGACTGAGAGAGGAGGCGTTCGGATCCATCTGCAGAGCTTTATTCATGAGCAACAGATATGAATGAGGCAAGACACAGAGTATTCCTAGGCCAGTTATGGCTCATTGATCGGTGAACAAAATCCAGAGGGCTAGACAAAAGGGGTAATCCGTAAACATGAGCAGAAGTCCAGGCTGGGGCAAACAGTATCCAAAACAGGGTCAGGCAAACAGGTAATCTGATACACACATCCAATACTATAACAGTGATAAATGCTCAACAGTACTCTGAGATCTGAGAAGGATCTGAGTGGGTGTAAAATAGTGTGTGATTGGCTACAGCTGTGTGTGTAATCAGCGCAAAGGATGATGGGAAGTGTAGTTCGGGGTGACATGCAACAGTTTGTGTAGTGTGAGTCTCCATATAATGACAGTGAGACATCTGGTGGTGAATGGACGGAAAGGCTTGGATCGGACTCGTGACAAATGCTAAGTAAACTACAAATATATTTACATATTATGTACTTAAAAATACCCTGCAATTGTACTTTTAGTATACTAAACTGGCATATTTTTGTACTACTTTAGTACTTAATGCACTTTAATTGTGTGGAAGTAGTGCTGAAGTCCAATTAAAGATATACTTCAGTATATTTTATTATGCTAAAGTGGAACTATTACATAGTTTACATTACAACATTACAAAGTATACTTTAGGTACACTTTAAATATTTTGCATTTAAAGACCGATATTATTTAAGGATCATACAATCCTCATCAATAGTGACACTAAAGCACATTTTAGGCTTAATATTAAAAATTGTGCACCATTAGTAATACAAATAAAGTTTAATTACAACTTTTATACCAGTAATTCTTGAGCGGTATGTCAGTAATTATGTAAATAGACTTGAATTATACATATTGTGACGAGTCGGCTGCCTCCCCCCTAACTATCAGCTTCACCCCGTCGGTAATCGCCGCCCTTCACCAGGCTCCCGACGGGAGTGGGCGTGTGGGAGGAGGAGGGGCGCCGAAACATCCAGGTCTGGCGGCGTGTGATGAGGCACACCTGATGTGAATGAAGCCTCATCACCGCCGCTGTTAAAATGCCGAGCGCGCCTCTCCTCAGGGGACCGGTCTCTTCCCCGTGCATGCACGCTGGTGTCCTCGTGGGTCCAGGAAGGGGTGAAGAGGGTACCAGCGCCGCAGGACGAGTTGCCGGACCCCGCGGGTCCGGATGAGGACCGCACCCGTAACGGCTGACGGGCCAGGATGCCGGGCCGTGTTATCCCCCAGAAGCGCCGCGTAGGTGGAGGAGGACGATGCCGCTAGAGAAGCCGCCGCCCCTCGCACCCCGGACCTGAGCGGGGAGCGCGTGCGGCCGCCGGACTCCGCCCCTTACCTGGCCCCTTCCCTTTTGGAACACTACCCCTCCTTCACGGAACCCCGTCACTTCGAGGACACCAGATCCCCCTTTTGTTTTGGACACTTTTTCCCCCTTTTTGGACACTTTGTTTTATTGTTTAATAAAAGCCTCTCCGAGGCCTGACGTCACGCCCCCTGTGTCTGTCGCTTTGCTCCGCCCCCGTGACAAGTGGTGGAGAATGCGGGCATGGGCGGAGCTTAGGCAGCGCAGTGGGAATCACCTGATGACGTCAACCCCTCTCGCTCGCAAAAGTCAAGGAAGTTTCGACCCGGAGGGACGGAGAAACGACGGTGACAGCCTCCCAGCCGCTAAAGGGGTAAGTGACTTCTTTCATTTAGTAACACTTACCCTGCGGTTGGTTGAGGCTGTCGACTAAATTCCGGTTTCTCTGTCCCCGGTCCGGTGGCGTTGCGAGAGGGAGTCGCCCGGAGAGGAATCCCCGCCCACTCCGACCTTTGGAGCCTGGTTGAGGAAGGTAGCACTCCTGCGTGGGCGGCGACCGGAGGACGGGGATGTCGCTTGGGGGGGGGATGTGACGAGTCGGCTGCCTCCCCCCTAACTATCAGCTTCACCCCGTCGGTAATCGCCGCCCTTCACCAGGCTCCCGACGGGAGTGGGCGTGTGGGAGGAGGAGGGGCGCCGAAACATCCAGGTCTGGCGGCGTGTGATGAGGCACACCTGATGTGAATGAAGCCTCATCACCGCCGCTGTTAAAATGCCGAGCGCGCCTCTCCTCAGGGGACCGGTCTCTTCCCCGTGCATGCACGCTGGTGTCCTCGTGGGTCCAGGAAGGGGTGAAGAGGGTACCAGCGCCGCAGGACGAGTTGCCGGACCCCGCGGGTCCGGATGAGGACCGCACCCGTAACGGCTGATGGGCCAGGATGCCGGGCCGTGTTATCCCCCAGAAGCGCCGCGTAGGTGGAGGAGGACGATGCCGCTAGAGAAGCCGCCGCCCCTCGCACCCCGGACCTGAGCGGGGAGCGCGTGCGGCCGCCGGACTCCGCCCCTTACCTGGACCCTTCCCTTTTGGAACACTACCCCTCCTTCACGGAACCCCGTCACTTCGAGGACACCAGATCCCCCTTTTGTTTTGGACACTTTTTCCCCCTTTTTGGGCACTTTGTTTTATTGTTTAATAAAAGCCTCTCCGAGGCCTGACGTCACGCCCCCTGTGTCTGTCGCTTTGCTCCGCCCCCGTGACAATATACATACATACATACGGGTTTATCTTGATTAAAGCTTTAATACAGAATGACAACCACATGCAAGTCCATGTTTAATGCTTGTCATAGCTATGTGGAAATAAGTGTATAAGTGGAACAGTTCATTGTTGGAGCAGCTGATCTGATCTGAGAGCGAGAGAGATGCAGAGCAGAGTGTGTGCAGAGCAGGGGATGAGAGGAACAGCATTAAGAACTGCTGTTTTAGAACACTGATTTTGAACTTGTGAATCCATTAAAATGGTTAGAAGACAGAATCACGATTCATACAGAATATGAATAGATTTTTACGTGCACCCATAGTCGTCTTCCTCTTCTCCAAAGCAGTGCAGCATTTAAGCACCCTTCGTTGCATGTTCCCAGGGGCGGGATTATTTGGGTGTATGATGTCATTAACCCAGAATTATTTTGTTGTAGTCTCTTAGCAGCCGTTCTCTGTAGGCGATGTTATGCTAATTCTGTAAAAGACAGTTTCTCCATTTGCACTGAACTTTGAGCTTCGTAACTTTGCAGATTTTGTTTATGCTCACACTGCTACATTATATCATATTATATGACCCCTTTAAACTGTTAAAGAAATAAAGCCAGTGGACACAGCATTAAATATCATCTGCAGAATGTTTTGCTTCCCTTTTACCTGACATAATATCTGTCTAATGAGAAACAACTGCAGGAAACAACTTGATAAAATTAAATTGTTTTATTTGCAAATTCATCGTTACATTTGTGCTGTAGGTAAAAGTTACTTGTTACTCTTACAGCACCTGTTAGCAGAAACAAACTGGATGTTTCAGTTCATACTTCTCATTTTATTTGGTTTGCCGAATTCCTTTCACGATTGTTTGTGAAAGGAAGGTGAGGAGGGACTGACTTATCAGGCACCCTTCACTGAACAGTCCTTAGCCTATTTTTAGACTGATGTTAAAATCACATTATTAAAAAAACTTAAAACACTTTTAATGTACAAAGGAACAAACAAATATCAATTCACAAAATGTGATATTGTCTTTTGTGCCATAGTCTTAGGTGAGAACTCATACAGCACCCTTAATGATATGACAACATACAGTACAAACAATCCCGACAGACATACATTATTATAGCCATACATCTACAGGATCATAAAATGAGTTGCTTCATTCATACCTTACCGACACTAATTGTTTGGCTGAGTGAGTCATTGGGGTTATGAAGTGGGTATCGCTCGAGACTTACTGATATAAAAATGATTATTAATTAAATTATGAATTAAAAATTATGATCATTAAACTTTATTTGGAGTACTACTTGTGCACTATGCACATTTCCTAATATTTAAGCCTAAAATATATTTTAATGTCACTATTGATGAGGATTGTATGATTTTTAAATAATATTGGTCTTTAAATGCAAAATATTTAAAGTGTACCTAAAGTATACTAGCAATAGTTCCATATAATTAAGTATACCTTTAGTTAGACTTCGGCACTGCTTCCACACAAGTAGCTTTCTCTTCGATGCGGCGGTTTGGTCTTCTGAGCTTTTTTCGATACCTCAGTTGAGACGGTGGTTTAGAAGTTTTAAGGAGGTGAAGGTGTGCTCAGCTGCCTTCAGATCCTTCATCCCACAAAGGTCCAGGTCCAGTGCAACAAGTGCAACTTGTCGCAACCCTCTGGGGGTTTTAACATCTGCCCTCATTTTCCCCTTCCTAATTCCCCTGTAACCACCATCAACTCCACCTGACCGAGGTTAGGTGGGACCTCCTGTTCTTGCATTGCAGTCTCTCATGCTGGACCTATGATGTTTTATCATATATATGAACTACCTTTCTGATGGTCAGGTAGTGCCGGGGTAAGCGCAGTTTGGTCGGAAAGGCGTCTAGATCGTCATTACAAAACGGTGCGTGGTGTTTGTTTTACTAATAATCTTTCCTGTCCTCATAACTCTACGGCATTGATTGGAGGTGTCCGTCTTGAAGAAATTAGATTTGCGCATCTGAACACTCGTTCCATAAATAATAAAGTGGCTTCAATCTGTGACATTATTGTGGATGAGAATCTGGACTTTCTTTGTCTCTGTGAAACGTGGCATCAGCCAAATGACTATTTGAATCTTAATATGTGTGCCTTACCAGGCTACACTTATATTGATCAACCACGAACCACCGGCAAAGGTGGAGGTCTTGCTGTTATTTATAGATCCGATGTCTCTGTCACTGAAGTTACTCTACCTTGCTTTCCTTCATTTGAATGTTTGGTGTTCAAATTGAATAGTTATTCACCAACTCTTGTCTTAAATATCTACCGTCCTCCAAAACTTAACCCTGGGTTTTTCTCTAAATTTACTGAGCTTTTGACACTTGCCAGTGCAATTTGTTCAGCTATTGTTTAAACTGGTGATTTTAAAGGGGTCATCGGATGCCCATTTTCCACAAGTTGATATGATTCTTTAGGGTCTTAATGAAAAGTCTCTAATATACTTTGATTAAAAATTCTCAATGGTTTTGTAAAACAACACCCTTTTTACCTTGCCAAAATCAGCTCTGCAAAAAGCATCTCATTCTAAGGGGTTGTCCCTTTAAATGCAAATGAGCTCTGCTCACCCCGCCCCTCTCTTCTCTCTGTGGAAAGACGGTCATGTTTACATTAGCCGCTGAACTTCCTAACTACCACGTTATAAGGAAAGGCGATCGCAAAGATTCATAAAAAACGCTTATACTCACTTCTGCTGTAAGTTAAGCTGGATCATGAATGATTTGCGCGAACATAGACGGATATATGTAGATCGGGAGGCGCATTCCCTTCACAAAAAAAGGTAATCCACTGCATCTTCAGCGGCTCAGATGTGGGGAGTAAATGAGGACCACTATGTTCATTATTACATCCAGCAACACAACACCTCAATCGCTCAATCTGAGATATTCTTGTCTAACTTACATCCCTGCTTCGGCATCAAAACATGGAAAGTTACTGGACTGTGACAGCTGGTCTAAGGTAAGAGCTCATGTCAATCAACTATTGTGGGAGCGGCCTCTGTCGGTGTGACGGCACAATGACAGGCATCTGAGAACGGCTCGATTTGAAAAAGGGGATATTATTTTTACAGATTAATTAAAAACCACTGCATGGATTTTTATCATTATAGGGTAGATTTGTACATACACTGCCAACACACATTAATGTTCAAACAACATGAAAAAGTGAACTTAGCATCCGATGACCCCTTTAACATCCATCTGTAAAAATACTGTATGTTTTATGGAAATATTACAGTGTTTCAATCTCACTCAGTATGTCAATTGTCCAACACATAAGCAAGGTCATACATTAGACTTGGTTTGTACTACAGGTGTGGCTATTGACCAGCTTGAGTGCACTGATGTATCATGTATAAGTGACCATAAACTTATTACTTTTAGTGTGTTTCCATCTTCTCTGCAGACAACCAAGGACCATGTAATTTGCTTTAGAAAAATCAGAGATATTAACCTAGATACTTTTGTACATACTATTGGTGAATTAGCAGTTGTGACCTCCATTGACCAATGTAATGCTGCCCTTACATCTATTTTGGATAAGTTTGCCCCTGTGAAGAAACGTGTTGTTTCTTTTAAGAGGTCTTCTCCATGGTACACGCTTGAGCTTCGTGCGCTTAGGCAGTTGGTAGGTAGTTGGTAGGGAGCGACAATATAGGAAATCTGGCCTAACAGTTCACAAACTTATGTACGAACAACATCAGATTGAGTACCATAATTTGTTGAAAATTGCAAAAACAGAGTATTATTCAATGATTATTAGTAGTGGGGTTTCCAATCCACAAGCTTTGTTTAATACAATTAATAATCTAACCCAACCGATTTCTGAGGTTAATTGCCTCACCACAGAGCAGTGCAATGATTTTATTACATTTTTCTCATGTACAATTGAGAATATTTATAATACTATTGCATCTGTTTCTGCTTCATCTGAATTATTCGATCTGCACCCCTTAAATCCCCCTAGTTCTTTGTTTTCAAGTTTTACTGCTGTTAGCTCTGATTTTATTTCAAAATTGGTCTCAGCAATGAATTCTTCATCTTCTATACTTGATCCTTTTCCTACAAGTGTTTTGAAGAAGCTTTTGCTTGCCAGTTACTATCCCTCATATTAAAGCAATTGTCAACACTTCACTTGTTTCAGGGATTGTTCCCCTAGCTCTTAAAGTAGCAGCAGTTAAACCAGTTCTTGAAAAATTTGGGAGCGATACTAACGATATGTCAAATTATCTCAAACTTGCTGTTATTGCCAAGGTTCTTGAACCATTGGTAGCTGGTCAGCTACAAAATCATTTTTCTGCGAACAGACTACTAGAACCTTTCCAATCAGGATTTAGGTCTGGACACAGTACAGAGACTGCCCTTTTGAGAGTAATGAATGATCTCCTTGTTGCAGTAGATTCTGGGGTTTGTGGCATTTTGGTTTTGTTAGACCTCGGTGCTGCATTTGATACCATTTGTCACTCTATATTATTTGATAGATTACAAAAGTGGATTGGTCTTTCTGGTGTAGCTTTAAAATGGTTTGAATCATATCTTTTAGAACGCACTCAATTTGGCTATTCTGGTGCAAATAGATCTTTGACTGTTCCATTGCGTCAGGGTGTT
Organism: Cirrhinus mrigala; assembly: GCA_036247105.1. Classification (NCBI taxonomy): domain Eukaryota; kingdom Metazoa; phylum Chordata; class Actinopteri; order Cypriniformes; family Cyprinidae; genus Cirrhinus; species Cirrhinus mrigala. The sequence goes on along the minus strand of CM070016.1, from coordinate 250,158 downwards.
CCTCAGGGGCCGGTATTGGGTCCTATTCTTTTTAGTATTTATATGTTGCCTCTCGGGCAGATTATTCAAAAGTATGGTCTTGGGTTATTATTGTTATGCCGATGATACCCAGATTTACGTTAGTACTCAACCTGATGTTACATCAGTACTTTCAACTCTATCTGCTTGTCTAGTGGAAATACAGACCTGGATGAAACAGAACTTCCTACAGTTAAACTGTTCAAAAACTGAAGTTCTATTGATTGGCACTTCAACTGCTGTAAATAGATGTAGTAATTTTCAACTTACAGTGGATGATTGCCAGATTCTCCCTTCTGTGCAGGTGCGAAATTTGGGTGTGATTTTTTTTTTGATGTGCAGCTGACTTTTAACACTCATTTTAAGAATGTTACTAAAGTAGCCTTTTATCATCTCTGGAATATTGCACGTTTAAGACCATTTCTTTCTATGTCCGATGCAGAAAGGCTTATTCACGCCTTTATAACATCCAGACTTGATTATTATAATTCACTTTTTGCAGGGTTACCTGCAAATTTGATTAAGAGATTGCAATATGTGCAAAACTCAGCTGCTCGTGTTTTAACTTGCACACCATCCCGCAGTCATATTACTCCTGTGCTTTCTCAACTACACTGGCTTCCAGTCCAATCACACATTGATTTTAAAGTTCTTATCTTGGCTTATAAAGCAATACATGGACTGGCCCCAGAGTATATTTGTAATCTGGTTACAGTGTCCACACCATCTCAGCCTCTCCGGTCTGCTGGTTCTCTTACTTCGTACCAGCCTCACAGTAAACTCAAAACTATTGGTGGGAGGTCATTCTCTTGTATTGTCTCCAGGTTGTGGAATTCTCTGCCTTTTCCTATTAGGAATGCTCCATCTTTTGATTGTTTTAAGAAATTACTTAAAACTTATCTTTTTAGTGAAGCTTTTAAGCTGTAATATTACAATTGATGTTAATGTTATTGTATTCGTATTGTGATTTTATGGAATTGTGTTGGTTGGTTGTTTGTTTAATTCTGTTTTTTATTTTTGTAGCTTTATTATTTACTCTCTCTGCTTGGCTGCTGTCTTTGGCAAATTGGATTTACTTTACTGTTCGGCTGGCGTACGTTGTTACCACTGGGAACTCCTGGTTGACGGCCGGCTGCGAGCCCTCTCACCCCTCGATTCTACATCTATCGGACTGACTGTGAGGTGAGTTAACACTCTTCTCACTAGTCTTTCTACTGGCTTGCTGTCTGGTCGGGTAGCTTTCTTCTCTGTAAGCTTTTATTGATGTTGGGATGGTTGTGGTTCTGGAATGCGGCGTTGCTGTTTTTTCGGTTTTTCCATGGCTATCACCAACAAGTCAAATGCATTGGTACTTGCGTTGTCTCTGGTTCTCTTTACTACCATTGGACTACCTTCCAATATGGAATTTGGATACCTGCCTAGTGAACTCAGGGCGCTCGATAGGCACCTGCGCCTTGACTCTGTGACATATGAATATTGCCGCTCGCTCGGGATTATCTGACGTCCGCCTTTGGTTATTCCGTGCATCTGGACTAGAAACAGAACTTTGGTCAAATCAAAACGCCTACCAAGAGACTATCATCCATCGCTTGTCTATGTTAAAAAAGTCAGCCTCAATGGGCAACTTTGCTGGCAACACAGGAGTACTGTATAACCACTTTGCTCTTTTGAACTGTCGCTCCATCTCGGACAAGGGCCCCTACCTAAACAAACTAATTACGGATACCGACTTGGACATGTTATTTCTTACTAAGACTTGGCAAACACCTAATGATTTCATCCAACTTAATCTGCTTACACCGAATGGTTATCATTACTTGTCTAAGCCTTGTCTATCTGGTAAAGGAGGTGGCCTTGCAGTCATTTGTCGTTACTCTGTAACACTTACTCAGATGGATTTTCACTCTACTAATACTTTTGAATACATGGCTTTGAAAGTTGGATCAAACTGTCCCCTCACAATAATTTTGATTTATAGACCACCCAAACAGCAAAATGACTTTTTCTCAGAACTCAGCAAACTACTTACACTTGCTTGTGCATCATCAGCCCAGGTCATCTTACTTGGTGACTTTAACATCCATGTTGATGCACCCTGCTTTAATAGTACTCAGCTAAAGACTGTTCTGGACTGTTTTGATCTTCATCAGAATGTCAACTTCCCTACTCACACTTATGGTCATCTCTATCAGTGGACTGGCTACTCCTATTCCTGATCATAAGCTTATTACTTTTGACTTTACGATAACTTACCCAATGAAATACCCAAAACCATTTGTTATCGTTCAGTGCTATCAACGTTGATGCACTTACTGCCTCTATTGCTTCATCTGCTATTTCTGATGTATTAAATTTTACTTGTCCATCTAAGATGTATGATTTGTATCACTCTGCTATTGCTGTTGTTTTAGACGAGCATGCTCCAACTATAACTAGGTCTGTTCCGATGTCCCGCTCCGCTCCATGGTATAACGAGGAGCTTACGAGCTATGAAAGCCAAAATCAAACAATTTGAACACCTTTTTAGGAAAACGGGTTTAACTGTATACTATCAGGCATTTTCAGACCTTGTTAAGCACTACAAAACTGCCTTGGACACAGCTCATTATTCTTATATTTCCAAAGCTATTAGCATAACAAACAATGAGCCTAAATCACTTTTTAGCATGGTGAACCGGCTAGTTTAGCCTCCTACACAGAATGCCTCTTTACGAGAATCTGATGATCTATGCTTTTCTTTTTTACGCTACTTTCAGGGTAAACTGGATGCTTTATGTAGGACATTTGGTGCTACTAGCTCAGCCTGTTCAAACGCTGATAGCTTCTCCTTGACAAACCCCGCCTTAATTAATGAAATACAAAAATCCAACTCTTCTTCATGCCATGTTGACACTGCTCCAACGTTCCTTTTGAAACACTGTACCTCTGCCATTTCTGGTTCTATTTCACATCTTGTAAACATGTCTCTTATTTCTGCTACTGTTCCAGTTTTATTTAAAACTGCTGCTATCACTCCTATTCTTAAAAAGCCAACTCTGGACCCAGGTGACTACACTTAATTATTGCCCCATCTCCAACCTATCATTTGTTTCAAAAATCATAGAAAAGGTCGTTGCCACTCAGTTGCAGTCATTTCTAGCTCGCAACAGACACTTTGATAAATTTCAGTTAGGTTTTTGTTCGCAACGCAGTACTGAAACTTCTCTAGTAAGGGTTAGAAATGATCTGTTTTTTTTTTTCTGGTGAATCGGGGAACCTTTCCATACTCTTATTACTTGACCTTAGCTCAGCTTTTGACACTGTCTCTCATAAGCTACTACTCGTGTGCCTCTCAGAGATTGGCATCTCAGGAGCTGCGCTAGCCTGGTTTACCTCCTATTTGACGGACAGACAATATTACCTCACCATGCATAACTACACTGTCACTCTTAAACAGGGTGTGCCACAGGGCCCAGTTCTAGGGCCATTACTATTTATCATTTACATTATGCCCCTCAGACAAATTATTCGCAACTATGGTTTTTAGTACCACTGTTATGCAGATGATATTCAGATATATACTTCTTGCCGACCTGATTCCATTCACCAGACTGCTACATTATTGTCATGTGTCAATGAGCTAAAAACCTGGCTTAGTTCCAACTCTCTCAGCTTGAATTTGACAAAAACAAAAATTTTAAGTGTCGTTCCCCCAACTGTAACAAAAAACATAACTAATCCCCCCAGAATTGACCTTGAAGCTACATCAATTCTTCCAACTGCCACCGTCAAAAACTTGGGTATCATCCTTGACTCTCCACTAAATCTAGACGCTTATATTAGCAAACTCTTCAAAGTTGCATTTTTTTCAACTACGGCGTATTGCCAAACTCCATTCCCTCATGAGTCCAAAAGATGCTGAATCACTAGTACATGCATTTATCACATCTCGCCTTGACTACTGTAACACTCTTTTTTTTTTTTTTTTTTCTGGATTACCAGCATGCTTTGTCTCCCATGTGCAACTTATTCAAAATTCTGTTGCAAGAATGTTAATGTACACCAAACGGTCTGCTCATATCACTCCTATTCTTTTTAACCTCCACTGACTTCCTGTGTTTTCTCGTATCACTTATAAAATTCTTCCTCTTACCTTTAAGTAATTCCACAGTCTTGCACCTGCTTATCTCTCTGACCTACTTTCTCCATATATTCCTTATCTTTTACTTCAATCTTCTGGAGGGGAACTTTTTTGTGTTCCGAGATCTTGCCTTTCATCTATGGGAGGAAGATCTTTCTCTGTTATGGCTCCTAAACTTTGGAACTCATTGCCCCTGTGTCAATAACCACACTGCAAGAGAATCTGTTTAGCCAATATTATCTGTTTCTTTTTAACCTGTTATGGTTTAATGCTGTATCTGGCTGTTTGCTGTATTTGATTGTCTGTATTATTACTGTGGTTTTCAACTGTTTTGGACTTGGCAAATGTCTATTGTCCATCTATGTATGTATTCATTGCTTATATTGCTTTGTTATTGTGAAGAGCCCCTGAGCTTGGGAAAGGCGCTATACAAATTAAAAATTATTATTATTATTATTATTATTACTAAGCAGGGTGTTTCTACCAAGAGTCTGTTAAGGCAGTTCCTTTGAGCAAGTTCATGCAGAGCTGGCAGTAGACTCTGGGTAACAGTCCAAGGTCTAGTTTATTGTCCTAGGCACTTGGCCGTATCCCCTTAAAGGAATCTCTTCGTTTCTGATTCCAAGCTTTCAAGCTCTAACCTGGGTCCAGGAGGCCCGGCCCTTAACAGCTAAGTTACTGAGGTATGCAGCTCAGTGTCACATACACACACGGAGGAGACGAGAGGTGAGTAGCAAACCAAACCAGAGTTTTATTAACAGGGTTGTAAATCACAGAGATCAAGTTAAAACGGTAATAGGTGAATCTTAGCTGACTGTCCTTATATTGAGGAGTAGATGATAGTCCAGCAGGGAAAGCCACGCGGGAACCAGAGAGCACAAGAAAGTTCGACGAGGGGGAAAGCATGAGGTCAGGAGCTGTCCTCAGATGTGTGCACGGTAGACCCGACAAGGGGGGACTGAAGAGAGTGTCCTTATATAGGGCCTGGCTAACGAGGATCAGGTGCAGGTGATTAGAATTCAGGGGAAGATGAACGAGTGGGCGGTGCTACTGGTGACGTGGCAGGTGGAGGTGGCTGTGGTGAATGCCTGACACTCAGGCCTTTGGCCAAAAGGGATCATGTCACTGACAAGTTGGAAAAGTTGGTACTTAGTGCTCACCTTGGTGCTTGGCATGCACCCCCCTCAGTATGGCAGCGTGGGTATACCATTCCCCATAGCTACCGCTAGAGGACGCAGTTCGATGTTCCCTCGGAAGGGAACGTCTCAGGTTACGTATGTAATCATGGTTCCCTGAGAAGGGAATGAGACACTGCATCCTCTAGAAGCCTCGACGCAAGGTTCAGACGAAGAAGCAGATGACATGTTCCCCCGGCACAGTGGTCGCACCGGTAGTGACATCATAGGCTGTCGTCGGCCAATGTTTTTGTAGTTTTGAATGTATGTTTCATACACTGGTCACGGCGAAGGCGTTCCCCATAGGATCCAGTGTCTCATTCCCTTCTCAGGGATCTAAGGTTACATACATAACTTGAGACGTTCCACTTTAGCACAATCAAATATACTTCAATATATTGTTGTTCCAATTTAACATACTTTAAGTATACCCGTTTAGTATACCAAAAATTCAATTTTTGGTATACTAAATGGTATTTTTAATAAGTACATGAATATGTTAATGTATTTGTAGTATACTTAGCACAAAATAAATGTATTTCAAATACAGTTTAGTATATTTATTTTTCACTAGGGCTGACTTGTGTCAATCCTACTCCACTGGTATTACAGTTTTTCACATTTGATAAAACACTAAACCCCATACTCTAAACCAAATTCTCAATAGCCTAAACCAATTTTTCAAATAAATCACTCTTTGTGCAAAACCTTAAACAAGTTTAGGCAGTGTTAGTGACACTGTTTGCAGATCTCATGTAGATAACTGTTTGCAGATCTTTTTGCAAAACCCTAAACACATTCTCACTCACTAAGACACAATTTGCTCTCTGATGAACTTGTGATGCAAAACCCTAAACACAAGAAAGCAAAAGTTGCACAACTGCAACATGGCTGTCATTGTTTACACACAATAATTAAAAATTCTTCACACTTGTTTCTAAATATTTAAATATACAAAATATAAGGCAGTTCAAAGTGCACAGAAGACATGGGTGCATCTGTCAATCTGAGAGGTACAGAAAAGTGTGAAGTGTTGCATTTTCTGACAGAATTGGAAGGGAGCCAATATTTTTGCCATGACTGTGTGTATATAATGATATACAGTATATATAAAAGGAAAAATGCATGCACATATGTATGAGTATAGATAGATGATAGAAATAGTGTTGTCAAAAATATCGATATTTCGATAAATATCAATACTGAAATATCTGAACGGTACCATTACTAATTTCCCGAAGTATCGATATACCGATACTAGCCGAGCTGTCACTTTCACTTCTCCAAAGGCGCGTTGACAAACACCACACATGACCTCAGTGCCCGTGTCGTCTCATTCGTTCTGGTTAAATAGCATAAGTGAAGCGAATAGAAAGATGGCGAATGCGGCGCCCCCGCGACCGGCTTTGGTTGATAAAGAACACAGCATGAGTGCTATCTTCAAATATTTTGGATATAAAGCAAATGAACATGGAAAGCCGAAGGACACAAGCAAGCCAATATGCAAGAGTTGCTACAGAGCAGTGCTAACAAAAGGCGCTAACACCTCTAATTTAGCAAAGCACCTGAAAGACAAACACCCGGATCTATATAAAGAATTTCGAGAGGTTGGTAACTGTTCTCATTTTAACATTACTGAATCATTAACCAAGATGGCTTCCTTTGAAATATGTTTGATGATTGCGCCTGATGCGCCCGTGCCCGCACCAGATTTGCTGCCTGTTCATATGCAAGAGCATTTCAAGAGAGGCACGCTGAGTATTTAAATAAGAATTATTATTGATTACTAATTTTAATGAGTACATTATAACGCAAACAATACATTCAAATGTAAAGAATTAGATTTTTACAATCAGAAATTTCTTAAACAGGGTGAACCCCTCTAAACATTTGTCCAAGGATCCAGTAGGCGTTGCGGAGAGTCACGTTCAGATGTCTTTCTCCAGAGATTGCGGAGAGTCACGTCTTTTTAGCGTGGCTTTAGAGTATTTAAGCTTATATAAGTGTGCAGATCAGCTAGATCAGCTGAATCTGCTGTTAAAAATGAACCATCCATTTATCATATCATCATGCAAAACTAAGAATTAGAATAATTGTAAATGACGATCGGGTGCGGTTATCTAAATCGGAGAAAAATACAGGTGCGGGTGGGTGGCGGGCGGGTAATTTATTTGAAGCTGCAGATTCGGGTGACGTTTGAGCTCATCCGCGCATCTCTACTGAGGAATCTTAGACAAGTAAATACTTTAACTGTGGTCAAATGTAAATTAACTTGTGCTTATTTAACTTTATTCAAAAAATTATTACTTAAATTCTGCAATTTGTCTTTATGTCGATCCAGTGAGCAACTGAGCATTGTTTTCGCGTGTGATGCACGCACGTTTGCATGTGTGGATCGGTGATTATATGTGAATCCGGCATTAAAATCTGTTCATCAAATAATTTTAATGTATTAACCAGCATTTATGATTGATGAGCAATGCATTTGTTACAGTAATTTTAATCTTTGATAACGGTAGGTAATAAAAATACAACAGATCATGTTAGCTCTAGTCCAATGAAAAAATATTAACAGATAGAACTCTGGATTTTAATTAGTTTATGTATTAGTAAATGTCAGTTTAAATTAACTTTTAACTAAGATTAATAAATGTTTTGGAAGTATTTTTCATTGTTTATTCATGTTAACTAATGTTAACACATATCTATTCCCATTAGCTTAAGTTCTAAGATTAGTTAGATAGTTCAGTTAATTTTAACAGCGTGGTCTAAAACAAAACAAAACAAAAAAAAGTTTATTAAAGTTTGGCATTCTCTTGTAGCACCAGAACGAAGATGAGACTCGACCTGCAGCAAAAACAACACGCTCACAACCTACACTACCTACATGCTCACAGCTGTATTTGAACAGCAAAGAAAGTATGAAGCAAACTCAAATGAAGCTAAGAAGCTGAACAGAGCTGTAGCAATGTAGTACCTCAAGACATTTTTGTCTTCGGGAATGTAAAATATACCTCATTGTCATGTTCTAGATTTGTTATATTTATATTTATATAAAAAAAAAAAAAAAATTACCCCCTTAACATTGTTTTATTTCTCTGTGGTATCGAAAATGGTATCGAATATCGAAATTTTTCAAGGTATCGTATCGAAGTTAGAAATTCCAGTATCGTGACAACACTAGATAGAAATGTACACATATGTACACACACTGACACACACTGACACACACACACACACACACACATATATATATATATATATATATATATATATATGTATGCGTGTGTGTGTGTATACTCATACGTGTGTGTATTTTTCCTTTTTATTTTTTTGGTATATTCACCAAACTTAGGTGTGATTTTTCTTTTGAGTGTGTGTATGTTTATGTTTCTTTTTTATTGCAAAATAATTACTGTATACAGTAAACATTCTTTTTTGTTTTTTTGTAACTACTTGCACTAGGCACTGTGTTCTTAATCTGAAGTAGTGTCTAATGAATGATCTGTAGTGCGAATAGTATTGACTACTATGTGTATGATTTGAAAGCTTTGTTTGATTTTGAGTACAGATGAAATGGTTTTGAAGCGATTGTTTGATTTTGCCAGAAGAATCAGGGGTTCTGTGAATTTAGTTTGAATATTTGAATTTGTGTTTAAAGTTTTGAGAAAATGAGTGCTGGTTTCAAAAAATCTGTTTTCATTTTAGAAAAAACTGTATCAGACGAAACTGCAAAAATAATGATTTTCACTAGGCAATGGCTGCAGCGCCCATAATATTAGGCTGTCTATAGAAATAATCACCATATGAATAATGTACTGTTAGGAGTCATTTGGATGAGAGGAACACCCTAGTCAAATACAGACAGCATTATAAGAGTGCTGAATGTTCTTAGCATTTACCAGTAAATAAATGAGCCCTTTCACTATGGTACCCAAGACTACAGAAAACAGTGGCAGTGTTAGTATTTTTCAGTTTAATGGCAGGTGACTGTATGGGAAGTGTCTCAAGTGCAGTGTTTGAGTGGTTCATATCCTGAATATCATCATGGCACTGCTGCTATAGTGTCTGATGAAATGAGGGTGAAGGAGGATGGAACAGAAGGTATTGTAGCGGCATATTTGCGGTAAGCCGCTATCTTAGTAGGGGGCGAACAATAGACGCGTGAGTCCGTAGAATAACCTTTTCATTCTTTATTTCCATGAATTCGACAGTTGTGAAACAGCTTGATAGCTAAACACTAGCACAACACATGAACACCTGCCCCACGAACACACGGTCTGAAAATTGTCTCCGCTTCCCCTTGCTGACTCCACCTACCACCTAACATCTCTAAATCCGTGATTGTAGTGAAATAATAAAAGTCCTCATTCACAATTTCAAAAGACAAATACTCAAAATAAACAAATAATACACAAATAATAATCATCAACATAAACTAAATTATATTCAAATTATCAAATCAGTCCATTCAGTCCAAAAATGAAAATAGAAAAAGAAATGGCTCCAACAGGTATGAAAGATGGAATAATCACACAGGCTTTAACTGAATAGCGCTCGAACACAAACTCATGTCTCTTACACTGTCACATCTGTTGCAGTCCAAAACACAAACTCATAATTTAGAATTCTGTGACACTGAACACATCTCAAAAGCTCCCATAAAATGTATCATTAACGATAGCTTGATATTATACATCTTTTTCTCTCACTGCTTTCTTGCCAGTAATCCATTTCAAGATGAAGAATTCTTATCCTTTTCTGTCAGAACACTAATTAAAATCATACCCAAATGATGGGTAGAACAGAACACACAGAACAGAATGAAATGTTATCATTATATATTAAGTAAAATTATATGAAACTTGAGTAAACATAATAATACAATTGAAAACATAATGGCATAGATATGACAACAGAATACAACATAAAATGTTAATGATGTGATTTCAGTATTCATAAGGATTCATTTGTAAGTCTGTAAAATTGTCCATACGTAACTATTGTACATTTTAGGTGTCATCAAAATGTTATTTATTGTGTTTTAGTGCCTGAAAAAAATGTTAAAAGATAACCAGCCATGACTGTGACAAGTGTTACAACAGTTTGTCTGTTGCTCGGTCTTTATTTCTGGCATGTTACAGGGGATCCCTGCACATACTACAGTTTTGTTGGACTGACGTACCTTTTCTCCTACTTCCTCATACTAAACATCACACATGGACAAGGATAGACTGATTGTGGAAGGATAAAATCAGATCCCTTAAGTTTCACAAGGAAAACTATAAAAGGCACCCTGTCTGATGAAACATCATAGAGGTCTTTCAAATATGGGATATTGTTTCTAGTAGCTCTTCAGCTGCAGCTTGAGAGTCTGAGAGATCATTCAAAGAGAGAGAACTGGTGTGACTGGCACAAAACAATTTGGGCACAGTTACATTATGTGACGCTAACTCTGACTTTTATGATTTTAAGATATAGAGTATATACAACACATTCTTGCTCAGCATGACTAATTAGATGTAAATGCTAAATGATTGAAATAATACAGCCCATTGTGTTCAGTTATAATGAACCTGTTAATCTGCTATTCATATATATATATATATATATATATATATATATATATATATATATATATATATATATATATATATATATATATATATATATATATATATATATATACACACACACAGTACTGTACAAAAGTCTTAGACCACTAGTATTTTCACCAACAAAGAAAATGGTTTTAAGTCAGTTATTTCTATCTTTTGCTGTAGTGTGTCAGTAGGAAACATCAGTTTACATTTCTAAACATTCATTTTGCCATTAATTGTAATAATCCAGTGAGATTTTTGTTTGCACAAGGAGTCTGACAACAGCCAGTGCTCCACACAGAGATCTGATCTGACCATCATCCAGTCTGTCTGGAATGACATGAAGAAACAGAACAAACAGACAGACTAAATCCAGAAGAAATGTGGCAACATCTCCAAGTTGCTTTAAGAAACCTACCTGCAAAGTACTGTTAAATGTTTTAGGCACTTGTGTAAAAATGCTTTAAAATGAGGATGCTGTCAAAAATAATGCCATAAATAGATTTTATCAATTAATTTCTATTAACTAAATTAAATCAACATTTGGTAAACCATATTTGCGTGGAGCACTGGCTGTTGTCAGACTCCTTGTGCAAACAAAAATCTCACTGGATTATTACAATTAATGGCAAAATGAATGTTTAGAAATGTAAACTGATATTTCCTACTGACACACTACAGCAAAAGATAGAAATAACTGACTTAAAACCATTTTTTGTTGGTGAAAATACTAGTGGCCTAAGAGTAAGCCTTTTGCTAGGGAAAATAACTGTTCTGTACTCTCCCTGTTTCCCTTAAGTCTTCTATTAAGTTGCCTATAATAATCAGTCTATTTCTGTACAGAGGCAGTGCTTGGAGTGGTAGTACTGCTTGTTACTCTCAGTCCAAAGAATAGTTTGCTTTCCCTTTCAATACCAGATTTTTTCTGATTAGCCCAGTGCATACCAGTCTCATGGGGCTTAATGCGTTAACACAACAGGCTGATTACGGCTCAGGTCAGTTATGCAGATATAATTTTTAATATTCCTGGAGCACGTCAGTATGAAACACCCACATAACTCTTTTAAAACACAGCCATTACCAACAAAACACTATAGACCAGACCATCACAGAGCATCAAAGCTGATCATACATTTTGAGCAACATGACATTAGCAACTGATAATGTAGGAAAACGCAGAGAAATGTACATAATCAATTGCATGAAAGTACCAAAGCAATCGAATGAGAATGCAAAGCAAAAGAATGAGAATGAGAAACTGCTTTTATGATGTTTTACAAAGTACTACTGCTGTCCACATGGAAATTTATAATTATTCAAAAAATAAATGAATGAATATAAATAAATATAATATAATATAATATAATATAATATAATATAATATAATATAATATAATATAATATAATATAATATAATAATAGCACTGTCCAGACCTCCACTGGGGTAGGAAATACAGAGATTGGACCTACTGTAACTTTAATTAATCGACCTTGATATATACACTGTAACAACTAAGATATGTCATATATGAATATATTTTACTGACATAATCTAACAGAAATTTGCAGTCATTTTACAGATGAAAATCTCCATCATACTAAAGCATATTCCCAGAGGCCTCATACCAATTTAAAATGGAAGGGGCATTGCCCTGTCACATTTTAGAGCCAAATGGATTTTACATGCAACTTCCAAATGAAAAAAAAAAAAAAATAAATGAATAAAAATAAAGATAAATTTACATTTCATAATTTCATTTTATCATTTATTGTACTTTAAATAGAATCCATGTATACTAATGGACCTATTTTACTACCTATAGATAAAACAAAGTGTTATTTATGAGAAGCAATCTAGTTTATTTTTTTTAGTCTGACAAAGAAAACAGAACAGCCAACTGTTGTTTCACGTACACTCCAGAAGAATGACCTGCAAGAACAAATGGTCATTTATTCTAGGTGATTCATGTAGAACCAAGAGTTGTGAGTGGTTGGAGGAATACAAACAAAATTTTACAACATATAAATTTGTCAGCACAACACAACCGAAGAGTTTTAGCAACTTATGAGATCTAATGTATTATTATATATAATTATATAAATTGTATAAATTATTTAATACGATTAAATAGTGTAATAATTCACAATGTAAATTGTTCATTGTTCATTCGTGGTAGCTAATACATTAACTAATGTTGTTAACAAATAACACCAAAGTGTTACCATTAGGTTAATTCAGTTTTTTGATTTAACACTGAAAGCAAAGAGAGAGAGAGAAAGAGAGAGAAACCTTTTTTTATTTATTCAGAAGGGTTTGGCTTGATTTTTCATTTTTACATTAATTTTACCGTTCCACTGATTGATCAACCAAAGATCAAAAAGATCAAACTGTGCCATTCTTTCTTCACTTCTTCCTCAATTCTGTGCAACAGATATTTAGTTGTACATACTGGGGCAGTGGTTAGACAGGGCTTTCTTCTGCAAGGCATAGATTTGGCAACCTACACATGTCAGAGAAATATTAGGTATTTATTTTAAAAATATTATGCATCTTGTCTCTGCACCTGCAACTACCACTTAGCCCACATCTTTGGCACACTGTTCCAACTATCAAAATCCATGTGGCAAAGCTGCGTGACGCAATGGACAGTGTGGAACAACTGCATTCACACTGCAGTGAACCATAGACCAGTATTATAAATTATAAATAGAGCAACTCAGAAGCCACAAGAAATTAACGATGTATTTTGAACCTTTTACCAAAAATTATACTCTTCTGATCAGAACCCAGACAAAACAGAAATGACCATTTTTTTTTTTTTTTTTTTTTTACCAGAAGTACAATTGCCAATATTATCGAAACAGGCAAATGTATCAGACGCGCCCCTTACCCTGGAAGAACTGTATGAAGCATTAGACAAAATGCCAAATAACAAATCACCCGGACCTGATGGACTACCAGCTGAATTCTATAAACACTTCTGTTATTTATCAAAGTAGTTACAGAAATAAAATCCACATCTACAATACCAACACATATGAACACAGCTGTTATGACTCTCTTATTATTTTATCACCCGCTTTCATTAATAAACACAGATCTAAAAATGATCACTAAAGTCCTAGCTACCAGAATAGAAACAGTCATTCCAACTCATCATCATCAAACAGGTTTTATTAAACACAGGAATGCTTCAGACAATATTTGCAGATTAACTTTAGCCTTGCACAACAAAAACAAACTAAAACTATAATTGTATCACTTGATGCTGAAAAAGAATTTGACAAAATAAATTGGACTTTTCTATTCAACACTCTGCAAAGATTTGGCTTTAGAGAGTCGTTCATTCACTGGATAAAAATTTTATATACTTCACCCAGGGCCACAATGATCACAAATGGAATCAAAAAATTTCACACTTCATTGAGGGACCAGACAGGGATGCCCACTCTCTCCTTCTTTATTTGCCATTTTTATAGAGCCACTTGCAGCAGCAATATGACAAATCAGTAAAATTAAAGAAATACAAGACTTCAACACATAATACAAGATATGTCTCTATGCAGATTATTTATTATTATGTTTACTAGATCCCCACAAATTATAAGAAAAAAAACCCTTTAAAATAATTTATATTTTCTCCAAAACTTCGGATTATACAATAAACTGGAATAAATCAACCATACTTCCTCTTTCTGATGACACCTGGGATTCTACAGCCCACAATACTTCCCTCCCACTCCGCACCGGTAACATCACATATTTGGGTATTAACATCTCCCCCAAGCTGTCAGAGTTATTTAATCTTAACTGCACACCCCTTTTAAAGAAAATTACGGATGATTTCAAATGCTGGACTAATCTTCCACTATCACTTATTGGCCGCATTGCAACAGTTAAAATGAAAACTTTACCACAAATCAGCTACCTGTTCTCAATGCCTCCAACAACACCCACAGATAAATGGTTTAAATCACTCAGATTCAGTAACTTCACATTTTTATTGGAAAAACAAAACACCTAAAATATCTCTGGCAAAATTGCAGAAAACTAAGTCACAAGGTTGTCTAAAAGCTCCAAATTTTCAATACTACACTGTTAGACATTTCAGAGGGTTTTTCACAGTAACTAACTGGCAACACTGGTTTTTTACATGATACATAAAAATTTTAATGTATTAAACGTACTTAATAAAAACAACAAAATATATGCCAATATTTTCTTTCAAATAAGTAAATTTGCCGATTTTGTTTAAATAAAGGAGTGTAGAAATGAGTACACCCTAGATGTAATTCAGCGAATGTATAATATTCTAGTACTTAGTATGTCCTCCAGAGCTTTAAATACACTGCTTTGACCCTTCTTGGGCACTGAGTGTATACGTTCATGACAAATTTCCACATCTGTCCTGTTCAACTCCTGGAGGACGAGCTTAAATGCCCTGGTCTTTAATGGGGAGTTTTGCTCAACTCGTCTCTGCAGAATCCCCCACAGCTGCTCAAGAGTGTTAAGATTGAGTGAAAGACATGTCCACTGAAGGATTTTCACCTTGGAAGAATGAATATCTTCACTGTCATGTTGAAAAAATGCCCAATAATGCAGGGAATAAGGGGAGGGTAGCATCTGCAGTTTTAGTTTTTTGTATTACATCACACAGTGGTGTGTGAATTCATGACGGCACTGATAAAGCACAACTCCCTCACACCTTCAGCACTCATACATCCCCACATAAGAGCTTTACTACCACTGAACGTCACTGTGGGAACCAGGCACTTCTCACTGTACTCCTCTTCTAACAACACCAGAACATTTTTGGATGCTTTTGGATGCAAAATGATTGACGTGGTCTCTTGAGTACGAAGTCTGTATTTTGTAATTATGGGCCTTGGAAGAGGTTAAATGAGATCATTGTGCTTTGGCTACAGTAGGTAATTCTAGTGGTGACAACAACCATGCATGTCACTTCTGCAGGCTGCGTCATACTCTGAGAGATAAACAGTCACTCTTTTCATAGCTTTTGTCAGCTCTGAGACACTTGCATGGTATTTCTCCTGCTCTTTTTGTAGCAAAAAATCACTCATCACTAAATGAAAATTTAAAGTGAAAACCTGATTATTTCAGGAGCTTTGTCACAAGTCCATTGTTTTTGAATGTCAGTGCTACTTCTGCTATATTTTTACACTTAAAACAATAATTTGGTATTCCTCTTGTACCACTGTCCTCTTTTATGCTAAGAAATAAGTCACCTGCCAGTTCTCTCCCAAGTGGTTTCATTGTTGACAGCATTAAGTATGTGTATGATTCAGTAGGCTATAGAACACCTTTAACTCGCCTTTAAATTACTTGTCTTTAAATATTTTGGTTCAATATACTTACCTGTTGATCAAAAACAGCCTTAAACCTAGATTTTTTTGTTTGTTTGTTTGTTTGTTTTATTTAACTTTCAGGAGGGTGTACTCATGTACACCGCATTTTATCACTTTGATTTTGCTGAATAATTTTGACATTCTTCTTTGGTAATTGATCAGGGAGGCTTGTTGGAACATTATATCTCCAATGAACCCTAACATGTCTTCTAAGTAAAGAGTAATTGCTGAATTTGTTTAGTTTTAGAGGGGGTGTAATTATTTATGCTGTGCACTGTGTGTATATATATATATATATATATATATATATATATATATATATATATATATATATATATATACATATAAAATATATGGGTATATGTGTGTGTATATGATATATATCATGTGTCTATATTTGCACTTGATACTATTTCTTTATAAAAATATACATACAGACATACTGTCATTAACTGAACTGATATGTATATTATTATTATTATTACTAGTACTATTATCATTACATTTTGCAAGCAAAATAAAGTTGTACTGTATCACACTGTCGCTAATTTTTTTAAGTGAATATTTCACCCTGCAAAAGAAGCTAATGTCATTTGTTATAAGGTAACTTCTTATCTCTTTATTATTACTTTTATAATTATTATTCTTACCTGGTGGTTCACCTCTCACTTGCCAAACTTGTGCATTTGGAAAGAAGCCATATTTAAACCTAGCATTTGCTCATGGTAGATTACTCCATCTTGTTCTGATTGCACAGGGGAGGAGAGGTTAGGATGTAAGTGCTTCTTTATACGTCTTGTTTTACTTGTTTAGAGTTGTTACATTTGTAGTGGATTTTAATGGTACATGCTGTGGAGTTGAATGCTAGGTAGGTTTGTTTGCTTGTACTTCATTTGTTTTATAACTTGTACATCTTCCCCTAAAATGGCATATTCCAAAAATGGGCGGAGCCAAAACATATAAAAGAGCTTCAGGCAGCCAGAGGGGGAGAGTAGTGTGGATCCTGGCTTGTGTTTATTTTTTGGGCCTGTTCATAGGCATAGCCAAAATATATTGTTGCAATATTGTTGGAAAAGGACAATTTTTGCACACCTATGGAGTAACACATTTTTGCAGTTTGGGAAATAAAATCAGTTTTAATGGTACATTTTTGACCCTTGTCATCTCCTTTACATCGCTGGTCGCTGGCACATCCTAACAGAGATGTTTACATTGGCTTGTTGGGATATTTGTCAATTGACAACAAAGTTTCCCTTCTGAACTAGCGTAACTGCACAACTTGAACAAATTACATTAATTATAATTTAATTTCCTTCAATAAAAAAGGAAATTGAGTAAGATGGTGTAAAAGGTGTGTGGACATGGATTAGTAATGGCCCCTTGGTAGTTGCCCATCCCTGCTCTAGATATTTGCATTTGCATTTTAGTACTTTTTGTAAGCATGTCACTTGAGTAATTATGTGAGTTTGTCAGTAAATGCTGTGTTAGTGTTTGTGTCTCTGAGGTGCTGAACATGTTTAACTCATTGAATCAGTGACATCATAATGCTGTGTCAGTTTCTGTCCTGAGCTGCATGATAAACAACCTCTCAGAGGGACCCGTCAGGCTCTAGTGACCCCTGATGCACCAATGCTGCTGTGATCATCAAGTCTTACATCAGCATCAGCCTACAGCAAGAGACAGCAGCGGTTCTGGGCATGTGGCCAAAAGTGTGAATCTTACTGGTTGCAGTGCAATGGAAAAATGATTTGGATCTGTAGGATCTCTCCGCATCTGTATCTGTACAAATTGCAAACCTGTGCTCTCTGGGTCCACCGGACCATTTAGGCTCAAAGCCCGCATGGGGACAACTGCATTAATATAGTTTACATTTTGTGATGATATAAACAATTGAGTAGTTGAGATTATTAGTATGCAAGGTCAAAAAACACTTTAGTTTTCTCCAAAAATAGATTTAATTTTACCTAATTTCTAAATGATTTGTAAACGACTTGTGCGAAGCAGTTCGAAGAATCAGTCTCTCTAAACCCCTCCTTTCCATGAGCCCTCACTGCTGTGATTGGTCAGATGGCGCAGTCCTTTATGATTGGTTTACCACGTACAGCGCGTGCCGAAAACGAAACGCCCTTTGCCTTAACTGAATGACAAACCTGGATACTTGTCAATACATAGAAAAGATGGCATCGATTTTATCTTACCAATTCGAGCCGGAGTCTGACGATGAAACAGTTGAAGTGGCTGATCGACAAGTTAGCACGGACTACCGTGGAAAGTGCTCGCAATTTGCTTATGTAAGTGAACCGGGCACACCTCTATGTTGTAAACTTCAACATTGTATAATGCATTACACTGTGTAAAGTCGTGCGCCATCCTTTATCGTTACTCCAACTAATGAGACAGACAGACAGTCAAGCTGCATGAATCCCAATTTTTTAGACTACAATGGGCCAACAGTTGAACAGCAGAACTACAGAAGCGTGAGTTAGCCGGTTGGCAAGACATGTGCAGGGTTGTTACACAACATAACATACACAACTACGTATTTTGAAAGATCGCTAGAAAATACAATCATCAATTATTAATCATACTTATAGATAGAGGTTCAGAGGAGCAAGCCGGTCCAAATAAACTGGGCACTGATCTATCTTTTAAGAGCAAGAGTTTGGTGAATCCCGCGTTGTACTCCCCGAGATTGGAAAAGCAGTCGTCAGTAAAATGACGGGAACATAACACAAGATTGGAATTGTACTGCTGAGGTGTTGTTGAAAAAATTATTCTTTACCACTGATTCTTTATAGATTCATCTTTTGGAAGTGAATATAAAACAAATTTACTCTCACAGCATAGGATACAGCGTCTTCTCAACATGACGTAAACCACATGGAAATTTTACTGTGTTTGTGGGGGGGGCAAGTTGTTCACAACGTAGAACGTGGGCGGACATTATGCAACTGTGTTACTTCCTGACGACTTGTTCAAGCGATTGTGAACCGACTCTTTTTTTTTTTTTTGATAGACAATATTTATCGTGCACTGTCGACTTCACAACTTTGCAGTTTATGTTCACATACAGCTACATGACACACTGCATGAAAGGTCATATTTGAAAAGGCATAACAGGAGCACTTTAACACAGGCATTAAAAAATGTATCATGTTTCATTCAATAACTTCATGACGTGTGGATTTTTGGCCAGATTTTTACATAGAACTGCCATCCTAAGCCTACAGCCTGACGGCAGCAACTCTAACGCTTAACAGAGTGGATGCTTCTGATCTAGAATTATTTTCTCAGCTTTCCTAAGAGATCTGGTTTTGTAAATTTGTTCTAAGCCTACTGGAATTATCAATCTATTAGTGCACTGCTGTTTTAAGGCCAAATCATGACATACACTCTTAAAAATAAAGATGCTTTAAAAGGTTCTTCCCAGCGATGCCATAGAAGAACCATTTTTGGTTCCACCAAGAACCATTCAGTCAAAGGTTCTTTAAAGAACCATCTCTTTCTTACCTTTTAATAATCTAAAGCAGCGTTTCTCAACTCCAGTCCTCCTGTTCCGATTGACATGATCCCTAGACAGTGTTCATTGCTCCCTAATCCCTGAGCAGAGGAAATCCGTTGAAGTTTACTTCACTTCGGAACGTTCCTTCATGGATTTGCACTGCGCCGCTGCTTGCAGCGTCTTCACACACAGACGAAACTTACTAGAGAAGTGTGAAATGTGACATCATATACCTCTGTAAATAAATACAATTTAAATTCACGTCTCGCACTCTTTAATGCCCATATACACTCGTTTCAAACTAGAATCATGGTGGAATATCCGGTGACGTCCACTTCGCAGGGCACTTCACGGTTGAATAGAACTACTGCCGTTCGTAACAAGAGATACATAAAAAATATGCAGAGCGGCGGGGGGCGCGAGGACTGATGTTGGGAAACGCTGATCTAAAGAACCGCTGATCGAAAGATCGCCACAAAGAAACTTTTGTGAAACAAAGGTTTTTCAGATGTTAAAGGTTCTTTAAGGAACCATTTAGACAAAAAAAGTTCTTCTATGGCATCGTGTACCTCAACTCAAATCTTTTCCTTATCCTTTATAGTATGTGCATAAATGTGTAACATAACTGCAACTTTTGAAAAGGCACTTTGAGCTTTATTTACCACTTTTTACCAAATTTTTTCAAATAAAAAATATGACAGAAACAGAAGTACAGTGGAATGGATTTCTGAATGACATCTTTTTATCATTAAAAAATAAAAAATAAATGTATATGTGACACCTATAAATACAATGTCACAAGTGTAAAGAAGTTATGTTTCAAATTTGAATATGATTTTAACAACAACAGCAAAAAAACGCAAATGCAGATTACATATATGTCACAATAGGCATGTAGGTCTGCTGCACAGACCAATCAGTGAGAGTTGCCGGAACTGAGAGCAGAGACTTCAAGTCAGACACTCAAGGCAGAAGTTCTCGGTAGTGACACTCGCACCTTGTTTGCTTATTCTATCACAGATAAAGTGAATGAAATGCAATATTTGTCAAATACACAAACGTTTTCATTAAAGGAACACTCCACTTTTTTTTGTTAATAGCTTAGCATAGATTATTGAATCAGATTAGAGCGTTCTAATCTGATTCAATGATCTATGCTAAACTATCAGCAAAAAAAGTGGAGTGTTCCTTTAAGCAACAGAAACACTTGTCATATACTGCTTAATACAACGGCATCTGTTCAGGAATAAAGTTCAACATATACTATACAACATATACTATTCAAATACCATAAAGTGGGTCTATATATATTTTCATCAGTGTCTTTTGATCAGTGTGACTCAATATAACATTGCGACTACTGTTATAAAAACACAGATTTGCATGCATTATTAGAACTAAAGGTGTCAAAATAAACCACATCCACATTGTCTTGTGGTGAATTTGGCCAATCGTAATTCGTGAAACAGTTATGTTGTCACCAGCACTCCTTCAGTGGCTCTGAGTCAGCTGACTACTCTCAAAATGCTCTTGTGGTACTTTGATGCTACACGTCACAGTGATGTGTTTTCCACCAGCTGGCAACCCGGGGTGTCAAAATACTTTTGGGTAAATTGGCAGTGGGCATCACAGTGCAAAACAAAAACAGAAATTCCAACACGAAACGCACATCAAAGTAGAATGGCAGCTGTAGCCTTGTTTTTATGAGAAACAAGTATTGTGAACTTAGCATGTTTCCTAAATATCTACAAACGTATTATTAGGGATGTGACGAGATCTCGTGAGATCTGATGTGTCTCGTGAGACCAGTCGGATCTCGTGAGATCTCGTGACGATATCCTCCAAACATATTGCAGTTTACTTAGAGCTGCATGATTAGTCCTTAAAAGATTGAGATGTCATTTAAACACCCACGCGATCTTATTCCTGAATGACAACGATTTAGCTGTCTATTACGACTGTTTCACATCGGCAGTGTCAGTGGAGCGTGAGAAGCACGTTTTATTGCTGCCCATGTTAATGAATCAGAATCAGGTCGGCCATCATTACGCATGTTTAGAAGTCTATGGCAAACCACCAATATTAAAGAAAGGTACAACTATTCCATCAACACAGTACAACACTTAAGTGTGTACATGCAGAGTGTTGGATGAAGCGACAGATGGAAGACCAGAATCCGACAACTGATTTAGAAAAGACTACATCACAATGGTGCACGTAAAACAAATATGAACCTGACCAGCACATATTTATGCCCATAATGAAAAAAAATATAATGTGATGAATGTGATAATGTGATTTTTTATTTTTTTATTTTTATTATTTTTTTTTTTTTAATCAATCTGAAGCACAACAGCAAATATAATAAGAGGTTAAGAGAATCTTGAACAATACAGACACAAAGCATAAGCACTTAAAATCACAATTCAACCCAAATACCAGAGAAGGATGTTAACTGCCATTACCTCATATGACCAGACACACTGGGTCCCTCCAAAACGCCTGACGCAGCGTCCTATCTCCACGTCTTCATGTGTCGTGTACATCTCGCTAAGACAGGACCCGATGTGTGGCACCATCCTGCGAAGAACTTCCCGGCTAAAGATCATCCCTGGACCACCCATGCAGAAGTTCTCTCCAGGCTCCAGGGCCAGTTTACCCAGCTCCTCTGTTGTACCAAGACCTGTCTGACCCAGATAGAGTGGTTTACTGCTGTTAAGAGAGCGAAGAAATGATTCCAACTTCTCACCTACAGGAAGCAGAGCCATCAGAGAAAACAATGAGATTAAGAGAAACTACGATAAATCTTGCCATTAATGTCAATTCTGTATGGCAAGTAATTGATGAATGTGCTCATACTACACTTAAAACCTATACTATTTTTTAGCAAGTGCAATATACAATATAGGCAGTCTTAGTATTATGAAAAAAATATGAAAGGTTACCTCACCTGTTTCATGTAAAATAATTGGCTGCTGATATTGATTTATAATAAAAGTACTGTTAATATCTTTGTGTAAAATCATTTTAATGAGGTGAAAAAACAACTGACTTCACCAAATGTGTTGACTGACCAATGTATGTGTTGACAGACATGTTAATTTTATTTTATCCTTCAATTCTCCCCTAGTGGAAAAAAAAAAACAAACTAACTAAAAATGTATTTGAAATACATGTATTTCTACAAATACATTTACACATTTATGTGCTTAATAAAAATACCCTGCAATAGCACTTTTGGTATACTAAACAACTATTTTTGTGCTTAATGCACTTTAATTTTGTGAAAGTATTGCTGAGGTCCAGTTAAAGGTATACTTAAGTATATTTGATTATGCTGAAGTGGAACTATTGTTAACTATTGCTATTATTATGTATAATTCAGCTGCACTTACATATCTTGCATTTAAAGACTGATATTATACAGAGATCTCACAATCCTTATTACTAGTGATAAAACACATTTTACGCATGATATTAAGAAATGTGCATTGTGCAATAAAGAAATACTCCAAATAAAGTTTCATTATAATTTTATATCAGTAAATCTTAAGTCATGTCAAGATAATATGTTATGTTATGGATTGAAGTATACTTAGTATGAAATAAATGTATTTTAAATAAATTATTTATTAGTTTTTTTTTTTTGTTTTTTTGTTTACTAAGTAAACAGTAAAAAACAGTGTTAAATTATTCAAATTGTTAAGTGTTTATAGTTATAAAGTGTACTGTTACTGAATCGAATGAGAATCATCAAAAAAAAAAAAAAAAGTCTGGATGCATTACAGTAATAAGTAATTGGGGGGAACCTCAACTGTCAAGAAAACAGTGTCACAATGCAAACAAACAAACCGCTCCTACAATAGGTTTCCAAAAGTTTGTACTTTCTCTAATTTTCCAGAAAAAGGCTTTTTTACTTATTGCTAATATTTCGAAGGCTGTTGGTCATAGAAATGTTTTTCAAGCTTAAATATTTATCAAAATGCTTCAACAAGGTCTCCTTTTTAATGTTGCCCTTCATATTCATATTAGAATTTATTGGAGAGCACTTTTCTACTGATGCTTTTTTTGTATCGTCTTCCTCAGGGATCCATTTTGACTCCCATCCTTGTTCATTTATACATGCTCCCACTTGGTTTTGTCTTTAGAAAATGGGCTGTCATTCCATTGTTATGCTGATGACACCCAAGATTATCTGTCTTTAAAGGATTAGTTCACTTCCAGAACAAAAATGCATACTCTGTGCACTCCAGTTCAAGACAGTTAGGGTATGTCGAAAAACTCTCATCTCATTTTCTCCTCCAACTTCAAAATCTTCCTACATGGCATAATGTAAACACCTTTTTTTTTGCACATCGCCAGCTAGACGAGATGAGCATTTAAGGTTAAAAAGTACATAAATTGTATTTTTTTTTTTTTTAGAAAATAACCAATCATTTTGCTAGTTTAGAACCTTCTTCCTTGGCTGGGATCATTTAGAGCCCTTTGAAGCTGCATTTAAACTGCATTTTGGAAGTTCAAACTCACGGGCACCACAGAAGTCCACTATATGGAGAAAATTCCTGAAATGTTTCTTCAAAAGACATAATTTCTTTACGATTGAAGAAAGAAAGACATGAACATCTTAGATGACAAAGGGGCGAGTAAATTATCTGTACATTTTTGGTCTGGAAGTGAACAAATTTTTTTAAAACAAAATTTCAAAATGCGGCAGTCAGACTCCTGACTGGTGCTCGAAAACAGGACCAAATCACTCCTATTTTATGATCCCAGCGCTGGTTGCCAGTGCACCACAGAGCTAATTTTAAAATATTACTTCCTGTTTACAAATCTTTAAATGGTATGGCTCCATCATACCACTCTGACTTACTGATTGAGCATCATCCAACCAGATGATGTTGGTTATTCCAAGGTCGAAGTACAAGTGTAGAGGTGACCATGCATTTTCTGTATCTGCCCACAGACTATTTGTTTGATGATAAGGTATACAACCTATGTTGAAGCTTTCCTGCCTTGTATTTTATTGTTTTATTGTTCTAATTTCTTTATTAACATGTTTTTTGTTTTCATTCATTTTGTTGTAAAGCATACTGAACAACCTGGGTTGTATTTGATGATGCTATATAAATAAAATTACGATTGTCATTGCTATATTATTCACCTCTAATGTAGACATCGTCATCAGCCCTCATAAACCACTCATATTTATCCAAATAATGGTCGTGCATGTACTTCAGCATCATGAAAGATTTCTTCTGCGGAGGGTATGAATCATCCACTCCTGTTAATGGGATGACAGGCATTGGAATAGGCAGGGGCACCTTCTCAGAGCCCTCACTGGAGAAGAACTCCACCCGCCCAGGGATGCTGGGAGTCCACGTCCTGTAGGCAGCCACAGCCCTGGAGGCCAGATACTTCTGAGCTGTCATTACCCCCACATACAAGAAGCTAGCTGTAGGTACAGGACCCGCTCCATCACTACTGTTCCCTGTCCTATAAAGCTCCTCTTCACCTTCATCACTGCCTTCCTGGCTGGAGAAGAGTGGCTGCAGATGCCTGTGTCTGTCAGTGGTAGATGAAGTACTGTGGGCGGTGTCTGAAACTTTAGCCTGAGCCCTGCCGTTACTGTAGTATGTACACACTGAAGACTTTCTGTTCTTCACACTGATCTCCACAACTCTAGGCACAAAAAGCCACGATGCGGCTGTGAAGCCAAGAAAAACCCCCACAACGACGCTCACCAACGGTCTTCTGGACCTGAGGGCCATCGCACAGTCGGTACAGCTGATCACTCACACACAACAACCCCCTCAAACAGATATGTGCATGCTGGAGTCAAATGACCGACGACTGTGATTATCTAACATCTGCAAAGTGCGTTCGCGTACATGCAGCGCGACCTGAAGGTGATTGTTGTCCCGTTATACGCAAGGTAAACATATTTCAAATGTATCGATCACAATATTTATCGGTTAAAACTCATCCAAATGTAGATATTGCAGCTCTCTGGTCACTTCTGTCTTGTCCATGAAGAAAGCTGTTTCGGTAGCTGCCCAAGGGCGCTTACAATCCACATTTCTGAAGTGAAACCGCGTCACACTGAAACGTCTATAAAGTTGACGCTTCCTTTTCCATGCAATGAAGACTCGCGTTGTGCCGTACTCCACTGAAGGCACTGCTTCCTTACCTCACTACAAAGATACACTCCATTCACATAACCCTTCTCCTTATTCAGTCGATTTAGTCTCCATAGACTCGCCATTTTCCTCACAGTTTGACGTGAGAAAACAGAACTTTTCCCCCTTGTCTTTCAAGCATTCTAGTTTCTCTGGGTTTAAGCCCCTGGGCGCACTGATGTAACGGGACAAACGCTCTTTGCTTCGCCCCAGTCACGGGGCGGAGCGAAGCAGCTGCGCTTTCTCTTTTCAAACTGACGTTTGCAGGAAAATCTAAACAAGGCAGGAATGTCACTGCTCTGAACTTCGTCGGTGTAGACTCCGAATATCTGATATAAACATAGGCTATATACACTTAATAATCCAAACCATTTCCTGGTCGCCCAACAGCAATAAACATTTTGAACATGCTCTCTTAACCTTATAGATACAGCCCTTGTGACATTTTGACAATATTTAATTAATTTTACAATTTTAATATATATGTGCATGCTTTACCTTACCTGATACAACTAACCTAGGAAGATTCAAAATTGTTTGACATTCAGCATCAGGTTTGTTTCAGAATCAAAATTACACTGCAGCACTGGAGTGCTGATAGCATTAGCAGAGAAGATTTAAAATGAGATCATGCTTTTTAAAGCTGTAAAATTACATCCACAAAAGCAGATAGAGGTCAAGCTGGTAGTTATTAAAGCTGTCAGAAATAGCAGAGCAGTGGTTTGCTCAAGATAATTACTCACAGTACTCTACAGTTAACATGACAGCTCAGCCATTCATGGTGTTGCTGCTTTACAGGGAGGAGTCAAAACTCAAAAGTTTAACAAGAAGCAATTCACATGAACTCACACAGACAGACATATATGACACAAAATAAAATGAATTCTTCAAGCTGGTGAAGATTTCAAAAAAGCTTGTAGGGAAACAAAGATATGTTAATGTTTAAACCAGTATTTCAAATGATTTTTCAAAATAGTTTTTATTATACTAGCCTATATTGACAAAAAGTTGATAATGAATGCTCAAATTTCTGTATGTTTTTTTGTATTATGACTCCTCCTAGTGGTGATATTTGGGCACTTTTGATCCCCTGGAAAAAAATCATACCGTTTTTTTATTTGGTTTGGTACTATTTTCATATGTAAGGTATACATTTTCAAAGTTCTTAGCACAAAAATTCAAACTGATCACACTTCTATAACCGCTACTCATTTATTCAAAACCTGGTGTGATGAAGGTATGACATGGCCATAAGGTTTTGTGCTAGAACTGAATTTACTGGCAATGCAGTAAATGTCCTTACTGTGCCATATGACTTAATTTATACTCTAGCTGAACTTTTCAGATGAAGGGTGAGTTATAATAATGTGCAGTCTTTACCATGGTAATGCTTCTATATACAGTATCACATGGCATAATGTAAAAGGCTGTATTCGAAGCCAGTTGTCTTCCTTTCTTCTGATAATGTACATTTCTGATCAATCTCTGATCAGTCCATCTCCCTTGTGTCTTGTTGTATGTTCAAAAATAGCAAAACACAATTTACAAATTTACAAATGAGAACATCCAAAAAGAGGTTTTAGGTGATTTTGTCAAGTTTTGCTTACTTTTAGGAACCAATTTGTCCCCAAAATATGGTTAATCCATTCCCTCGTAGGTACACACACACACAGTTTTCCTATCATTATGGTGACATTCCATGGGAGTAATGAGTTTATTCTGTATCACCCTACACTAACCCTACTCATAAACCTACCCTTATGACATTCTCATAGGGCCCAGAAAAAGGGGACATTTTGTCCCCATAAAATAGGGTTTACTGTACCTGAACCACACACACACACTTACACACACCTAGAAAATAATTTATACATATATACTTTAGAAATTATATCTATTGAGTCTATATCTATGGATATCTGTACACCAAATGATTCTTTAACCATTAATATGAGTTTGATTGAAAAATAGAAAAATGTATAACAATGAATGAGAAAACATGCAAATCAAAAGTTTGACAGTAAGAGCTTTATGAAAGGCAGTGTGAATGAAACATTTGTATAGATGAAACAATTGTTTTGTGTAGTGAAAAGGATACATTGTGATTGTGTGTATTGTATTGTATTGTAAGACAACTGAAAATATACTGAAATGTTTGAAAAAAAGTGCACTTTTGATGATCTGTTGTGATATTAGTACTAAGGGTTTTGAAAATGGAACAGCTTGTGAAAATTGTACCAAAGCAAATAAAAAAACTAAGAATTACACTATCCTCTCTGCAGAAAATAAATAAATAAATAAAGATATGAAACATAAACTATTTATTAAACAAAATATGGATAAGGTGACAAATCACAGGTCACATTATACAAATGTAAAGTAGTAGCTAACCCAATAGCTAACATGAAATAACACTAAACAACACATTACATGTTTTTTTTTATTTGTTTTGGTACTTTTTTCACAAGTAAGTTATATATTTTAAAAACTCTTAGTACAAAAATCCAAACTAATCATACTTGTAACATCGCTAGTCATTTTTTTCAAAACCTGATCTCATGCTTTCATTACAGTTGCAGTTACAGTTTCATTACATATTTTCATCCACACAATCATCGTTTCAAAACATAAGATTATTGTAATATATATTGAGAACATTTCATTTGCAGTTTTCCTCAATCAGTTTGACACATTTCTCCAAACACAGGGCACTGTTCTCAAAACAGTTAATGTAACAGGGTCAGTGACTGATCTGGAGTCGTTGGAGTGACCCGAGGAGGACCCGGAACCGGAAGTGGAGGTCCCAGGTACGGAATTGTGGGAAATGTAGTGTGTCAAAAGTCCGGTGATGGTTCCCGCTGACGGCGGTCGGAGGGAGCCACAGAGACCGCGTTTGTGACAGAGCCCCCCCCCCGCGAGCGACTCCTGGCACGAAGAGGGACCCGACGCCGGGGTCTACCCCTCCCATGGGGAGCTGGTCGATCCGGGTGTGCCGCATGGAAGTCGATGGTGAGCGAGGGGTCAAGGATATCCCCAGCGGCGACCCAGGATCTTTCCTCAGGGCCGAAGCCCTCCCAATTGACCAGATATTGGAGGTGACCTCTCCGGCGCCGGGAGTCCAGGATCATGTTGACCCGATAAGCCTCCTCGCCGTCGATGATGATGGGGGGAGGTCCCTGAGACGCGGTCTCGTCTAGGTCCTCCGCTCCTTCCGGATCGCCAGCGGGCTTCAACAGAGAAACATGGAACGTGGGTGAGACACGGTATTCAGCTGGCAGATCTAAGCGAAATGATACTGGAGTGACTTGCCTGAGTATCTTAAAGGGACCCACGTACCTGGGACTGAGCTTCTTGGAAGGCAGGCGTAATCGAAGGTCCCGGATCGACAGCCACACCCATTGTCCGGGTTCGTGCAGGGGCTTGGGTCGGCACCTGCGGTTGGCCTGGGTCTCAGTGCGACGTATGGCAGTCTGGAGGTGGACGTGGGCCTGATTCCAGGTCTCCTCGCTCTGTTGGAACCAGGAGTCGACCGCTGGGAGTTCCGAAGGTTCTCCTGACCAGGGGAACAGGGGCGGCTGGAAGCCTAGCACACACTGGAAAGGGGTGAGATGAGTCGAAGGTTTGCGCAGTGAGTTCTGCGCATATTCTGCCCAAAACAGGTAACGGCTCCAGTTCTCCTGACGGTGATGGCAGTAGGAGCGGAGGAAGCGGGTCAACTCCTGGTTCAGTCTCTCTGCTTGACCATTGGCCTGGGGGTGGTATCCCGATGTTAGGCTTACGTTGACCCCCAGGAGGCGGAAGAAACTGGACCAGAGACGGGAGGAGAACTGGGGTCCCCGGTCGGACACGATGTTCTCAGGTAGACCGTAGAATCTGAAGACCCAATTACAGAGTAGCTCGGCCGTCTCCATAGCAGTGGGAAGCTTGGCGAGGGGAAGCTTGGCGAGGGGAATCAGGCGGCAGCCCTTGGAGAAATGGTCAACTATGGTGAGGATGGTGGTGTATCCACTGGAGGGGGGAAGATCAGTTATAAAGTCCACTGCAATGTGGGACCAAGGACGCTGTGGTATGGGTAAAGGCTGGAGTAGGCCGGCGGGCAGGCGGTGTGGAACCTTGGTTTGGTTGCATACAGTACATTGCTTGACGAACTTGACAGTGTCGGCACGCTGGTTAGGCCACCAGTAGCGGTTGTTGAGCAGGTGCAGAGTGGCCTTGATTCCCGGATGACCTGAGCTGGGTACGGAGTGGACCTCGGCCAGGACCCGGGGTCGAAGAGAAAGAGGGACCTAAATGAGGTTATCAGGACAGTCGGCTGGAGTGGGATCCTGGGCTTGAGCCTCGGTTATCTCGGTAGTAATATCCCACCTGACGGGTGCCACAATCATGGAAGAGGGCAGGATGGTCTCAGAGAAGTTGGCGGGAAGGTCGGGCTCGTGCATGCGAGAGAGCGCGTCTGCCTTCGTGTTTTGAGAACCTGGGCAGTATGAGACGACGAAGTCGAAACGGGTGAAAAACAGGGCCCATCGAGCCTGGCGGTGGTTGAGCAGTTTGGCTGAGCGGAGGTATTCCAGGCTTTTATGATCTGTAAGGACGGTGAATGGGTGCTTGGCGCCCTCGAGCCAGTGTCGCCACTCCTCTAGAGCCAGCTTGATAGCCAAGAGCTCACGGTTGCCAACGTCATAGTTTCTCTCTGCCGGACTCAGTTTGTGGGAGAAGTAGGCGCAAGGGAACATCTTGGCGGGCTCGCCCTGTTGCTGCGAGAGCACCGCTCCGACACCAGTGCTGGAAGCATCTACCTCTACGCTGAAAGGTCTGAAAGGTCTACGCTGAAACCTCACAATTATGTTCCTTCTTACAGAAGAATGATATCTGTGAGGATTACCAGTCGGGATTTAGAACGTACTATATTACTGAGACTGAGGCTGTGAGTTACAAATGACCTGCTCTTATCATCCAATCGTGGTTTTATCTCTCTATTAGTGCTACTGGATTTTAGCGCTGTGTTTGACACTATTGACCACAACATTCTTTTGAGTAGACTCGAAAGTTATGTTGGCATTAGTGGTAGTGCTTTGGCATGGTTCATATTCGTACTTATCTGACCACCATCAATTCGTGGCAGT
This sequence comes from Cirrhinus mrigala, assembly GCA_036247105.1. Taxonomy (NCBI): domain Eukaryota; kingdom Metazoa; phylum Chordata; class Actinopteri; order Cypriniformes; family Cyprinidae; genus Cirrhinus; species Cirrhinus mrigala. The sequence continues at coordinate 219,077 of CM070016.1, read as the reverse complement.
GAATGAAGAGGTATCATATCGATCACAAGTGCAGTATGGAGTACCTCAAGGCTCAGTACTAGGGCCATTACTTTTTACGCTTTACATGTTACCCTTGGGAGATATCATCAGGAAACATGGTGTTAGCTTTCATTATGCTGATGATACCCAGCTCTATATTTCTTCGCGGCCCGGCAAAACATACCAATCTGAAAATGTGTAGGACGGAATGTGTAGTTGATATAAAAAATACTTTGGGTAACACTTTATAATAACGTTCTGTTGTAAGTCATCTATAATTGATTAGTTAATGATGAACTAATTATTTCCAAAACATAACTATATGTTCATAAATGATTAGAATTTTTCTGAAATGCCAAAACACATTTTTCTGAACCATCACTCATTTTCTCAAAACCTTAAACACAAATCCAAATGTTCAAACTAAATTCACAAAACCCCTGACTCTTCTGGCAAAATCAAACAAAAATCGCTTCAAAACCATTTCACCTGTACTTCAACAAAGCTTTCAAATCATACACATATTAGTCAATAATATATGCACTACAGATCATTCATTAAACACTACATCAAAAATGGAGAACAAAAAAAGAGAGAATGTTTACTGTATATAGTAATTATTTTGCAATAAAAAAGATACATAAACATACACACTCAAAAAACATACACACACTCAAAAGAAATCACACCTAAGTTTGGTGAATATACAAAAACAAACAAACAAACAAAAAACACACACATGTATGAGTATATATATATATATATACACACACAGGTGCTGGTCATATAATTAGAATATCTTCAAAAAGTTGATTTATTTCACTCAGGAAGTGAAACTTGTATAATGTATACATTCATTCCACACAGACTGATATATTTCAAGTGTTTATTTCTTTTAATTTTGATGATTATAACTGACAACTAATGAAAACCCCAAATTCAGTATCTCAGAAAATTAGAATATTGCTTAAGGGTCTGGCATATCGCATCTTCCTCTTCACAATACCCCATAGATTTTCTATGGGGTTAAGGTCAGGCGAGTTTACTGGCCAATTAAAACAGGGATACCATGGTCCTTAAACCAGGTACTGGCAGCTTTGGCACTGTGTGCAGGTGCCAAGTCCTGTTGGAAAATGAAATCTGCATCTCCATAATGTTAGTCAGCAGCAGGAAGCATGAAGTGCTCTAAAACGTCCTGGTATACGGCTGCATTGACCTTGGACCTCAGAAAACACAGTGGACCAACACCAGCAGATGACATGGCACCCCGAACCATCACTGACTGTGGAAACTTTACACTGGACCTCAAGCAATGTGGATTCTGTGCCTCTCCTCTCTTCCTCCAGACTCTGGGACCCTGATTTCCAAAGGAAATGCAAAATTTACTTTAATCAGAGAACATAACTTTGGACCACTCAGCAGCAGTCCAGTCCTTTTTGTCTTTAGCCCAGGCGAGATGCTTCTGACGCCGTCTGTTGTTCAAGAGTGGCTTGACACAAGGAATGCGACAGCTGAAACCCATGTCTTGCATACGTCTGTGCGTAGTGGTTCTTGAAGCACTGACTCCAGCTGCAGTCCACTCTTTGTGAATCTCCCCCACATTTTTGAATGGGTTTTGTTTCACAATTCTCTCCAGGGTGCGGTTATCCCTATTGCTTGTACACTTTTTTAACCACATCTTTTCCTTCCCTTTGCCTCTCTATTAATGTGCTTGGACACAGAGCTCTGTGAACAGCCAGCCTCTTTTGCAATGACCTTTTGTGTCTTGCCCTCCTTGTGCAAGGTGTCAATGGTTGTCTTTTGGACAACTGTCAAATCAGCAGTCTTTCTAATTCATATAATATTCTAATTATATGACTAGCACCTGTGTGTGTGTATATGTATATATATATATATATATATATATATATTATATGTGTATGATTTCAAATCATACACATATTAGTCAATAATATATGCACTACAGATCAAAAGAAATCACACCTAAGTTTGGTGAATATACAAAAACAAACAAACAAACAAAAAACACACACATGTATGAGTATATATATATATATACACACACAGGTGTATATATATATTTGTTTTGACCCTGGATTGTTCTCTTGTTTTTGATTGCTTGCTGCTTGCCCTCACCATTGCCTGTGTACCTGGATTATTCTGTTGTGATATTGACCCTGCCTGTTTGACCACACTCCTGTTACAGTTTTTCTTGATTGCTAAAACACTATAACCAGTCTTTTGAACTAAAATTTCAAAACCATAATGCCATTTTTCAAAAAGCACACCCATTTCCTTGAACTATAAACACTATTCCCCTGCTTTAACACATGAGTCAGATTTGGTGAACTGTTACTGCAAAAATCCCTACATTTCTCAGTGCTTACAGCATGTGGTCATTTAGAAAGCACTAGCATTCAGTATTGTCAAGTCTGCAAAGTTTGAGCTCAGTTAGCACACCATTACCCAAGTGGAAACACTAGGAGTCAACATTTATCACGCACCAATCAAAACCTTTGATGGAGATAAAAGGGCCAAAGTCAGCTTACAGTTTGGTGCATTTCTCAGATCAGAAATGAAATTCTCAAAAATACTTGCTCAACCTCCACATTATCTAGTCACTTGTGCACATCATAAAATGTTTCAATTTTTTTTTGAACAAGTTGCGTTTTCTTTGGTACGTTCATGCAACTGATTTTGCAACTGATTTGTCTGGGGTTTCCTACATTATCAGTTTCTATTGTCATGTTGCTCAAAATGTATTACATGTACCCCTCAAAACATCAAGTCATTAGCTCATCGTATATGTCTTTGCAGTAAATGCTAAATTTTTGATCTAGTTGCCATAAACTGTCAAGCATATTCTGCACATTTCTGTTAGATTTTTTTGTAAATTTTCCATGAATTGTTCAAGTGAATATTGACTTTCACTAATGTAGAGACTACAGATCAACCAATGATAAAGCAGTTCTCTGAAACAGCTAAAAGGTACATCTCAACATCTCATGAGCAGTGGACTTTCTAATTTATATTTCCGCCTTTGCCCATATTTCTTTTTCTTTTCTATTTCACAATGACTTTTTAATGTATTTTCATTTTATTTTTTTTTTTATCTTGATATTTTTTTGTCAGACCACTAGTAAAAGTGTAACTGTGAATCCTATCCTATCCTGTCTTTTTCAATCAATATCCCGCATACAGTAATGTGTAATTTCGAAGAGGAAGAGTATGAGGTGAAAGAGGAAGAGGAGAAGAAGAAAGAGGACGACGACAGCAACAACATGGAAGAGAAATAGGAAGGGCAAGGGCAAGAAAACAAGCAGTCTCATATATTTTAGTTGATGTGTACCAGGGTTGGATCAGGCATGCAAGAGGATTTTACCCCCGCTGCCTGTCCAGGGCCAATTTAGTCTGTGATGTTGAGGAGTTTTTTTTGGCCTGTCCCAGACCAAAGACAGGATGCTGGGGCAGAATAATTATTTTTGTTGTTGTTTGCTGTTTTGTACTGTACTCTACAGTACAATAAATCAAGGATTAAAACACTTGCAAATGCATACATTTGTTGTGTTCATCATGTGATTTTTTTTTTTTTTTTCTTTTTCCAAGCAACACTTATTACCAGTTTTCGTAGTATTGTTTTAAATTGATCTCATCAGTGTGTAAAACTGTGTTGTAGTGTGTGTGTTTTTGAGGGTTTGTGTGTCATGTCTGAGAGGAAAGTTTGTTTTTTTTCAGCAAGATTGAGTTGTTTTGAGTGGAGAGCTTAATTTTGACCTGAATATAGTAAGTTTGGGGAATTAAGTTAGAAGTTACGCATTTGTGTTTAGAGTTTCGCAAAAAAGAGGCATAATTTCAAGAAATGTGTTTAAGCAAGATCCTCAACTCTGTTGTTACAACTCTATGCTCTCATCGTTACAGAATACATAGCCATACCCAGATTCAGCGGCTTTATTGAGTGTTTTCAGACCAGCCAAAGATGGATCCAGCAGCAATGGAGATAATGCGTCTTCGCCAAGGTACACGTTCCATTGATGAATTGTAAATTTTCTTGAACTGGCACACGTGACTTGCTTGGATGATTTATGCTTGATGATATTTTTTCATGGAGGGCTTTCTGAGCTGCTCAGCTCCTTGATGCCACTTCATGACTTCATCAGTATACAAACTGTTTATTAAATTCACAATACTCAGATAAAACACTTAATAAGATCAGCCAAAGAGATGGTTCAATACAATAGGCAGACTCAGGGGCCTAAAACAATACAAAAGAAAACAATTAAGCAATTTCCAAATTGTTAAAATGGTACACAACACGGCTGACAATGGACAATTGTCACTTAATAAAAAGTGAAAGAAAAGGAAATACAAAGCAAAAAGTTTGACAATAACTTCAAAATAACCGTCTGGAGGAGCAAGATAAGGTCTTGTATCGTAGAACCTGATGGGGGAGAAAAAGTATTACAGATAGTATTGCCAGAATCATTACAGGAAGAGGTGCTAAAGCAGTTACACCAAGGGCATGGACATCAAGGTATTGAGAGGATGACCGAGCTAGTGGGTTCAAGGTGTTACTGGCCCGGAATGTATGAAGCAGTTAAGAAGTGGTGTGAGGAATGCGAAAGCTGTATTTTGGCTAAACCAACACATCTCCCTGTGAAGGCACCAATGGCACATTTGGTTGCTGCAAGACCAAATCAAATTCTAGCAATTGATTTTACCTTCTTGGAGCGGTCAAGGGATGGTAAAGAGCAAGTACTAATAATGACTGATGTTTTTTCCAAGCTTATGCAGGCAGTCCCAACTTATGACCAGAAGGCTTCCACTGTAGCAAATGTCCTGGCGAAGGAATGGTTTTGCCGGTTTGGAGTCCCGGCCTGTCTTCACTCAGACCAGGGTCGGAGTTTCGAAGGCGCACTGATAACAACAACTTTGTGATCTCTATGGGATCCAGAAGACGCGCACCACGCCCTACCACCCTCAAGGTAACGGCCAATGTGAAAGGTTTAACCGGACACTTCGTGGCCTTCTTTGTACATTTCCTAATTCTGCCAAAGGAGAGGACCCTGGATTTAGGCTATTTAAGTATTATTTTTTTATTTTTCATTTTTTTGTTTTTGTTCATTTTTTTTTAATTTGCCGACGGGGCGTCGACACAGAACGGGGGATGGATTGTGACCGAGTGCGTAATAATGATGGTGTTTTGGGCAGGGCGCATGCCTTTATTTTGCCCTATAAATAGCGCAAAAGGTAGATGATTGTACGTAACTTCCTGATGTCGTGATTCTCATTGTCTCTTTCCGGTGTCGTGATGGTGGAATGCTGTGATGAGGTATGAGTGTGGTCTTTGCTCTGATGCTGTAACAAAGCTTATGAAAAGATGTTTTGCTTTACATTGTTTATTCTGTGTTAATCGCAGGAAGGTTATCCTCTGTATGAGAGCGTGAGCATGTGAGCTGTTAATGCGGTAATTTTCGGAGCTGTGGACTCGGAGTGTATAGCCTAGAGCATCAGGTTGTGTTACGCAGTGGTTCTGTTCCCCTCTATCAAAGTTACGTTCCACTTTTGGATTACGGCAGAGGTATGTATGTGTGTAGTGGATTTATAGTTGTTATAGTGATAATGTTGATGAGGATTGTCGTGTATTTTTAGTGATTAAGATATCGCATTGTATTTGCTTCGTGGCAAGTGTTTTATTGATAATGTTTATATTTATATTAATCCAGGCTGCTAAATGTGTTTGTATTTATGATTGTTTTTGTTTGGCAGATCATTTCTTATGGAGCTCTATCATATGGACTTCAGATGTCTAGGCCCTGCTCTTTTTCTTATGATTTGTTTTGATTTAAGTTTGTAGTGGACATGAAAGAGTTAATGTGTTAATGTGTGGCTATGTCACTTGTTCGTGGTGGAGAGCCACGGGTTACGTGGAATTGGGAATATTAAACACCTGTTCAGTTAGAGATGGCAGGGAGAGGGGGGTGAACAGGGACGATGTATTCTTTGTTGACCAACAAAATACAACATAATACAACAAAACTTGACACCATCAGTCAATATCGCCATTGTGCATTAAAGAAGAACGATGAAGAGAATTTTTGCCTTATCGATGTTTTATTGTTGTTGCGTCACAAATGCATTGAGTTCCTGTTTTTGGAAACTACAGAGTAGCCGCTACATTATGTCAACAAAGAGTTCACTTCTTGGCGAACGCAGCAAAAAGGATTAAGTATACATCACGTTGCGGACTACAGGATTCTGCTCATTTGGAAAAGAGTATTCTACAGCCGCAGAGGTTGAAACGCCAATGCAGACCAATCAGCAAAGTTCCTAGGAGAAGCAAGCAAATAATAGGTGCATAGGTAAGCCTGCTGGGCTTTTTGTTACTCGGCTGTGCTGTTTTGGAAAGCACCCTGTTTGAATCGCGTATGCTGTTTCATCCATTGGGGATGATCGCGCGGTTGTGTTATTGTTTGTTGTTTGGCTTCAGTTGGTTTTGTCCAGAGCTCTGGGGTCCGTTCTTCATACCCCGCTTAATACATCCAAGATCAAATGACACATCCAAGATCAAATCATCGCGCTAACTATGAGCTTGCTATTCCGGTTCTCCGAACGCACCTGTTGTTGATGATTAGTATAGCTGGATGAAGTAATTTGAGATCACTGGGTGGCTTAAAAGGGGCTACGTATCGATAGTAGAAACATTGATCGGCAACTCTTTGATTGGTCGGTGAAAATGTTGAAGGAGCGCGCTCAGTATTTTTCTGCAGCAGAGCAAGAACTCTTGATTGAGGGATTTCAGGAGTTTCAGAGTTTAATTAAAACGCAAGGGAACACTGCAAAGGCTGCAAAAGCAAGGAGAGAGGGCTGGCAGAAAGTTGCTGACAAATTAAACTTGTAAGTAATTGTAATTATATTATATTATATTATATTATATTATATTATATTATATTATATTATATTATATCCTCTTTCACATTAGAGCCACAACAGGACCCACTAGAACATGGGAACAAGTAAAACTGAAATATAAGAATATTCTACAGAATGGTAATATTTATCACTTATATTGCTTTTAGTCTCTTGAAAAGAGACTCTGAAATAATATATTTGTTTGTTTATAACAGCAACCAAGAAAAGGGCAGAGCAAAAAAAGACAGGTGGTGGTCCTGCACCCCCTCGTCACACCCCAGCAGAGGAGCTGGCCCTAGGGTTGAATGCCACCAGACCCACTGTTGAGGGCATCCCTGGGGGCAGCTCTTCTTTAGACCAGCAGCCCGGGTGCCGTAGCAACAGTACCTTCATAACTGGTAAATGAGCTTATAATTCTGTTTGTACAATGTAAAATATTTGGTTGTTGCCTTAATTAAAATGCTTTTTGTACTTTGACATTTATTGACATTGTGTTTTTTTTGTTTTTTTTTTTTGTGTAGTTTTGCATAACACTCCATCACTTTTACCTGTTCCCATGCAAGGGGTGACTGAAGCATGCACAGTAAGTTGGGATTATTATTATATGTATATATATAATAAAAAAAAAAAAAAAAAAAAAAAAAAAAATAATATATATATATATATATATATATATATATATATATATATATATATATATGCAACATGCAACAATAATGTCACATGCCCTGTCAGGTGCAACCCTCAGACTTTTCAGACACTGAAATCTTCCCTTTAGTTGCCCAAAGGTCATTTCAATGCGTGCTCTTGTCCTGGCTAGAGCTGCATTGTAGCGGGTTTGTGGCCCAGGGTTGGGGTCAGGGAACGGTGTCATGAAGTACTGCCTGCATGCATAACCCCTGTCTCCAAGGAGAATCTTATCGTAGGCCCCTGTGTAATGGTGAAATGGTGTTATGTTAGGCCCAAAATAAGTATGAAATATTATCAAAATAAGTCTCTTTTTCTTACTACGTTCAAATAATGTGCATAACCCTGACTCTCTGAAAATTCTTGAGTCATGCACTGATCCGGGCCATTTAGCTTCCACATTTGTGATATGGCACATAGAGTCACACACCATCTAAGAGATTTCATTATATGTGAACACACTTCTTTTCATTATATATTACCATCCAAAATATTAGTATTACTCACCTGCACATTTATACTGTGAACCCCCTTTCGATTGACAAAATCCCCTTCAAAATCCCTGGGGGGGCCTTGATGGCAATGTGTGTGCAGTCTATGGTACCAATCACATTAGGGAAGCCTGGGGACAATCGAGCTATAGTTACAGACATAGGTCATGATTGCATGACATACATTATCAAATTTAATGTACCTGCAATAGAAAAAAAGCCCTGTTTGACAACCTGTGGTCTTAAGTGGCTTGGAAAACCACAAACACACCCAGAAAATGCTTGAGTGCCAGGTATACTTTGCGAATGGAACGGCAGACAGCACTTTTTCCTATGTTCTCTGCGTCTCCAACAGTGTACAGAAACGTGCCACTCGCAAAGAAACGCAAGGCAATGCACACAGTTTGTGCCCGGTGTTGGTAGTTTGTTGTTAGCGGTTTGTTTTGTGTGTTAAATAATGTTGCAATGTTTATTGAGTTGACGGAGTTTGTTTATATGTCGCTGTGATGTTGGAGAATCCGACTGAGTGAATGTTGTTGACTTGTTGGGAAACGCGTAAACATGAATGAAGTGAGTGTTGATGACGTCGCTGGCCTTGAAATGGATGGTGGTAAAAGAGGAACTAAACTCACCACAAAGGCTTTAGCCAACAAAATTGAAAGTCTTTAAAGGGAACGAAAGAAAGATGTCAATTAAATTAAAGGACTCATTTCAGAAATGAAAAATCTGATGACAAGAAAAGAAAATGTCTCTCAGCTGCAAATGCTGTTTAAAACTCTTGTTCAGCTTTGTGAAAATGCCAACAAGCAACATGATATGGTCATTCCTTTACTTCCTGAAGAGGAACAGGAAAAACAAAACGAATGGTTTTTGAGTATCATGAAATACAGCAACACATTTAAAGATAGTGTTCAACATTGGCTGAGTTGTCCAGAAGAATCATTGGAGAATAGTGTTCCTGTTCCGTCTGATGCTGGTGCAACACAGGAAGAGTTTACTATTCCTCAAGTCACAGTCCATGCTTCATCAATTATGTCAGATAATTTGCAAGATGACATCAAACCCAATGACAGTGTATCAAATGTGGGGAGCAGATCATCCAAAAATCAAAGTTCAGTTGTTGAAAGAAGATCTGGAGTGTTATCAATTTCTTTTGTACGTCTCAAACAGAGGCTAAGTTGGCTGCATTAAAGGCATGACAAAAATTGTTGAAGGAGAAACATGAACTGGAGGATCAAGAGGAACAGTTACGAAGAAGAAAAGAACAACTTAATGTTCAAGGAGAAATTGAAATTCAAATGGCCAAATTGAATGTTCTGAAATCTCAAAGTGTGTCAAGCAGTAAATCGAGTCATTCAGGAGGAAGACATTCTAATTCAGAGCCAAACCAAAAGAAAACACAAAGTCTTCATGCCAGTGCTAAATCATTTGTTCCTCAAATGTCTGCAAAAGAGAGGAGATCAGTGCAGGATGCTGTGAATCCTGGAGCAAAACCTAAAGAGAATGTTGCACAACAACGGGTACTCTCACAGCCTCATCCAGTGGAACATCAACCATCTAGAGGTCAAACAGGGGAACAGAAGGCATGAGGAAATGCTTTGAATTCACATGTTGAATCCAACACTGAAGGGCGAAGTAACATAATGGACATCATGAGAAAGCAAAATGAAATAACAACACAATTGTTAAAACAGCAATGTTTGTCATCTTTATCCAAAAGAGATCTGAAAGTTTTTGATAGTGATCCATTACAATATCATACATTTATGAGAGCCTTTGAAAACAGAGTTGAAAGTAAGACCGACAACTACAGTAACCGCTTGTACTTCCTTGAGCAATATACTGTTGGGCGTCCAAGAGAGTTGATATAGAGTTGTCAGCATATTGATCCATGCAGGTGATACGTCAGAGCTACAACTTTGCTGCAAGAACATTTTGGCAATGAACAGAAAGTTGCATCTGCTTATATGAATAAAGCTCTTTCATGGCCTCAAATTAAGGCTGAAGATGTTAATGCCTTACAAGAATATGGTCTCTTTCTTAGGGGCTGCGGTAATGTTATGGAGGAAGTGCAATATATGTATGATTTGAATATGCCTACCAGTATGATGACAATTATAAAGAAGATGCCCTACTAAACTTAGGGATAAATGGAGAACTGTCGTTTGTGAACTCCAAGAAAGATGTAATTGCAGAGTTTCCTTCACTGACATTGTTAACTTTCTTGAACATCAAGTCAAAGTTATAACCGACCCATGTATTTGGAAATATACAGTATGTTTCATCACTAGCAGTGAATAAAAATGTGAAAATCTTAAACCATATCCTCGTTCTGGCATAAAAGGAACCAGCTTTGCTACCACTGTAGATGCTACAAACAAAGAATGTGAATCCCATAATACAGGAAAGAAGGAGGCTGGATTTGATAAAGAATGTCTCTGCTGAAAAGGTGCACACACGTTGGATATGTGTCCTCAGTTGGGAAAACAACCCCACAAGGAGAAGATTGGCTTCTTAAAGGAAAGTGGAGTTTGTTTTGGCTGTTTGTGCATTGGGCACATTAGTAAGGAATACAGAAAACGTCTTTGTTGTGATGTTTGTGGTTTTAGACATCCCACTTTGTTGCATATCTTTCCTAAAGAAAAAGGGACAACAGATGCAACTGAGAAGAAATCCAAAATGACAGTGGATGATGTTTTGGTGTCTAGTGGTCTATAGTGCAGATCAAGGCCAAGAAAGACAGTACAATTATCACTACTTATGCCTTTTTAGATCAAGGGAGTACAGCTGTGTTTTGTACTAAAAATTTGATGAGAAGACTTAACCTTACAGGAACCAAAGTGTGGGTACTTTTAAGAACTATGGGGCAAGAAAAGATGTAGCCATGTTCTGTCAGGATTGGAAGTGGCTGGCTTGAATGGAAATGAATTTTGTGATTTGTATCAAGTTTACACACAGGAAAGCATGCCTGTTCACAAAGGAAATATACCCAGAGAAAGAGATCTTCAAAGATAGCCTCATTTAAAGACTGTTCATTTACCTGAAATTTTAAAAAAGGATTTTAATGAACTGGTGGAAGTTGTGCGCAATGTATCACCGGCAACAAGGATCTTAATTTCGGGACCACTGCCAACGTATAGATGAGGTAATGAATACTTCAGCAGACTCTTTGCGTTCAACAATTGGCTAGACTCATTTTGCAAGAAGAAGAATTTGAGTTTTATTACTAACTGGGATCTTTTCTGGGAGAGCGTGATTTTATTGTGCGGATGGTACACATCCAAGTGGGACTGGAGCACACTTCTTATCCAGACATATTGAAAATGCATGACAAATTTGTAGCATTCCCGTAAGTAATAATATATCCAATATTCTGAAACTAGAACGGAGATGCAAACAGAGTATTAACAAACAGATTAATAAGATTGAGGTTGTTGTCTCCTCTAGAAACAATAACATCAGACAAAACAATCATCGGAGAAAATCAAATTTGGTACCAGTAGTGAGAAATGAATTAAATATCTCTTCAACTTGTTTGCAGAGTGAAAGACCATTAAAAATGGCACTTTTTAATGTAAAATTAATTGCTGGGAAGACATTTGTTCTCCATTATATTCTATCTGAGAAAAGATATCAAGGGAGATCAAGGGAGTACAGCTGTATTTTGTACTAAAAATTTGATGAGAAGACTTAACCTTACAGGAACCAAAGTGCGGATACTTTTAAGAACTATGGGGCAAGAAAAGATGTAGCCATGTTCTGTCAGGATTGGAAGGGGCTGGCTTGAATGGAAATGAATTTTGTGATTTGCATCAAGTTTACACACAGGAAAGCATGCCTGTTCACAAAGGAAATATACCCAGAGAAAGAGATCTTCAAAGATGGCCTCATTTAAAGACTGTTCATTTACCTGAGATTGAGGCAGGGATTGAGCCGCTCATAGGGACAAATGTTCCTAAAGCACTGGAACCATTGGAGGTAATCCGCAGTGTAAATGATGAGCCCTATGCAATCAGAACAATGTTGGGATGGACCGTGAATGGACCTCTTTTTGGAGATGGTGAGAATGTAGTACCCAGTGCACAGCCAAATGTCACAGTTAACAGAATTTCAGTAGTGAATCTGGAAGATGTGTGGCAACAGCAGTTTAAAATGGATTTCCCAGAATGTAGTCAAGATGAACAAACTGGTTATTCAAGAGAAGATCAACGATTCATGGAAATGGTGACAAATTCTGCCAAACTTGTTGATGGGCATTATGAAATTGGTTTACCTCTGAGAGAGAAAGTTCCTATGCCAAACAATCGAAAAATTGTAGAACAGCCTAAAGACTAGACTTTAAAAGGATTCTGCCTTTCTCGCTGACTATAAAACCTTTCTGCAGGATATGGTCTCCAGGTTATGCAGAGAGAGTGCCTGCAGAGTATTTGACATGTAGTGATGGAAAGATCTGGTATATTCCACATCATGGTGTATACCATCCCACAAAGAAGAAAATCCACGTGGTGTTTGATTGTTGAGCGAGTTTTCAAGGAACATCGCTTAACGATAAACTCTTGCAAGGACCAGACCTCACCAGCTCACTCGTTGGAGTAGTGACAAGATTCAGAAAGGAACCAGTGGTACATGGCCGATGCAGAATCAATGTTCCATCAAGTAAAGGTGTCAGCTGATGATTTGATTTGTTACAGTTTCTTTGGTGGCCTAAGGGGGACTTAAGTCTCACACACACACACACACACACACACACACACACACACACACACACACAGTCTGTTAGAGTCACTCTAGGTATTACTACGCATGTCAACCAGACAGACTGCAACGGATGAATAAGTGCAGTAATTTAGACTAAAATACACATTTTGATCAAATTCCTGTCGTCAAATGTACACAGGGATACATGTTTTTAAGTCACTGTCACTGTACCCTTAAATGCTCATGAACTGCATTTGTTGTGATTTTAGTTCTCTGATTTAAACACTGTTTAGGCTACATTTTCCAATATGGCGGAGGCAGCGGCAGCGTGGAAGAACTGCGGGACAGAGTTTTGCTCAATCAAACAGAGAGACCTTGAGGTACGCTCAATTTAAGATTAACTTTCAGCTCTAGAGACACAAATACGGGGGCTACTTCAGAAACACTCACAGTTATGCGAACGGAAAACTTTGTTGGAAACTTTGCGGGTTGAGGACACTTTTCAAGAGCACCGTTCTGAAGCACATCACAGGTTTAAGACTAAGTTGAAGCTTGTTTTACACCTGCTCCATTGTTTAAGGGACCTTGGCTTTACCAGCAGAGGAAATCTCATTAGAGCCAGAACATCGACCTTGTTGGCCCAGAAGTTTAATCTCTCAACTAGCAACCGATTTGAGCCACTCAGTTCGCCAAATACCACAACGCCGTTGCCACCCTCTTCACCCTTTTCACCTGGTAAGACATTAATTATTGGTGACTCTATCATCCGACATCTCAAAATTAAGACTAATCATATGGAGGTGCAAAAACAATGTTTTTCACGAGTTTGGGTGCTTGACTTGATATTTTTGCCCAAATCTCAGAGGTTTTAAATCATGCCAAAAAAAATTACACAGTTATACTACATGTTGGCGTGAATAATATTCATCTCAGAAAATCAGAAATTTTAAAAAAGGATTTTAATGAATTGGTGGAAGTTGTGTGCAATGCATCACCGGCAACAAGGATCTTGGGGGGGGACATAGGTCCCCACCAATGTCCAGAGCAAATCTACGCCCTTGCAATAACATCAGACAAACAATCATCGGAGAAAATGAAATTTGGTACCGGTAGTGAGAAATGAATTAAATATCTCTTCAACTTGTTTGCAGAGTGAACCACCATTAAAAATGGCACTTTTTAATGTAAGATCAGTTGCTGGGAAGACATTTGTTCTCCATTATATTCTGAGAAAAAGTTAAATTTTATATTTTTAACGGAAACCTGGAAAATGGGGCTATATCTCTTATTGAAGTTTGCCCACCATCTTGTACATTCTTGCAAAAAGGTTCGCTGTGGCAAGAAGGGTGGCGGTATAGCTGCTATATTCATGCATTCACTGGCTTGTAAAGAGATTGTTTTTGATGACTTTACTACTTTTGAATATCTGGCAATAGAAATAATAGAAAGGAAATGTCTAGTTGTTATAGTATATCGACTCCTAAGCAAATTTCTGCCTTTATTTCTGAGCTGAACTTTTAACTTTGTGTGTTACTAGCTACGATAAAATATTAATTGTGGGTGATTTCAATATTCATGTTGATAACAAAGGTGGTCGTAAAGCGGTGGAGTTTCTAGAGGTTTTACATTCCTTTAGTTTTACGCAACACATTAACGAACCTACACATAATAAAGAGCATACGCTTGACCTTATTAGGGCCCGAGCACCGATGGTGTGAGGACCCTATTGGAATTGCTCCGTTTATTATTATTATAGGGCCCGAGCACCGATGGTGTGAGTACCCTATTGGAATTGCTCCGTTTATTATTATTATTATTATTATTATTATTAGGGCCCGAGCACCGATGGTGTGAGGACCCTATTGGAATTGCTCCGTTTATTAGGGCCCGAGCACCGATGGTGTGAGGACCCTATTGTAATTGCTCCGTTTATTATTATTATTATTAGGGCCCGAGCACCGATGGTGTGAGGACCCTATTGGAATTGCTCTGTTTATTAGGGCCCGAGCACCGATGGTGTGAGGACCCTATTGGAATTGCTCCGTTTATTATTATTAGGGCCCGAGCACCGATGGTGTGAGGACCCTATTGGAATTGCTCCGTTTATTAGGGCCCGAGCACCGATGGTGTGAGGACCCTATTGGAATTGCTCCGTTTATTATTATTATTATTATTATTATTATTATTATTATTATTAGGGCCCGAGCACCGATGGTGTGAGGACCCTATTGGAATTGCTCCGTTTATTATTAGGGCCCGAGCACCGATGGTGTGAGGACCCTATTGTAATTGCTCCGTTTATTATTATTATTATTAGGGCCCGAGCACCGATGGTGTGAGGACCCTATTGGAATTGCTCCGTTTATTATTATTATTATTATTATTATTATTATTATTATTATTATTATTATTATTCTCCAAAATGAATCGCATTTTTGAGGGCCTAAACATGCCCGAAAACTCACGAAAATTTGCACACGCATCAGAACTGGCGAAAATTTACGTCTGATATGGGTCTCAGAAGTGGGTGTGGCAAAATGGCTCGATAGCGCCACCTATACACATTCAGCGGAGTGCGCCTCGAGCTACGTTTCAAGTACATTTACGAAACTCGGTACACACATGTAACACACCAATACCTACAAAAAAGTCTCTTGAGGCAAAATCCGAAACCCAACAGGAAGTCGGATATTTTTAATTTTTCCAGCAAATTTTGTCTCATTTTTGCCATTTCCAGGCGTCGTACTTGAACGAACTCCTCCTAGAGATTTATTCAGATCAACACCAAATTTGGTCTGTCTAATCTAAAGCCCTTTGTGACGTTAAATTGCGAAGATCTAGAGTTTTCGTTGGAGGGCGTGTCCGTGGCGGCCTGTCAAATTTCGATGATTCGCCATGAAAAAGGAAGTTGTTATAACTCAGCCATACAATGTCTGATCTGCCCCAAACTTCACATGTTTGATAAGAGTCTGGTCCTGAACACATACCCATGATCATATTCAGTCATAGTCATAGCGCCACCTGCTGGTAACAGGAAGTGACATGTTTTACGCTGTGAGAAACTCCTCCTACAGATTTCATGAAATCAACATTATATTTGGTCAGTCTAATGTAAAGACCTTTGCGATGTTAAATTGTGAAGATCTTGAGTTTTCGTTGAAGGGCGTGTCCGTGGCAGCCTGACAAAGTTTGATGTTTCGCCATGGTAATAGAAGTTGTTATAACTCAGCCATACAATGTCTGATCTGCCCCAAACTTCACATGTTTGATAAGAGTCCTGACCTGAACACATCTGAAGGCCAATATTCTATTATAATCATAGCGCCACCTGCTGGCAACAGGAAATGGCTTGTTTTACACTAACTTAAACATGCAATGTCTGATCTGCCACAAACTTCACATGTTTGGTAAGAGTACTGGTCTGAAGACATCTAAAGACCAATATTCAGATATAATCATAGCGCCACCTGTTGGCAGCAGCATATGTCATGTCTTACACTAGCTCAAGCATACTATGTTCAATCTGCACCAAAGTCCGTATCTTTGATAAAAGTGTACGCCTGAACAGATCTACGTTCCAATATTCAGTTATAGGCATAGCGCCACCAGCTGGCAGCAGGAAGTTTGGCACATCTTAATGACTTTGACAGATTCCTCCTAAATTTACTATGTGAAAAGCATAGTGCCCACCATTCGCCTCCGGTCGGCGGTGAGCCCGGGTGCGAGGGCCCGTTCATCGCTGCTTGCAGCTTTAATTATTATTATTATTATTAGAGCCCGAGCACCGATGGTGTGAGGACCCTATTGGAATTGCTCCGTTTATTATTATTATTAGGGCCCGAGCACCGATGGTGTGAGGACCCTATTGGAATTGCTCCGTTTATTATTATTATTATTATTATTAGGGCCCGAGCACCGATGGTGCGAGGACCCACTTGGAATTGCTCCGTTTATTATTATTATTATTATTTTTATTCTTCTTCTCCAAAATGAATCGCATTTTTGAGGGCCTAAACATGGCTGAAAAGTCATGAAATTTTGCACACACGTCAGACCTGGTGAAAATTTACATCTGATATGGGTTTCAGAAGTGGGTGTGGCAAAGTGGCTCGATAGCGCCACCTATACACTTTCAGCGGAGTGCGCCTCGAGCTACGTTTTACATACATGTATGAAAATCGGCACACATATGCAACACACCAATACCTACAAAAAAGTCTCCAGGTACGAAATCCAAATCCCAACAGGAAGTCAGTTATTTTAATTTTTCCCGGCAAATTTTGTGTCATTTTTGCCATTTCCAGGTGTCATACTTGAACGAACTCCTCCTAGAGATTTATTCGGATCAACACCAAATTTGGTCAGCCTAATCTAAAGGCCTTTGTGACGTTAAATTGCGAAGATCTAGAGTTTTCGTTGGAGGGCATGTCCGTGGCGGCCTGTCAAATTTCGATGATTCGCCATGAAAAAGGAAGTGGTTATAACTCAGCCATACAAAGTCTGATCTGCCCCAAACTTCACATGTTTGATAAGAGTCCTGTCCTGAGCACATACGTATGATCATATTCAGTTATAGTCATAGCGCCACCTGCTGACAACAGGAAGTGACATATTTTACGCTGTGAGAAACTCCTCCTAGTGATTTCATGAAATCAACATTATATTTGGTCAGTCTAATCTAAAGGCCTTTGCCATGATAAATTGTGAAGATCTAGAGTTTTCGTTGAAGGGCGTGTCCGTGGCGGCCTGACAAATTTCGATGTTTCGCCATGGGAATAGAAGCTGTTATAACTCAGCCATACAGTGTCCGATCTGCCCCAAACTTCACATGTTCGATAAGAGTCCTGGCCTAAACACATCTGATGGCCAATAGTCCATTATTATCATAGCGCCACCTGCTGGCAACAGGAAATGACTTGTGTTACACTAACTTAGACATGCAATGTCCAATTTGCACCAAACTTCACATGTTTGGTAAGAGTACTGACCTGAAGACATATAAAGGCCAATATTCAATTATAATCATAGCGCCACCTGTTGGCAGCAGGATATGTCATGTCTTACACTATCTCAAGCATGCCATGTCCAATCTACACCAAACGTCATATGTTTGACAAAAGTGCTGGCCTGAACACATCTACATGCCAATATTCAGTTATAGACATAGCGCCACCAGCTGGCAGCAGGAAGTTTGGCACATATTAATGACTTTGACATATTCCTCCTAAATTTACTATGTGAAAAGCATAGTGCCCACCATTCGCCACCGATCGGCGGTGAGCCCGGGTGCGAGGGCCCGTTCATCGCTGCTTGCAGCTTTAATTATTATTATTATTATTATTATTATTATTCTTCTCCAAAATGAATCGCATTTTTGAGGGCCTAAACATGCCCGAAAACTCACGAAACTTTGCACACGCCTCAGAACTGGCGAAAATTTACGTCTGATATGGGTCTCAGAAGTGGGTGTGGCAAAATGGCTCGATAGCGCCACCTATACACATTCAGCGGAGTGCGCCTCGAGCTACGTTTCAAGTACATTTACGAAACTCGGTACACACATGTAACACACCAATACCTACAAAAAAGTCTCTTGAGGCAAAATCCGAAACCCAACAGGAAGTCGGATATTTTTAATTTTTCCAGCAAATTTTGTCTCATTTTTGCCATTTCCAGGCGTCGTACTTGAACGAACTCCTCCTAGAGATTTATTCGGATCAACACCAAATTTGGTCAGTCTAATCTAAAGCCCTTTGTGACGTTAAATTGCGAAGATCTAGAGTTTTCGTTGGAGGGCGTGTCCGTGGCGGCCTGTCAAATTTCGATGATTCGCCATGAAAAAGGAAGTTGTTATAACTCAGCCATACAATGTCTGATCTGCCCCAAACTTCACATGTTTGATAAGAGTCCGGTCCTGAACACATACCCATGATCATATTCAGTCATAGTCATAGCGCCACCTGCTGGTAACAGGAAGTGACATGTTTTACGCTGTGAGAAACTCCTCCTACAGATTTCATGAAATCAACATTATATTTGGTCAGTCTAATGTAAAGACCTTTGCGATGTTAAATTGTGAAGATCTTGAGTTTTCGTTGAAGGGCGTGTCCGTGGCAGCCTGACAAAGTTTGATGTTTCGCCATGGTAATAGAAGTTGTTATAACTCAGCCATACAATGTCTGATCTGCCCCAAACTTCACATGTTTGATAAGAGTCCTGACCTGAACACATCTGAAGGCCAATATTCTATTATAATCATAGCGCCACCTGCTGGCAACAGGAAATGGCTTGTTTTACACTAACTTAAACATGCAATGTCTGATCTGCCACAAACTTCACATGTTTGGTAAGAGTACTGGTCTGAAGACATCTAAAGACCAATATTCAGATATAATTATAGCGCCACCTGTTGGCAGCAGCATATGTCATGTCTTACACTAGCTCAAGCATACTATGTTCAATCTGCACCAAAGTTCGTATCTTTGATAAAAGTGTACGCCTGAACAGATCTACGTTCCAATATTCAGTTATAGGCATAGCCCCACCAGCTGGCAGCAGGAAGTTTGGCACATCTTAATGACTTTGACAGATTCCTCTTAAATTTACCATGTGAAAAGCATAGTGCCCACCATTCGCCTCCGGTCGGCGGTGAGCCCGGGTGCGAGGGCCCTTTCATCGCTGCTTGCAGCTTTAATTAGGGCCCGAGCACCGATGGTGTGAGGACCCTATTGGAATTGCTCCGTTTATTATTATTATTATTAGGGGCCAAGCACCAGAGGTGCGGTGGCACCTATTGTATCCGTTGGCGTTATTATTATTCCGCTTCTTCTTCTTCTTCTTCTTCTTCTTCTTCTTCTTCTTCTTCTTCTTCTTCTTCCTCTTCCGCCGCAAGTCTATGGCAGCCCATAGAACCGCTTGCGGGAAAGTTGTATAATTTTGCACACTGATAGAGGACAGTCCCAACATTAACCATAGCAAGTTTGGAGTCTCTAACTCAAACTCTCTAGTGCCACCACTTGTCCAAACTTTCAAAAGATTTATGCTAATAACGTTTGAACCGTAAGGCACACAACAAAAATTCTTTTTTCCTCTGATTCCTTGGCTTATGCCGAGTTGAATGGACACCAAAATTCAAAAATCGTAAGGTTTAGTTTTTTCGCTATTCTCAATTGTTCGTAAAACCTACTTTTTCGAACTCGTCCTAGGCCGTTGCACCGATTGTCACAAAAATCGATCCAGATCATCTTCAGACCATGCTGGCAAAAAGTTATGGAATTCAAGTCGATTCGACCAGCCGTTCACGAATAACACGCGAAAGAATTCCACGAAAAGCTAGCAAAAATCAATGTGAGGCTATATCTCCGTAATAGTTTGTCATATTGACACCAAACTTGGTGTGTGTTATAACAAGCATGACCTGAGCCTACCTGCAGTGTTTCGGTGCAGTGCCCCCTAGTGGTCAGGAGATACGAAAAATGGCTATTTTTCTTTATAACGTCTGAATGATTTGTCCAAAAATCACAAAACTGGTCTCTTTAGATTCGATGTGTCATACCGAGTCGAACCATATCCAATTTTCCCATGTCAGCCATTTTGGGTGTCGGCCATTTTGAATTTAGCTTTAAAATGCTGTATCTTAAGAACGGATTAGCGTATCGTTTCGACATTAATTACAAAAATGTTCGGCACCATGCCCTGAATGTACATAAAAATTTTAGGGCCAGCGCCACCTTGTGGTCAAAAGTTATAACGAAATTTCGAAAAATGCTAATAACTTTTGCGTACATTAGCCTATTGTCATGAACCTGATGTCAAAAGATCCCTTGGGTCAAGCCGAGAACGTTGATACCCATAATGCCAATATTGGCCAAACTTCCTGTCCGCCATTTTGATTAATGTACAAAACCTATTTTTTCGAACTCCTCCTAGACCGTTAGTCCGATCTTCACCAAATTTGACTCAGATCATCTTCAGACCATGCTGACAAAAAGTTATGGATTTTGTGTCGATACACGAAACCGTTTTCGTTTAGCGCATCAACGAATTTACTGGAAAGATGCCAAATTGCATCCGAGTCTGTATCTCTGCAAAGCTTTGACATATTGACACCAAATTTTATATGTGCTATTGTCACCACACTCTGACCAAGCCACATCAATTTGGTAACAGTGCCACCTATGGGTCAGAAGTAATACGCCATTCACTAAACATTAATAATGAAATTTACAAAAATGCTAATAACTTCTGTTTACATTAGCCTATTGGAATGAAACTGATGCCAATAGATTCCTTGGGTCAAGTCGAGAACATTGATACCCATTATGCCGAAATTGGCCAAACTTCCTGTCCGCCATTTTAATTAATGTACAAAACCTACTTTTTCGAACTCCTCCCAGACTGTTAGTCCGATCTTCACCAAATTTGACTCAGATAATCTTCAGACTATGCTGGCAAAAAGTTATGAATTTCGTGTCGATATACGAAACCGTTTTCGTTTAGCGCATCAACAAATTTGCTGGAAAGATGCCAAACTACATCTGAGGCTGTATCTCTGCAAAGCTTTGACATAATGACGGCAAACTTTGTGTGTGTCATTGTCATTTCACACAGAACACGTCACATCAATTTGAAAACAGCACCACCTGTTGGTCAAAAGTGATAAGCCATTAAATTTTATTACGATTGGTTGTAATTATGATTTTTCAGCCATTTCAACTGATATTATCCTAAAATGGCTTAAGTTACTCACTGTTGTAGTCGGTCTGCTGCTCCTTGCCGTGCTTAACTCCTCATTCTGCCTCTTTTGTGCTTGGCCCCGCAATTGCTGCTTGCAGCTATATTTATTATTATTATTATTAGGGCCTGAGCACCGATGGTGTGAGGACCCTATTGGAATTGCTCCTTATTATTATTATTATTATTATTATTATTATTATTATTATTATTATTATTATTATTATTATTATTATTATTATTATTATTATTATTATTATTATTATTATTATTCTCCAAAATGAATCGCATTTTTGAGGGCCTAAACATGCCCGAAAACTCACGAAACTTTGCACACGCATCAGAACTGGCGAAAATTTACGTCTGATATGGGTCTCAGAAGTTGGTGTGGCAAAATGGCTCGATAGCGCCACCTATACACATTCAGCGGAGTGCGCCTCGAGCTACGTTTCAAGTACATTTACGAAACTCGGTACACACATGTAACACACCACTACCTACAAAAAAGTCTCTTGAGGCAAAATCCGAAACCCAACAGGAAGTCGGATATTTTTAATTTTTCCAGCAAATTTTGTCTCATTTTTGCCATTTCCAGGCGTCGTACTTGAACGAACTCCTCCTAGAGATTTATTCGGATCAACACCAAATTTGGTCAGTCTAATCTAAAGCCCTTTGTGACGTTAAATTGCGAAGATCTAGAGTTTTCGTTGGAGGGCGTGTCCGTGGCGGCCTGTCAAATTTCGATGATTCGCCATGAAAAAGGAAGTTGTTATAACTCAGCCATACAATGTCTGATCTGCCCCAAACTTCACATGTTTGATAAGAGTCCGGTCCTGAACACATACCCATGATCATATTCAGTCATAGTCATAGCGCCACCTGCTGGTAACAGGAAGTGACATGTTTTACGCTGTGAGAAACTCCTCCTACAGATTTCATGAAATCAACATTATATTTGGTCAGTCTAATGTAAAGACCTTTGCGATGTTAAATTGTGAAGATCTTGAGTTTTCGTTGAAGGGCGTGTCCGTGGCAGCCTGACAAAGTTTGATGTTTCGCCATGGTAATAGAAGTTGTTATAACTCAGCCATACAATGTCTGATCTGCCCCAAACTTCACATGTTTGATAAGAGTCCTGACCTGAACACATCTGAAGGCCAATATTCTATTATAATCATAGCGCCACCTGCTGGCAACAGGAAATGGCTTGTTTTACACTAACTTAAACATGCAATGTCTGATCTGCCACAAACTTCACATGTTTGGTAAGAGTACTGGTCTGAAGACATCTAAAGACCAATATTCAGATATAATCATAGCGCCACCTGTTGGCAGCAGCATATGTCATGTCTTACACTAGCTCAAGCATACTATGTTCAATCTGCACCAAAGTTCGTATCTTTGATAAAAGTGTACGCCTGAACAGATCTACGTTCCAATATTCAGCTATAGGCATAGCGCCACCAGCTGGCAGCAGGAAGTTTGGCACATCTTAATGACTTTGACAGATTCCTCCTAAATTTACTATGTGAAAAGCATAGTGCCCACCATTCGCCTCCGGTCGGCGGTGAGCCCGGGTGCGAGGGCCCGTTCATCGCTGCTTGCAGCTTTAATTATTATTATTATTAGGGCCCGAGCACCGATGGTGTGAGGACCCTATTGGAATTGCTCCGTTTATTATTATTATTATTATTATTATTATTATTATTATTATTATTATTAGGGCCCGAGCACCGATGGTGCGAGGACCCTCTTGGAATTGCTCCGTTTATTATTATTAGGGGTTCGAGCGCGTAGCGCTGAAACCCTATTGTAATTGTTAGGATTTTTTTAGGGGTTCGAGCGCGTAGCGCTGAAACCCTATTGTAATTGTTAGGATTTTTAGGGGTTCGAGCACGTAGTGCTGAAACCCTATTGTAATTGTAAGGATTTTTTTTATTATTATTATTATTAGGGGTTCGAGCGCGTAGCGCTGAAACCCTATTGTAATTGTTAAGATTTTTTTTATTATTATTATTATTCCGCGCTAAAACTGATCGTGCAGCCCAAACCGTAAGGCCTAGAGAGCTGAAACGTGGTCAGAAGGTAGTAGTCCTCCTCGCTACTCAGGCGCAAAGAACTGGCCCAATCGGCCCAAAGGTGGCGCTACAGCGCAAAAAACTAACTTTTTTTGCATTTTTGGCCGTAGCTCGTACATTTTTTGTCGTAGACTCAAAAACTTTACATCGTTGCGATCCTTGGGTCAATACACACAAAAGTGTATGGCGCAGATTTTTCGTACGAAGCCCGGTTTTTTCCGCAAAATGGCGTTATGTCCGAAACCTACTTTTGCGAACTAGTCCTAGGTTTTTCGCCCGATCGGAACCAAACCAGTGCAGAAATGTTCTCTGGACAATGTTTATCAATAATTATCAAAAAAAAGTTGAAATTTTGACTCACGGTCGAATAGGAATGCCAAAACGTTCTATGCTAACGTTAGCAAATTCTTACATTTGGCTATAACTTTTGAATGGAATGAGATATCTTCACCAAACTCGGTACACATGTGTATAAGCTCAATCTTTGGTCAATTAACAAAAATTGCACAGTTCTGCCACTTGGTGGCGCTATAAGCCTGAAAAAACATTAAAATTACTATAACTTCGCAAACGTCAGTCCAATCAACCTGAAAATTGGTATGCAGTGTCTCTGTCCAATGTGCCATAAGGGTCTATAAGGACATTGGCGTATCTCAAAAAATATGGCCGCCATCGACCAACGAATTTTGAGCACCTATTAGACAAGGTTAACGGAGGCCGATCGGAACGAAACTCACTGGCCATGTTTGACTCATGGCCCTAAAGGTCTGTAAGAATTTTGAAAGAAATCAGCCACTAGTTGGCGCTAACGAGTTTTATGGCTCTGTAATCACGTGGTGTTTCACACATCCACACAATATGCACATCATTGGATAGATCTCCTCATGATGAACAACTTTGCCTCAAGAACCATTGCTGTCAATCAAATCGTTCATTAATTATTCACAATTATGTGAAAAACCTACTTTTGCGAACTAGTCCTAGGTTTTTTGCTCAATCTCGATCAGACCACTGCAGCACAATTCTCTGGACTCTCTAGATCAATAATTATCAAAAAAAAAGTGAAATTTTGTCATTTGGTTAGCCATAACGGGATCATTTAGAAAAGGGGCGTGGCCAAAAATACCCAAAAGCTTATAAAACCTAAACAAAAACTCAAAACTTTACGAAAAGTGGTGAGAACATGTGACAGATGACTCTTAATAAGCATGCAAAGTTTCGTTAAGATCTGGCCATAGGTGGCGCTATAACAGTTAAAAAGGCTTCAAAAACACAAGCTGTGTATGGTAAATGGCTTCAAACGGCTAAATATATGCACTTATATTTACACAAACACTAGATCTTCATATCATTTGATAGATCTCCTCATGATGAACAAATTTGCCTCAAGAACCATTGCTGTCAATCAAACCGTTCACTAATTATTCACAAATATGTTAAAAACCTACTTTTGCGAACTAGTCCTAGGTTTATCGCTCAATCTCGATCAAACCACTGCAGTAATATTCTCTGGACTCCCTAGATCAATAATTATCAAAAAAAAAATTGAATTTTGTCCTTTGGTTAGCTATAACGGGGTCATTTACAAAAGGGGTGTGGCCACATATACCCAAAAGCCTATAAAACCTAAAGAAAAACTCAAAACTTTCCAAAAATTGGTAAGAACATGTGGCAGATGATTCTTAACAAGCATGCAACATTTCATGGAGATCAGACCATAGGTGGCGCTATAAGCTTCAAAAACACTAGATTTCTATGGTAAATAGTCTCAAATTGCCAAAAAAAAAAATTAATATATTCACACAAACACTAGATCTTCATATCATATGACAAATCTCATTTTGAACAATCTTGCATAGCACCTTAAAGGCCTTAAATGCTCGAACCCCGGTAATTGCTGCTTGCAGCTATATTTATTAGGGGTTCGAGCGCGTAGCGCTGAAACCCTATTGTAATTGTTAGGATTTTTAGGGGTTCGAGCGCGTAGCGCTGAAACCCTATTGTAATTGTTAGGATTTTTTTTATTATTATTATTATTATTCTTCCTTAAAACTGATCGTGCAGCCCAAACCGTAAGGCCTAGAGAGCTGAAACTTGGTCAGATGGTAGTAGTCCCCCTCGCTACTCAGATACAAAGACTCAGCCAAATCGGCCAATAGGGGGCGCTACAGCGATCAAAAACGCGAAAGTGCTCATAACTCCTAAACCGCTTGTCGTAGACTCAAAAATTTTACATTTTTGGAATCCTTGGGTCAATACAAATTGAAAAATCCCCCTGTGATTTGGGGTCCTGGAGGCCCCGTTTTTCCGTAAATGTTAATTATGTCCAAAACCTACTTTTGCGAACTAGTCCTAGGTTTTTCGCCCGATCGACACCAAACCACTGCAGAAATATTCTCTGGACAGTGACTACCAATAATTATCAAAAAAATGTCAAAATTCAACTCATCATTGCGAAAGGGCCCAAAAAAGTTTGTCAGGTGGAGGGCCATTTTTACTAAAATGGCTATAACTCATGAACCAAATGAGATATCTTCACCAAACTTGGGAAACATATGTATAAGCTCAATCTTTGGTCAAATAAAAAAAATTGCACAGTTCTGCCACTTGTTGGCGCTATAAGCCTGAAAAAACATAAAAATTACTATAACTATGCAATCGTTGGTCCGATCGACTTGAAAATTGGTATGCAGTGTCTCTGTCCAATGTGCCGTAAGGGTCTATGAGGACATTGGCGTATCTCAAAAAACATGGCCGCCATTGGCCAATGAAGTTTGAGCACCTATTAGACAAGGTTAACGAAGGTCAATCGGAACGAAACTCACTGGGCATGTTCGACTCATGGTCATAAAGGTCTGTAAGAATTTTGAAAGAAATCGGCCACTAGTTGGCGCTAACGAGTTTTTTTGCCTCTCTAACGTGCCTCACTCACGTGGTGTTTCACACATCCACACAATATGCATATCATTTGATAGATCTCCACATGCTGAGCAACTTTGCCTCAAGAACCATTGCTGTCAATCAAATCATTCATTAATTATTCACAAATATGTGAAAAACCTACTTTTGCGAACTAGTCCTAGGTTTTTCGCTCAATCTCGATCAAACCACTGCAGCGCAGTTCTCCAGACTCTCTAGATCAATAATTATCAAAAAAATGTGAAATTTTGTCCTTGGGGTAGCTATAACAGGGTCATTTAGAAAAGGGGCGTGGCCACATATACCCAAAAGCCTATCAAACCTAAACAAAAACTCAAAACTTTACAAAAGTTGGAGAAAACATGTGTCAGATGACTCTTAACAAGCATGTAAAATTTCATGGAGATCGGACTATAGGTGGCGCTATGACAGTTAAAAAGGCTTCAACAACACGAAATTTCAAAAGTAAATTGCCTTAAATTGCTATAACATGCTCATATAATCACAGAAACACTAGAACTTCATACCATATGATAGATCTCCTCATGCTGAGCAACTTTGACTCAAGAACCTTTGTTGTCAATCAAGTCGTTTATTACATATTCACAAATATGTGAAAAACCCACTTTTATGAACTAGTCCTAGGTTATTCACTCAATCTCGATCAAACCACTGCAGCACAGTTCTCCAGACTCCCTAGATCAATAATTATCAAAAAAAAGTTAAACTTTTGACTCACAGTCGCATTGGGGCGCCAAAACGTTCGAAAGAGGCAGGGCCGCTTTTAGTAAAATGGCTATGACTTTGGAACAAAATGACATATCATCACCAAACTCAGAACACATATGTAAAAGCTCAGCCTTTGGTCAAATCCAAAAAATTGCGGAGCTTGACCACTTGGTGGCGCTATAATAGAGAAAAAACATAAAAATGATTATAACTTCGCAACCGTCAGTCCAATCAATCTGAAAATTGGTATGCAGTGTCTCTGTCCAATGTGCCATAAGGGTCTATGAGGACATTGGCGTATCTCAAAAAACATGGCCGCCATTGACCAATGAAGTTTGAGCACCTATTAGACAAGGTTAACGGAGGCCAATCGGAACGAAACTCACTGGGCATGTTCGACTCATGGCCCTAAAGGTCTGTAAGAATTTTGAAATAAATCGGCCTCTAGTTGGCGCTAACGAGAATTTTTGGCTCTGTAATCACGTGGTGTTTCACACATCCACACAATATGCATATCATTTGATAGATCTCCTCCTAATGAGCAACTTTGCCTGAAGAACCATTGCTGTCAATCAAACCGTTCATTAATTATTCAAAAATATGTGAAAAACCTACTTTTGCGAACTAGTCCCAGGTTTTTTGGTCCATCTCGAAAAAAACACTGCAGTAACATTCGCTGGACTCTCTAGATTAATAATTATCAAAAAAATGTGGAATTTTGTCTTTTGGGTAGCTATAATGGCGTCATTTACAAAAGCGGCTTGGTCAAGTGCATGCAAAAGCCTATATCTTCAAACTAAAAATTCAAAACTTCACAAACCTAGGTGAGCACATGTGTCTTATGATGCTAAACAGGCATGCAAAGTTTCATGGAGATCGGACCATAGGTGGTGCTTTAACAGTTAAAAAGGCTTCAAAAAACACAAAATTTCTATGGTATGGTAATTGGCCTCAAATTGTTAAAAAATGCTCATATATTCACACAAACACTAGATCTCCATATCATATGATAGATCTTCTCATTCTGAACAACTTTGTCTCTAGGAGCATTGCTGTCAATACAACTGTTCTTTAAATATTTGATATTATTCATAAAACCTATTTTTGTGAACTACTCCTAGATTTTTGACTCAAAATCAATAAATCCACTGCAGTAACATTTTCTGGGCTCTCTAGATAAATTATTATCAAAAAAATGTTGAACATTTGCATTTGGGCAGTGATAACGGGGCCACTTAATAAGATGATCATGATCTGCTTTACCCAAAAGTCTATAAAACCTAAAAGAAAACAAAACCTCACAAACCTTAGTAAAACCATCATCACATTTTTGTAAATAAGCATACGTTTTATGGGCATCGGGCAAGAAAAGGCAATGTAACAGTTATAAAGCTTAAAAACAATGCATCACTCTCTAAAACAGCATGAAATTGCAACTATAACCACTAGATGGCAGTAGAAGACCACTAATGGGTCACTGAAATTATTAGAACAGTGCATTTTCATGGTTTGTTTTCAATTCATTTCAATTCAGGCATAGACTAAATACCTGTTATAACATTTCAAATCACATTTAGTCAAAGGTCAACACTTCATTTATACAGATATATCATATTTGACAATAATACAAGATTATGATTACAGTGAAACCTGAAAGTGATATATAAAATCATAAAAAGACCTGAACTAAACATTTTGTCACCTACCATTTATTACACAAATCTCTTATGTGCAACAAAATGTGTGTGTGTGTGTGTAGTAATGCTTAATGAATATCAATATAACACAAAATTTCTATGGTAATTGGCTTTAAATTGCTAAAAAAAAAAAAAAAAAAAAAAAAAATGCTCAATTATTCACACAAACACTAGATCTTCATATGATATGATATATCTCCTCATTCTGAACAACTTTGTCTCTAGGACCACTGCTGTCAATCCAACTGTTGTTTAAATATTTGATATTATTTATAAAACCTATTTTTTTCTTAACTAGTCCTAAGTTTTTGACTCAATATCAATAAATCCACTGCAGTAACATGCTTTTGGCTCTCTAGATAAATTATTATCAAAAAAATATTGAACATTTGCATTTGGACAGCGATAACACGGCCACTTAATAAGATGCTCATGATCTACTGTACCCAAAAGTCTATAAAACCTAAAAGAAAACAAAACTTCACAAGTTCACACCTAAGTAAAATCATCATCATGTGATTTTAAACAAGCAGACATTTTATAGACATTAGGCAAAAAAGGCAATGTAACAGTTATAAAGCTTAAAAACAAAGCATCTCTCTCTAAAACGCCATGAAATTGCAACTATAACCACTAGATGGCAGTAGAAGACCACTAATGGGTCACTGAAATGACTAGAACAGTGCATTTTCATAGTTTCAAGCTTTGATTTCATACAAAGATGATACTAAATCACTGTTATAACATTTCAAATAACATTTAGCCAAAGTTTACCACTTCATTTATACAGATCTATTACATTTGACAATTATGCAAGATTATGATTACAGTGAAATCTGAAAATGACATATAAACTCTTAAAAACACAAGACTTACAGTAAGCATTTTGTCACCTACTATATATGACAGAAATTTCTTATGTGCAACAAAATGTGTGTCTGCGTGTGTGTGTAATAATGCTTAATGAACATTAATATAACAGTTTAACTATTTCATTTCTGTGTTTGTGATTGTGTTCTCCATCATAGATGTGCTTTAGTGTTAGCCATATATTTTGGGTTGGACTACATCCTAAAACCATAGCAACCGTAGCATCGGACCAGAGGTGGCACTATAACAGTTAAAAAGGCTTCAAAAAACACAACATTTCTATTGTAATTGGCACCGAATTGCTAAAAACATGATCATTTATTCACACAAACACTAGATCTTCATACCATATGAAAGATCTCCTCATTTTCAACAATTTTGTCTCTAGGACCATTGCTGTCAATCCAACTGTTCTTTAAATATGTTCTTCAAATCTACTGTACCCAAAAGCCTACAATTTTTAAAAGGAAGCTTGCAATTTCTCAAAACTGTGTAAAATGACAAATAATCTCATTCTAAACAAATATGCAAAATTTAAGAGAGATTGGGCGAAAATAACACTATAATAGTTATGATGTTTAAAATCTCAGTGTTTGTATGAGACATTGCATGAAATTGCATTAATAACCACTAGATGTCAGTAGAAGACCACTAATGGGCTTATTCAGCTGAACACAACTGTTTTTAATAGGTTTCATGATGGATTAACGCTTATAAAATCACTGTTATACCATTTAAAATCACATTTAGTCAAAGCTTACAAGTTTGTTCATACAGACACATCAGTTTTTTACAATTATGCCACATTATGATTACAGTGAAATCTGAAAAAGACACAGACTGTTACAAAGACAAAACTTGCAAGTAAAAGTGTTGGCCCATATCATTTATTTCAGATATCTATATCTACAAGAAAATGTGTGTGCATGTATGTCTCTGTGTGTGTGTAAACATGTTTATTCAGTATTAATATATTAGTTTAAACTTTTCGTTTCTGTATGTGTATTTCTGTGAACATATTCTCCATTTTGGATGTGTTTTACTGTCAGCCATGAATCCAGCTTGGCCTAGACCCTAACCATACCACCTTAAAGACCTTAAAATGCTCGAACCCCGGTAATTGCTGCTTGCAGCTATATTTTTTATTATTATTATTATTCCGCGCTAAAACTGATCGTGCAGCCCAAACCGTAAGGCCTAGAGAGCTGAAACTTGGTCAGAAGGTAGTAGTCCTCCTCGCTACTCAGGCGCAAAGAACCGGCCCAATCGGCCTAAAGGTGGCGCTACAGCGCAAAAAACTAACTTTTTTCGCATTTTTGGCCGTAGCTCGTACATTTTTTGTCGCAGACTCAAAAACTTTACATCGTTGCGATCCTTGGGTCAATACGCACAAAAGTGCACTGGCCCAGATTTTTCGTACGAAGCCCGGTTTTTTCCGCAAAATGGCCAAATGTCCGAAACCTACTTTTGCAAACTAGTCCTAGGTTTTTCGCCCGATCGGAACCAAACCAGTGCAGAAATGTTCTCTGGACAGTGAATATCAATAATTATCAAAAAAAAGTTGAAATTTTGACTCACGGTCGAATAGGAATGCCAAAACGTTCTATGCTAACGTTAGCAAATTCTTACATTTGGCTATAACTTTTGAATGGAATGAGATATCTACACCAAACTAGGTACACATGTGTATAAGCTCAATCTTTGGTCAAATAAAAAATATTGCACAGCTCTGCCACTTGGTGGCGCTATAAGCCTGAAAAAACATATTATTGGCTATAAATACACCGCTGTTAGTCCGATTGACTTGAAAATTGGTATGCAGTCTCTTGGACCAAAGGGGCACAAGTGTCTATGAGGACATTGGCGTATCTCAAAAAACATGGCCACCATCGGCCAATGAAGTTTGAGCACCCATTAGACAAGGTTAACGGAGGTCGATCGGAACGAAACTCACTGGGCATGTTCGACTCATGGCCCTAAAGGTCTGTAAGAATTTTGAAAGAAATCGGCCACTAGTTGGCGCTAACGAGTTTTATGGCTCTGTAATCACGTGGTGTTTCACACATCCACACAATATGCATATCATTTGATAGATCTCCACATGATGAACAACTTTGCCTCAAGAACCATTGCTGTCAATCAAACCGTTCATTAATTATTCACATATATGTGAAAAACCTACTTTTGCGAACTAGTCCTAGGTTTTTCACTCAATCTCGATCAAACCACTGCAGCGCAGTTCTCCAGACTCTCTAGATCAATAATTATCAAAAAAATGTTGAATTTTGTCCTTTGCTTAGCTATAACGGGGTCATTTAGAAAAGGGGCGTGGCCACATATATCCAAAAGCCTATAAAACCTAAACAAAAGATCAAAACTTTACAAAAGTTGGTGAGAACATGTGTCAGATGACTCTTAAGAAGCATGCAAAGTTTCGTGAAGATCGGACCATAGGTGGCGCTATAACAGTTAAAAAGGCTTCAAAAACACAAGCTGTGTATGGTAATTGGCTTCAAATGGAAAAATAAATGCTAGTATATTCACATAAACACTAGATCTTCATATCATCTGATAGATCTCCTCATGATGAACAACTTTGCCTCAAGAACCATTGCTGTCATTCAAGTCGCTCATTAATCATTCACAAATATGTTAAAAACCTACTTTTGCGAACTAGTCCTAGGTTTTTCGCTTAATCTCGATCAAACCACTGCAGTAATATTCTCTGGACTCTCTAGATCAATAATTATCAAAAAAATGTTGAATTTTGTCCTTCGGTTAGCTATAACGGGGTTATTTACAAAAGGGGCGTGGCCACATATACCCAAAAGCCTATCAAACCTAAACAAAAACTCAAAACTTTACGAAAATTGGTGAGAACATGTGTCAGATGATTCTTAACAAGCATGCAAAGTTTCGTGAAGATCGGACCATAGGTGGCGCTATAACAGTTAAAAAGGCTTCAAAAACACAAGCTGTGTATAGTAAATGGCTTCAAATGGTAAAATAAATGCTCATATATTCACACAAACACTAGATCTTCATATCATTTGATAGATCTAATGATGAACAACTTTGACTCTTGGACCATTAATGTCAATCCAACTGTTCTTTAAATATTTCATATTATTTGAAAAACCTACTTTTGGGAACTAGTTCTAGGTGTTTAACTCAAAATCGATAAAACCACTGCAGTAAAATTGCCTGGACTCTCTAGATAAACATTTATCAAAAAAAAAAAGTTAAACATTTGCATTTAGATAGCCATTTAGTAGGGGTGTGACGAGACACTAATCCCATGAGACGAGACATGAGATTGGGTTCACGAGAACGAGACGAGACGAGACGAGATTTTTAAACTTTTCTTAAGAAATCCTCAATGATGAAATATATAGGGAAAATAGTCTTTTATTCAACTGAAAAACACAAAATGCAAAAAAATTAAGGTGCATTTTGAACTTTATGAAATTAAACTTCAATTTTAATGAACAATATGCAGTAATAAACAATATTTAAACAAGAGCTTCATGATTCTGGATAAATTGAGAATCCTAGTTGTTTTTTATAAATGGGAGATTACGATTCTCTCACGATTCTGGAGAAAAAAGATTAGAAAACTAAACAAAATAACAATTTACTAGTGGTTCTGACAAACTGTTCATTGCCTAAGTCTTTTAAAAACATATATTCTTTTAAACAAAATAAATTAAAAAAAAAAACATTCAATAAAGGAGACAGTGTCTCACTTCATTAAGACTTGTTTGACTATTGAAATCTCATGAATGAATGATTCAATGACATACTTTTTTTAAAAAACGGGCAGTTGTCGCCACCTCCTGGCGGAAGAGGATAAGCATTACAATAGATACACGTGTTAAAATACTTTCATTTTTTATCGCTGCTGTAGACAATAAGTGTTTATACCCAAACTATAAACATTTATCGCAGTACTTCTATTATTTAAATATCTGTAACACAGAAATAATGGTTATAATGTGGTTGAAAAGACTGTTTGTGTTGCTCTTTCTGCGTTTACATTTACTCCGACCTTCTGATTCATTAACATGGGCATCGACAAAACCTGCTTCTCACGCTCCACTGACACTGGCGATGTGAAACAGTCCTAATAGACATAGATAACTCGTTGTCATTTAGGAATAAGATCGCGTGGGTGTTTGAATGGACACCTCAATATTTTAAGGATTAATAGTGCAGCTCTAATGTAAACATGGCAAAATGTTGTGGGAGGATACTGTCACGAGATCTCGCGAAATCCGACTGGTCTCGTCACATCCCTACCATTTAGATAGCCACTTAATAATAAGATCATGATCTACTGTACCGAGTCTCTAAAACCTAAAAGAAAAGAAAATTTCACAAACCTAAGTCAAATCATCATCATATGATTCTAAACAAGCCTGCATTTTAAAGACATCAGGCAAAAAAAGGCAATGTAACAGTTATAAAGCTTAAAAACAATGCATCGCTCTTTAAAATTTAATGAAATTACAACTATAACCACTAGATGGCAGTAGAAGACCACTAATGGCTCATTGAAATGAACAGTGCTATTCACAGATTGTTTTCCATTCATTTCAATTCATGCAAAGAGTAAATCACTGTTATAACATTTCAAATCACATTTAGTCAAAGTTTAACACTTCATTTAAACACATATATCATATTTGACAATAATAACGCAAAAAGATTATGATTACAGTGAAACCTGAAAATTATATATAAAATTTTAAAAAGACTTGCACTAAACATTTTGTCACCTACCATTTAATACACAAATCTTTTATGTGCAACAAAATGTGTGTGTGTGTGTGTAGTAATGCTTAATGAACATTAATATAACAGTTTAACTATTTAATTTCTGTTTGTCAGTGTATTCTCCATCATGGATGTGTTTTAGTGTGTTAGCCATATATTTTGCATTGGACTACATCTTAAATCTACACAACCTTTTATGATGCTAAATAGGCATGCAAAGTTTCATGAAGATCGGACCATAGGTGGCGCTATAACAGTTAAAAAGGCTTTAAAAACACAAGCTGTCTATGGTTAATAGCCTCAAACTGCTAAAAAAATGCAAATGTATTCACATGAACACTACAGAACACTACATGATATCATATGATAGATCTCATCATTCTGAACAATTTAGGGTCTAGGACCATTGTTGTCAATCCAACTGTTCTTTAAATATTTGATTTTATTTAAAAAAAAAACTACTTCTGTAAACTAGTACTAGGTGTTAAACTCAAAATCCATAAAACCACTGCAGTAACATTCTCTGGACTCTCTAGATAAACAATTATCAAAAAAATGTTGAACGTTTGCCTTTAGACAGCGAAAACAGCGCCACATAATAATAAGATCATGATGTACTGTACTCTAAGTCTATAAAACCTAAAAGAAAACAAAATTTCACAAACCTAAGTAAAATTATTATCATATGATTCTAAACAAGCATACAATTTTATCAACATAAGGCAAAAAAAAGGCAATGTTACAGTTATAAACTTAAAACAATGCATCGCTCTTTAAAACGCCATGTAATTGCAACTTTAAGCACTAGATGGCAGTAGAACACCACTAATGCATCATTAAACAGACTAGAACAGTGCATTTAATGGCTTGTTTTCACTTAATTTCAATTTATGCATAGCCTAAATCGCTGTTATAACATTTCAAATCACATTTAGCCAAAGTTTAACACTTCATTTATTCAGATATATCATATTTGACAATAATACAAGATTATGATTACAGTGAAACTTGAAAATGATATATAAAATCTTAAAAAGACAAGACTTGAACTAAACATTTTGTCACCTACCATTTATTACACAAATCTCTTATGTGCAACAAAATGTGTGTGTGTGTTTGTGTGTAGTAATGCTTAATGAACATAACATAATATAACAGTTTAACCATTTAATTTCTGTGTTTGTGTGTTTGCGAGTGTATTCTCCATCATGGATGTGTTTTATTGTGTTAGCCATATATTTTGCGTTGGACTACATCTTAAATTCACACAACCTTTCATGATGCTAAACAGGCATGCAAAGTTTCATGAAGATCAGGGCATAAGGTGGCGCTATAACAGTTAAAAAGGTTTCAAAAAACAACATTTCTATAGCAATTGGCCTCAAATTGCTAAAAAAAATGCTCATATATTTTCACAAATACTAGCTCTTCATATCATATGATAGATCTTCTCATTCTGAACAATTTTGTCTCTAGGACCATTGCTATCAATCCAACTGTTCTTTAAATATTTGATATTATTCATAAAACCTTTTTTTTTTTTAACTACTCGTAGATTTTTGACTCAAAATCAATAACACCACTGCAGTAACGTACTCTGGACTCTCTAGATAAATTTTTATCAAAAAAAAGTTTGCATTTGGACAGTGATAACAGGGCCACTTAAAAAGATGATCATGAATCGCTGTACCCAGAAGTCTATAAAACCTAAAAGAAAACAAAATTTCACAAACCTAAGTAAAATCATCATCATATTATTTTAAACAAGCATACATTTTATAGAAATTAGGAAAAAAGGCAATGTAACAGTTATAAAGCTTAAAAACAATGGATCGGTCTTTAATTTCTTTTTTTTGTCTGTTTGTGAGTGTTTTCTCCATCATGGATGTGTTTTAGTGTGTTAGCCATATATTTTGGGTTGGACTACATCCTAAATCCACACAACCTTAAAGGCCTTATTTGCTCGAACCCCGGTAATTGCTGCTTGCAGCTATATTTAGGGGTTCGAGCGCGTAGCGCTGAAACCCTATTGTAATTGTTAGGATTTTTTTTATTATTATTATTATTCCGCGCTAAAACTGATCGTGCAGCCCAAACCGTAAGGCCTAGAGAGCTGAAACTTGGTCAGAAGGTAGTAGTCCTCCTCGCTACTCAGGCGCAAAGAACCGGCCCAATCGGCCTAAAGGTGGCGCTACAGCGCAAAAAACTAACTTTTTTCGCATTTTTGGCCGTAGCTCGTACATTTTTTGTCGCAGACTCAAAAACTTTACATCGTTGCGATCCTTGGGTCAATACGCACAAAAGTGCACTGGCGCAGATTTTTCGTACGAAGCCCGGTTTTTCCGCAAAATGGCCAAATGTCCGAAACCTACTTTTGCAAACTAGTCCTAGGTTTTTCGCCCGATCGGAACCAAACCAGTGCAGAAATGTTCTCTGGACAGTGAATATCAATAATTATCAAAAAAAAGTTGAAATTTTGACTCACGGTCGAATAGGAATGCCAAAACGTTCTATGCTAACGTTAGCAAATTCTTACATTTGGCTATAACTTTTGAATGGAATGAGATATCTACACCAAACTAGGTACACATGTGTATAAGCTCAATCTTTGGTCAAATAAAAAATATTGCACAGCTCTGCCACTTGGTGGCGCTATAAGCCTGAAAAAACATATTATTGGCTATAAATACACCGCTGTTAGTCCGATTGACTTGAAAATTGGTATGCAGTCTCTTGGACCAAAGGGGCACAAGTGTCTATGAGGACATTGGCGTATCTCAAAAAACATGGCCACCATCGGCCAATGAAGTTTGAGCACCCATTAGACAAGGTTAACGGAGGTCGATCGGAACGAAACTCACTGGGCATGTTCGACTCATGGCCCTAAAGGTCTGTAAGAATTTTGAAAGAAATCGGCCACTAGTTGGCGCTAACGAGTTTTATGGCTCTGTAATCACGTGGTGTTTCACACATCCACACAATATGCATATCATTTGATAGATCTCCACATGATGAACAACTTTGCCTCAAGAACCATTGCTGTCAATCAAACCGTTCATTAATTATTCACATATATGTGAAAAACCTACTTTTGCGAACTAGTCCTAGGTTTTTCACTCAATCTCGATCAAACCACTGCAGCGCAGTTCTCCAGACTCTCTAGATCAATAATTATCAAAAAAATGTTGAATTTTGTCCTTTGCTTAGCTATAACGGGGTCATTTAGAAAAGGGGCGTGGCCACATATATCCAAAAGCCTATAAAACCTAAACAAAAGATCAAAACTTTACAAAAGTTGGTGAGAACATGTGTCAGATGACTCTTAAGAAGCATGCAAAGTTTCGTGAAGATCGGACCATAGGTGGCGCTATAACAGTTAAAAAGGCTTCAAAAACACAAGCTGTGTATGGTAATTGGCTTCAAATGGAAAAATAAATGCTAGTATATTCACATAAACACTAGATCTTCATATCATCTGATAGATCTCCTCATGATGAACAACTTTGCCTCAAGAACCATTGCTGTCATTCAAGTCGCTCATTAATCATTCACAAATATGTTAAAAACCTACTTTTGCGAACTAGTCCTAGGTTTTTCGCTTAATCTCGATCAAACCACTGCAGTAATATTCTCTGGACTCTCTAGATCAATAATTATCAAAAAAATGTTGAATTTTGTCCTTCGGTTAGCTATAACGGGGTTATTTACAAAAGGGGCGTGGCCACATATACCCAAAAGCCTATCAAACCTAAACAAAAACTCAAAACTTTACGAAAATTGGTGAGAACATGTGTCAGATGATTCTTAACAAGCATGCAAAGTTTCGTGAAGATCGGACCATAGGTGGCGCTATAACAGTTAAAAAGGCTTCAAAAACACAAGCTGTGTATAGTAAATGGCTTCAAATGGTAAAATAAATGCTCATATATTCACACAAACACTAGATCTTCATATCATTTGATAGATCTAATGATGAACAACTTTGACTCTTGGACCATTAATGTCAATCCAACTGTTCTTTAAATATTTCATATTATTTGAAAAACCTACTTTTGGGAACTAGTTCTAGGTGTTTAACTCAAAATCGATAAAACCACTGCAGTAAAATTGCCTGGACTCTCTAGATAAACATTTATCAAAAAAAAAAAGTTAAACATTTGCATTTAGATAGCCATTTAGTAGGGGTGTGACGAGACACTAATCCCATGAGACGAGACATGAGATTGGGTTCACGAGAACGAGACGAGACGAGATTTTTAAACTTTTCTTAAGAAATCCTCAATGATGAAATATATAGGGAAAATAGTCTTTTATTCAACTGAAAAACACAAAATGCAAAAAAATTAAGGTGCATTTTGAACTTTATGAAATTAAACTTCAATTTTAATGAACAATATGCAGTAATAAACAATATTTAAACAAGAGCTTCATGATTCTGGATAAATTGAGAATCCTAGTTGTTTTTTATAAATGGGAGATTACGATTCTCTCACGATTCTGGAGAAAAAAGATTAGAAAACTAAACAAAATAACAATTTACTAGTGGTTCTGACAAACTGTTCATTGCCTAAGTCTTTTAAAAACATATATTCTTTTAAACAAAATAAATTAAAAAAAAAAACATTCAATAAAGGAGACAGTGTCTCACTTCATTAAGACTTGTTTGACTATTGAAATCTCATGAATGAATGATTCAATGACATACTTTTTTTAAAAAACGGGCAGTTGTCGCCACCTCCTGGCGGAAGAGGATAAGCATTACAATAGATACACGTGTTAAAATACTTTCATTTTTTATCGCTGCTGTAGACAATAAGTGTTTATACCCAAACTATAAACATTTATCGCAGTACTTCTATTATTTAAATATCTGTAACACAGAAATAATGGTTATAATGTGGTTGAAAAGACTGTTTGTGTTGCTCTTTCTGCGTTTACATTTACTCCGACCTTCTGATTCATTAACATGGGCATCGACAAAACCTGCTTCTCACGCTCCACTGACACTGGCGATGTGAAACAGTCCTAATAGACATAGATAACTCGTTGTCATTTAGGAATAAGATCGCGTGGGTGTTTGAATGGACACCTCAATATTTTAAGGATTAATAGTGCAGCTCTAATGTAAACATGGCAAAATGTTGTGGGAGGATACTGTCACGAGATCTCGCGAAATCCGACTGGTCTCGTCACATCCCTACCATTTAGATAGCCACTTAATAATAAGATCATGATCTACTGTACCGAGTCTCTAAAACCTAAAAGAAAAGAAAATTTCACAAACCTAAGTCAAATCATCATCATATGATTCTAAACAAGCCTGCATTTTAAAGACATCAGGCAAAAAAAGGCAATGTAACAGTTATAAAGCTTAAAAACAATGCATCGCTCTTTAAAATTTAATGAAATTACAACTATAACCACTAGATGGCAGTAGAAGACCACTAATGGCTCATTGAAATGAACAGTGCTATTCACAGATTGTTTTCCATTCATTTCAATTCATGCAAAGAGTAAATCACTGTTATAACATTTCAAATCACATTTAGTCAAAGTTTAACACTTCATTTAAACACATATATCATATTTGACAATAATAACGCAAAAAGATTATGATTACAGTGAAACCTGAAAATTATATATAAAATTTTAAAAAGACTTGCACTAAACATTTTGTCACCTACCATTTAATACACAAATCTTTTATGTGCAACAAAATGTGTGTGTGTGTGTGTGTAGTAATGCTTAATGAACATTAATATAACAGTTTAACTATTTAATTTCTGTTTGTCAGTGTATTCTCCATCATGGATGTGTTTTAGTGTGTTAGCCATATATTT
Organism: Cirrhinus mrigala; assembly: GCA_036247105.1. NCBI lineage: Eukaryota > Metazoa > Chordata > Actinopteri > Cypriniformes > Cyprinidae > Cirrhinus > Cirrhinus mrigala. The sequence continues at coordinate 178,650 of CM070016.1, read as the reverse complement.
TGCATTGGACTACATCTTAAATCTACACAACCTTTTATGATGCTAAATAGGCATGCAAAGTTTCATGAAGATCGGACCATAGGTGGCGCTATAACAGTTAAAAAGGCTTTAAAAACACAAGCTGTCTATGGTTAATAGCCTCAAACTGCTAAAAAAATGCAAATGTATTCACATGAACACTACAGAACACTACATGATATCATATGATAGATCTCATCATTCTGAACAATTTAGGGTCTAGGACCATTGTTGTCAATCCAACTGTTCTTTAAATATTTGATTTTATTTAAAAAAAAAACTACTTCTGTAAACTAGTACTAGGTGTTAAACTCAAAATCCATAAAACCACTGCAGTAACATTCTCTGGACTCTCTAGATAAACAATTATCAAAAAAATGTTGAACGTTTGCCTTTAGACAGCGAAAACAGCGCCACATAATAATAAGATCATGATGTACTGTACTCTAAGTCTATAAAACCTAAAAGAAAACAAAATTTCACAAACCTAAGTAAAATTATTATCATATGATTCTAAACAAGCATACAATTTTATCAACATAAGGCAAAAAAAAGGCAATGTTACAGTTATAAACTTAAAACAATGCATCGCTCTTTAAAACGCCATGTAATTGCAACTTTAAGCACTAGATGGCAGTAGAACACCACTAATGCATCATTAAACAGACTAGAACAGTGCATTTAATGGCTTGTTTTCACTTAATTTCAATTTATGCATAGCCTAAATCGCTGTTATAACATTTCAAATCACATTTAGCCAAAGTTTAACACTTCATTTATTCAGATATATCATATTTGACAATAATACAAGATTATGATTACAGTGAAACTTGAAAATGATATATAAAATCTTAAAAAGACAAGACTTGAACTAAACATTTTGTCACCTACCATTTATTACACAAATCTCTTATGTGCAACAAAATGTGTGTGTGTGTTTGTGTGTAGTAATGCTTAATGAACATAACATAATATAACAGTTTAACCATTTAATTTCTGTGTTTGTGTGTTTGCGAGTGTATTCTCCATCATGGATGTGTTTTATTGTGTTAGCCATATATTTTGCGTTGGACTACATCTTAAATTCACACAACCTTTCATGATGCTAAACAGGCATGCAAAGTTTCATGAAGATCAGGGCATAAGGTGGCGCTATAACAGTTAAAAAGGTTTCAAAAAACAACATTTCTATAGCAATTGGCCTCAAATTGCTAAAAAAAATGCTCATATATTTTCACAAATACTAGCTCTTCATATCATATGATAGATCTTCTCATTCTGAACAATTTTGTCTCTAGGACCATTGCTATCAATCCAACTGTTCTTTAAATATTTGATATTATTCATAAAACCTTTTTTTTTTTTAACTACTCGTAGATTTTTGACTCAAAATCAATAACACCACTGCAGTAACGTACTCTGGACTCTCTAGATAAATTTTTATCAAAAAAAAGTTTGCATTTGGACAGTGATAACAGGGCCACTTAAAAAGATGATCATGAATCGCTGTACCCAGAAGTCTATAAAACCTAAAAGAAAACAAAATTTCACAAACCTAAGTAAAATCATCATCATATTATTTTAAACAAGCATACATTTTATAGAAATTAGGAAAAAAGGCAATGTAACAGTTATAAAGCTTAAAAACAATGGATCGGTCTTTAATTTCTTTTTTTTGTCTGTTTGTGAGTGTTTTCTCCATCATGGATGTGTTTTAGTGTGTTAGCCATATATTTTGGGTTGGACTACATCCTAAATCCACACAACCTTAAAGGCCTTATTTGCTCGAACCCCGGTAATTGCTGCTTGCAGCTATATTTAGGGGTTCGAGCGTGTAGCGCTGAAACCCTATTGTAATTGTTAAGATTTTTAGGGGTTCGAGCACGCAGTGCTGAAACCCTATTGTAATTGTTAGGATGTTTAGGGGTTCGAGCGCGTAGCGCTGAAACCCTATTGTAATTGTTAGGATTTTTTTTATTATTATTATTATTATTCTTCCCTAAAACTGAATGTGCAGCCCAAACCGTAAGGCCTAGAGAGCTGAAACTTGGTCGGATGGTAGTAGTCCCCCTCGCTACTCAGATACAAAGACTCAGCCAAATTGGCCTATAGGTGGCGCTACAGCGATCAAAAACGCGAAAGTGCTCATAACTCCTAAACCGCTTGTCGTAGACTCAAAAATTTTACATTTTTGGAATCCTTGGGTCAATACAAATTGAAAACCCCCCCTGTGATTTGGGGTCCTGGAGGCCCCGTTTTTCCGCAAATGTTAATGATGTCCGAAACCTACTTTTGCGAACTAGTCCTAGGTTTTTCGCCGGATCGAAACCAAACCACTGCCGAAATATTCTCTGGACAGTGAATACCAATAATTATCAAAAAAATGTCAAAATTCGACTCATCATTGCGAAAGGGCCCCAAAAAGTTTGTCAGGTGGAGGGCCATTTTTACTAAAATGGCTATAACTCATGAACCAAATGAGATATCTTCACCAAACTTGGGAAACGTATGTATAAGCTCAATCTTTGGTCAAATAAAAAAAAATTGCACAGTTCTACCACTTGGTGGCGCTATAAGCCTGAAAAAACATAAAAATGACTATAACTATGCAATCGTTGGTCCGATTGACTTGAAAATTAGTATGCAGTGTCTCTGTCCAATGTGCCATAAGGGTCTATGAGGACATTGGCGTATCTCAAAAAACATGGCCGCCATTGGCCAATGAAGTTTGAGCACCTATTAGACAAGGTTAACGAAGGTCAATCGGAATGAAACTCATTGGGCATGTTCGACTCATGGCCCTAAAGGTCTGTAAGAATTTTGAAAGAAATCGGTCACTAGTTGGCACTAACGAGTTTTATGGCTCTGTAATCACGTGGTGTTTAACACATCCACACAATATGCATATCATTTGATAGAACTCCTCATGATGAAAAACTTTGCCTCAAGAACCATTGCTGTCAATCAAACCGTTCATTAATTATTCACAAATATGTGAAAAACCTACTTTTGCGAACTAGTCCTAGGTTTTTCGCTCAATCTCGATCAAACCACTGCAGCGCAGTTCTCCAGACTGTCTAGATCAATAATTATCAAAAAAATGTGGAATTTTGTCCTTTGGGTAGCTATAACGGGGTCATTTAGAAAAGGGGCGTGGCCACATATACCCAAAAGCCTATAAAACCTAAACAAAAACTCAAAACTTTACGAAAGTTGGTGAAAACATGTGTCAGATGACTCTTAAGAACCATGTAAAATTTCATGGAGATCGGACCATAGGTGGCGCTATGACAGTTAAAAAGGCTTCAACAACACGAAATTTCAAAAGTAAATTGCCTTAAATTGCTATAACATGCTCATATAATCACAGAAACACTAGAACTTCATACCATATGATAGATCTCCTCATGCTGAGCAACTTTGCCTCAAGAAGCACTGCTGTCAATCAAGTCGTTTATTACATATTCACAAATATGTGAAAAACCCACTTTTGCGAACTAGTCCTAGGTTATTCACTCGATCTCGATCAAACCACTGCAGCACAGTTCTCCAGACTCCCTAGATCAAAAATTATCAAAAAGAAGTTAAACTTTTGACTCACGGTCGCAAAGGGGTGCCAAAACGTTCGAAAGAGGAGGGGCCACTTTCACTAAAATGGCTATAACTTTGGAACAGAATGACATATCATCACCAAACTCGGAACACATATGTAAAAGTTCAGCCTTTGGTCAAATCCAAAAAATTGCGGAGCTTGACCACTTGGTGGCGCTATAATAGAGGAAAAACATAAAAATGGCTATAACTTTGCAACCGTCAGTCCAATCAACCTGAAAATTGGTATGCAGTGTCCCTGTCCAATGTGCCATAAGGGTCTATAAGGCCATTGGCGTATCTCAAAAAACATGGCCGCCATTGATCAATGAATTTTGAGCACCTATTAGACAAGGTTAACAGAGGTCGATCGGAACGAAACTCACTGGGCATGTTCGACTCATGGCCCTAAAGGTCTGTAAGAATTTTGAAACAAATCGGCCACTAGTTGGCGCTAACGAGTTTTATGGCTCTGTAATCACGTGGTGTTTCACAAATCCACACAATATGCATATCATTTGATAGATTTCCTCATGATGAACAGCTTTGCCTCAAGAACCATTGCTGTCAATCAAACCGTTCATTAATTATTCAACAATATGTCAAAAACCTACTTTGGCGAACTAGTCCTAGGTTTTTCGCTCAATCTCGATCAAACCACTGCAGTAATGTTCTCTGGACTCTCTAGATCAATAATTATCAAAAAAATGTTGAATTTTGTCCTTCGGTTAGCTGTAATGGGGCCATTTACAATAGGGGCGTGGCCACATATACTCAAAAGCTTATAAAACCAAAACGAAAACTCAAAACGTTACGAAAATTGGAGAAAACATGTGTCTGATGATTCTTAACAAGCATGCAAAGTTTCATGGAGATCGGAGCATAGCTGGTGCTATAACAGTTAAAAAGGCTTTAAAATCAAGATTTCTATGGTAAATTGCCTCAAATTGTTAAAAAATGCTCATCCATTCACACAAACACTAGATCTTACACTTATATCTGTATGATATATCCTCTCATTCTGAACAAATTTGCATACCACCTCAAAGGCCTTAAATGCTCGAACCCCGGTAATTGCTGCTTGCAGCTATATTTTTTATTATTATTATTATTATTCTTCCCTAAAACTGAATGTGCAGCCCAAACCGTAAGGCCTAGAGAGCTGAAACTTGGTCAGATGGTAGTAGTCCTCCTCGCTACTCAGATACAAAGACTCAGCCAAATCGGCCTATAGGTGGCGCTACAGCAATCAAAAACACGAAAGTGCTCATAACTCCTAAACCGCTTGCCGTAGACTCAAAAATTTTACATTTTTGGAATCCTTGGGTCAATACAAATTGAAAAATCCCCCTGTGATTTGGGGTCCTGGAGGCCCCGTTTTTCCGCAAATTTTAATTATGTCCAAAACCTACTTTTGCGAACTAGTCCTAGGTTTTTCGCCCGATCGGAACCAAACCACTGCTGAAATATTCTCTGGACAGTGAATACCAATAATTATCAAAAAAATTTCAAAATTCGACTCATCATTGCGAAAGGGCCCCAAAAAGTTTGTCAGGTGGAGGGCCATTTTTACTAAAATGGCTATAACTCATGAACCAAATGAGATATCTTCACCAAACTTGGGAAACTTATGTATGAGCTCAATCTTTGGTCAAATAAAAAAAAATTGCACAGTTATACCACTTGGTGGCGCTATAAGCCTGAAAAAACAGAAAAATGACTATAACTATGCAATCGTTGGTCCGATCGACTTGAAAATTGGTATGCAGTGTCTCTGTCCAATGTGCCATAAGGGTCTATGAGGACATTGGCGTATCTCAAAAAACATGGCCGCCATTGGCCAATGAAATTTGAGCACCTATTAGACAAGGTTAACGGAGGTCGATCGGAACGAAACTCACTGGGCATGTTCGACTCATGGCCCTAAAGGTCTGTAAGAATTTTGAAACAAATCGGCCACTAGTTGGCGCTAACGAGTTTTTTGCCTCTGTAATCACGTGGTGTTTCACACATCCACACAATATGCATATCATTTGATAGATCTCCTCATGATGAACAACTTTGGCTCAAGAACCATTGCTGTCAATCAAACCGTTCATTAATTATTCACAAATATGTGAAAAACCTACTTTTGCGAACTAGTCCTAGGTTTTTTGCTCAATCTCGATCAAACCACTGCAGTAATATTCTCTGGACACTCTAGATCAATAATTATCAAAAAAATGTTGAATTTTGTCCTTCGGTTAGCTATAACGGGGTCATTTAGAAAAGGGGCGTGGCCGCATATACCCAAAAGCTTATAAAACCTAAACAAAAACTCGAAACTTTACGAAAATTGGTGAGAACATGCGTCAGATGATTCTTAACAAGCCTGCAAAGTTTCGTGAAGATCAGACCATAGGTGGCGCTATAACAGTTAAAAAGGCTTCAAAAACACAACCTGTGTATAGTAAATGGTTTCAAATGGCTAAATAAATACTCATATATTCACATAAACACTAGATCTTCATATCATTTGATAGATCTCCTCATGGTGAACAACTTTGCCTCAAGAACCATTGCTGTCAATCAAACCGTTCATTAATTATTCACAAATATGTTAAAAACCTACTTTTGCGAACTAGTCCTAGGTTTTTCGCTTAATCTCGATCAAACCACTGCAGTAATATTCTCTGAACTCTCTAGATCAATAATTATCAAAAAAATGTTGAATTTTGTCCTTCGGTTAGCTATAACGGGGTCATTTACAACAGGGGTGTGGCCACATATACCCAAAAGCCTATCAATACTAAACAAAAACTCAAAACTTTACGAAAATTGGTGAAAACATGTGTCAGATGATTCTTAACAAGCATGCAAAGTTTCGTAAAGATCGGACCATAGGTGGCGCTATAAGAGTTAAAAAGGCTTCAAAAACACAAGCTGTGTATGGTAAATGGCAAATGACAAACTGTTCATTGCTTAAGTCTTTTAAAAACATATATTCATTTAAACAAAAAAAAAAAAAAACATTCAATAAAGGAGACAGTGTCTCACTTCATTAAGACTTGTTTGACTATTGAAATCTCCTGAATGAATGATTCAATGACATACTTTTTTTTTAAACGGGCAGTTGTCGCCACCTCCTGGCGGAAGAGGATAAGCGTTACAATAGATACACGTGTTAAAATACTTTCGTTTTTATCGCTACTGTAGACAATAAGTGTTTATACCCAAACTATAAACTTTTATCCCAGTACTTCTATTATTTAAATATCTGTAACACAGAAATAATGATTATAATGTGGTTGAAAAGACTGTTTGTGTTGTTCACATTTACTCCGATCTTCTGATTCATTAACATGGCAGCGACAAAACGTGTTTCTCACGCTCCACTGACACTGGCGATGTGAAACAGTCCTAATAGACATAGATAACTCATTGTCATTTAGGAATAAGATTGCATGGGTGTTTGAATCGACACCTCAATATTTTAAGGATTAATAGTGCAGCTCTAATGTAAACATGGCAAAATGTTGTGGGAGGATACTGTCACGAGATCTCGTGAAATCCGACTGGTCTCGTCACATCCCTACCATTTGAATAGCCACTTAATAATAAGATCATGATCTACTGTACCCGAGTCTATAAAACCTAAAAGAAAAGAAAAGTCAAATCATCATCATATGATTCTAAAAAAGCCTGCATTTTAAAGACATCAGGCAAAAAAAGGCAATGTAACAGTTATAAAGCTCAAAAACTATGCATCGCTCTTTAAAATGTCATGAAATTACAACTATAACCACTAGATGGCAGTAGAAGACCACTAATGGCTCATTGAAATGAACAGCGCTATTCACAGATTTTCCATTCATTTCAATTCATGCAAAGACTAAATCACTGTTATAACATTTCAGATCACATTTAGTCAAAGTTTAACACTTCATTTAAACACATATATCATATTTGACAATAATACAAGATTATGATTACAGTGAAACCTGAAAACTATATATAAAATCTTAAAAAGACTTGCATTTTGTCACCTACCATTTAATACACAAATCTCTTATGTGCAACAAAATGTGTGTGTGTGTGTGTGTGTAATAATGCTTGATGAACTTTAATATAATAGTTTAACTATTTCATATTCTGTGTTTGTGATTGTATTGTCCATCATAGATGTGCTGTAGTGTTAGCCATATATTTTGGGTTGGACTACATCCTAAAACCATAGCAACCATAGCATCAGATCATAGGTGGCGCTATAACAGTTAAAAAGGCTTCAAAAACACAACATTTCTATTGTAATTGGCCTCGAATTACTAAAAAATGCTCATTTTTTCACAAAAACACTAGATCTTCATACCATATGATAGATCTCCTCATTCTCAACAATTTTTTGACCATTGCTGTCAATCCAACTGTTCTTTAAATATGTTCTTTAAATCTACTGTACCCAAAAGCCTAACATTTTTACAAGAAAGCTTGCAACATCTCAAAACTGTGACAAAAATGACAAATACTCCCATTCTAAACAAATATGCAAAATTTAAGAGAGACTGGGCAAAAATAACACTATAATAGTTATGATGTTTAACATCTCAGTGTTTGTATGAGACATTGCATGAAATTGCAATAATAACCACTAGATGTCAGTGGAAGACCACTAATGGGCTTATTCAGCTGACTACAAATTGCTTTTAATAGGTTTGATGATCGATTAACACTTATAAAATCACTGTTATAACATTTAAAATCACATTTAGGCAAAGCTTACAATTTTGTTCATACAGACATATCAGTTTTTTACAATTATGCCACATTATGATTACAGTGAAATCTGAAAAAGACACAAACTGTTACAAAGAGAATACTTGCAAGTAAAAGTGTTGGCCCATATCATTTATTTCAAATATCTGTACAAGAAAATGTGTATGCATGTATGTCTCTGTGTGTGTAAACATGTTTATTCAGTATTAATATATTAGTTTAAACTTTTCGTTTCTGTGTGTGTATTTTTGTGAGCATGTTCTCCATTTTGGATGTGTTTTACTGTCAGCCATGAATCCAGGTTGGCCTAGACCCTAAGCATACCACTTTAAAGACCTTAAAATGCTCGAACCCCGATAATTGCTGCTTGCAGCTATATTTAGGGGTTCGAGCACGCAGTGCTGAAACCCTATTGTAATTGTTAGGATTTTTTTTATTATTATTATTATTATTCTTCCCTAAAACTGAATGTGCAGCCCAAACCGTAAGGCCTAGAGAGCTGAAACTTGGTCGGATGGTAGTAGTCCTCCTCGCTACTCAGATACAAAGACTCAGCCAAATTGGCCTATAGGTGGCGCTACAGCGATCAAAAACGCGAAAGTGCTCATAACTCCTAAACCGCTTGTCGTAGACTCAAAAATTTTACATTTTTGGAATCCTTGGGTCAATACAAATTGAAAACCCCCCCTGTGATTTGGGGTCCTGGAGGCCCCGTTTTTTCCGCAAATGTTAATGATGTCCGAAACCTACTTTTGCGAACTAGTCCTAGGTTTTTCGCCGGATCGAAACCAAACCACTGCCGAAATATTCTCTGGACAGTGAATACCAATAATTATCAAAAAAATGTCAAAATTCGACTCATCATTGCGAAAGGGCCCCAAAAAGTTTGTCAGGTGGAGGGCCATTTTTACTAAAATGGCTATAACTCATGAACCAAATGAGATATCTTCACCAAACTTGGGAAACGTATGTATAAGCTCAATCTTTGGTCAAATAAAAAAAAATTGCACAGTTCTACCACTTGGTGGCGCTATAAGCCTGAAAAAACATAAAAATGACTATAACTATGCAATCGTTGGTCCGATTGACTTGAAAATTAGTATGCAGTGTCTCTGTCCAATGTGCCATAAGGGTCTATGAGGACATTGGCGTATCTCAAAAAACATGGCCGCCATTGGCCAATGAAGTTTGAGCACCTATTAGACAAGGTTAACGAAGGTCAATCGGAATGAAACTCATTGGGCATGTTCGACTCATGGCCCTAAAGGTCTGTAAGAATTTTGAAAGAAATCGGTCACTAGTTGGCACTAACGAGTTTTATGGCTCTGTAATCACGTGGTGTTTAACACATCCACACAATATGCATATCATTTGATAGAACTCCTCATGATGAAAAACTTTGCCTCAAGAACCATTGCTGTCAATCAAACCGTTCATTAATTATTCACAAATATGTGAAAAACCTACTTTTGCGAACTAGTCCTAGGTTTTTCGCTCAATCTCGATCAAACCACTGCAGCGCAGTTCTCCAGACTGTCTAGATCAATAATTATCAAAAAAATGTGGAATTTTGTCCTTTGGGTAGCTATAACGGGGTCATTTAGAAAAGGGGCGTGGCCACATATACCCAAAAGCCTATAAAACCTAAACAAAAACTCAAAACTTTACGAAAGTTGGTGAAAACATGTGTCAGATGACTCTTAAGAACCATGTAAAATTTCATGGAGATCGGACCATAGGTGGCGCTATGACAGTTAAAAAGGCTTCAACAACACGAAATTTCAAAAGTAAATTGCCTTAAATTGCTATAACATGCTCATATAATCACAGAAACACTAGAACTTCATACCATATGATAGATCTCCTCATGCTGAGCAACTTTGCCTCAAGAAGCACTGCTGTCAATCAAGTCGTTTATTACATATTCACAAATATGTGAAAAACCCACTTTTGCGAACTAGTCCTAGGTTATTCACTCGATCTCGATCAAACCACTGCAGCACAGTTCTCCAGACTCCCTAGATCAAAAATTATCAAAAAGAAGTTAAACTTTTGACTCACGGTCGCAAAGGGGTGCCAAAACGTTCGAAAGAGGAGGGGCCACTTTCACTAAAATGGCTATAACTTTGGAACAGAATGACATATCATCACCAAACTCGGAACACATATGTAAAAGTTCAGCCTTTGGTCAAATCCAAAAAATTGCGGAGCTTGACCACTTGGTGGCGCTATAATAGAGGAAAAACATAAAAATGGCTATAACTTTGCAACCGTCAGTCCAATCAACCTGAAAATTGGTATGCAGTGTCCCTGTCCAATGTGCCATAAGGGTCTATAAGGCCATTGGCGTATCTCAAAAAACATGGCCGCCATTGATCAATGAATTTTGAGCACCTATTAGACAAGGTTAACAGAGGTCGATCGGAACGAAACTCACTGGGCATGTTCGACTCATGGCCCTAAAGGTCTGTAAGAATTTTGAAACAAATCGGCCACTAGTTGGCGCTAACGAGTTTTATGGCTCTGTAATCACGTGGTGTTTCACAAATCCACACAATATGCATATCATTTGATAGATTTCCTCATGATGAACAGCTTTGCCTCAAGAACCATTGCTGTCAATCAAACCGTTCATTAATTATTCAACAATATGTCAAAAACCTACTTTGGCGAACTAGTCCTAGGTTTTTTCGCTCAATCTCGATCAAACCACTGCAGTAATGTTCTCTGGACTCTCTAGATCAATAATTATCAAAAAAATGTTGAATTTTGTCCTTCGGTTAGCTGTAATGGGGCCATTTACAATAGGGGCGTGGCCACATATACTCAAAAGCTTATAAAACCAAAACGAAAACTCAAAACGTTACGAAAATTGGAGAAAACATGTGTCTGATGATTCTTAACAAGCATGCAAAGTTTCATGGAGATCGGAGCATAGCTGGTGCTATAACAGTTAAAAAGGCTTTAAAATCAAGATTTCTATGGTAAATTGCCTCAAATTGTTAAAAAATGCTCATCCATTCACACAAACACTAGATCTTACACTTATATCTGTATGATATATCCTCTCATTCTGAACAAATTTGCATACCACCTCAAAGGCCTTAAATGCTCGAACCCCGGTAATTGCTGCTGCTTGCCAGGCTATATTTTTTATTATTATTATTATTATTCTTCCCTAAAACTGAATGTGCAGCCCAAACCGTAAGGCCTAGAGAGCTGAAACTTGGTCAGATGGTAGTAGTCCTCCTCGCTACTCAGATACAAAGACTCAGCCAAATCGGCCTATAGGTGGCGCTACAGCAATCAAAAACACGAAAGTGCTCATAACTCCTAAACCGCTTGCCGTAGACTCAAAAATTTTACATTTTTGGAATCCTTGGGTCAATACAAATTGAAAAATCCCCCTGTGATTTGGGGTCCTGGAGGCCCCGTTTTTCCGCAAATTTTAATTATGTCCAAAACCTACTTTTGCGAACTAGTCCTAGGTTTTTCGCCCGATCGGAACCAAACCACTGCTGAAATATTCTCTGGACAGTGAATACCAATAATTATCAAAAAAATTTCAAAATTCGACTCATCATTGCGAAAGGGCCCCAAAAAGTTTGTCAGGTGGAGGGCCATTTTTACTAAAATGGCTATAACTCATGAACCAAATGAGATATCTTCACCAAACTTGGGAAACTTATGTATGAGCTCAATCTTTGGTCAAATAAAAAAAAATTGCACAGTTATACCACTTGGTGGCGCTATAAGCCTGAAAAAACAGAAAAATGACTATAACTATGCAATCGTTGGTCCGATCGACTTGAAAATTGGTATGCAGTGTCTCTGTCCAATGTGCCATAAGGGTCTATGAGGACATTGGCGTATCTCAAAAAACATGGCCGCCATTGGCCAATGAAATTTGAGCACCTATTAGACAAGGTTAACGGAGGTCGATCGGAACGAAACTCACTGGGCATGTTCGACTCATGGCCCTAAAGGTCTGTAAGAATTTTGAAACAAATCGGCCACTAGTTGGCGCTAACGAGTTTTTTGCCTCTGTAATCACGTGGTGTTTCACACATCCACACAATATGCATATCATTTGATAGATCTCCTCATGATGAACAACTTTGGCTCAAGAACCATTGCTGTCAATCAAACCGTTCATTAATTATTCACAAATATGTGAAAAACCTACTTTTGCGAACTAGTCCTAGGTTTTTTGCTCAATCTCGATCAAACCACTGCAGTAATATTCTCTGGACACTCTAGATCAATAATTATCAAAAAAATGTTGAATTTTGTCCTTCGGTTAGCTATAACGGGGTCATTTAGAAAAGGGGCGTGGCCGCATATACCCAAAAGCTTATAAAACCTAAACAAAAACTCGAAACTTTACGAAAATTGGTGAGAACATGCGTCAGATGATTCTTAACAAGCCTGCAAAGTTTCGTGAAGATCAGACCATAGGTGGCGCTATAACAGTTAAAAAGGCTTCAAAAACACAACCTGTGTATAGTAAATGGTTTCAAATGGCTAAATAAATACTCATATATTCACATAAACACTAGATCTTCATATCATTTGATAGATCTCCTCATGGTGAACAACTTTGCCTCAAGAACCATTGCTGTCAATCAAACCGTTCATTAATTATTCACAAATATGTTAAAAACCTACTTTTGCGAACTAGTCCTAGGTTTTTCGCTTAATCTCGATCAAACCACTGCAGTAATATTCTCTGAACTCTCTAGATCAATAATTATCAAAAAAATGTTGAATTTTGTCCTTCGGTTAGCTATAACGGGGTCATTTACAACAGGGGTGTGGCCACATATACCCAAAAGCCTATCAATACTAAACAAAAACTCAAAACTTTACGAAAATTGGTGAAAACATGTGTCAGATGATTCTTAACAAGCATGCAAAGTTTCGTAAAGATCGGACCATAGGTGGCGCTATAAGAGTTAAAAAGGCTTCAAAAACACAAGCTGTGTATGGTAAATGGCAAATGACAAACTGTTCATTGCTTAAGTCTTTTAAAAACATATATTCATTTAAACAAAAAAAAAAAAAAAACATTCAATAAAGGAGACAGTGTCTCACTTCATTAAGACTTGTTTGACTATTGAAATCTCCTGAATGAATGATTCAATGACATACTTTTTTTTTAAACGGGCAGTTGTCGCCACCTCCTGGCGGAAGAGGATAAGCGTTACAATAGATACACGTGTTAAAATACTTTCGTTTTTATCGCTACTGTAGACAATAAGTGTTTATACCCAAACTATAAACTTTTATCCCAGTACTTCTATTATTTAAATATCTGTAACACAGAAATAATGATTATAATGTGGTTGAAAAGACTGTTTGTGTTGTTCACATTTACTCCGATCTTCTGATTCATTAACATGGCAGCGACAAAACGTGTTTCTCACGCTCCACTGACACTGGCGATGTGAAACAGTCCTAATAGACATAGATAACTCATTGTCATTTAGGAATAAGATTGCATGGGTGTTTGAATCGACACCTCAATATTTTAAGGATTAATAGTGCAGCTCTAATGTAAACATGGCAAAATGTTGTGGGAGGATACTGTCACGAGATCTCGTGAAATCCGACTGGTCTCGTCACATCCCTACCATTTGAATAGCCACTTAATAATAAGATCATGATCTACTGTACCCGAGTCTATAAAACCTAAAAGAAAAGAAAAGTCAAATCATCATCATATGATTCTAAAAAAGCCTGCATTTTAAAGACATCAGGCAAAAAAAGGCAATGTAACAGTTATAAAGCTCAAAAACTATGCATCGCTCTTTAAAATGTCATGAAATTACAACTATAACCACTAGATGGCAGTAGAAGACCACTAATGGCTCATTGAAATGAACAGCGCTATTCACAGATTTTCCATTCATTTCAATTCATGCAAAGACTAAATCACTGTTATAACATTTCAGATCACATTTAGTCAAAGTTTAACACTTCATTTAAACACATATATCATATTTGACAATAATACAAGATTATGATTACAGTGAAACCTGAAAACTATATATAAAATCTTAAAAAGACTTGCATTTTGTCACCTACCATTTAATACACAAATCTCTTATGTGCAACAAAATGTGTGTGTGTGTGTGTGTGTAATAATGCTTGATGAACTTTAATATAATAGTTTAACTATTTCATATTCTGTGTTTGTGATTGTATTGTCCATCATAGATGTGCTGTAGTGTTAGCCATATATTTTGGGTTGGACTACATCCTAAAACCATAGCAACCATAGCATCAGATCATAGGTGGCGCTATAACAGTTAAAAAGGCTTCAAAAACACAACATTTCTATTGTAATTGGCCTCGAATTACTAAAAAATGCTCATTTTTTCACAAAAACACTAGATCTTCATACCATATGATAGATCTCCTCATTCTCAACAATTTTTTGACCATTGCTGTCAATCCAACTGTTCTTTAAATATGTTCTTTAAATCTACTGTACCCAAAAGCCTAACATTTTTACAAGAAAGCTTGCAACATCTCAAAACTGTGACAAAAATGACAAATACTCCCATTCTAAACAAATATGCAAAATTTAAGAGAGACTGGGCAAAAATAACACTATAATAGTTATGATGTTTAACATCTCAGTGTTTGTATGAGACATTGCA
Source organism: Cirrhinus mrigala (assembly GCA_036247105.1). NCBI lineage: Eukaryota > Metazoa > Chordata > Actinopteri > Cypriniformes > Cyprinidae > Cirrhinus > Cirrhinus mrigala. Next base: position 163,624 of record CM070016.1, on the reverse strand, counting down.
TGAAATTGCAATAATAACCACTAGATGTCAGTGGAAGACCACTAATGGGCTTATTCAGCTGACTACAAATTGCTTTTAATAGGTTTGATGATCGATTAACACTTATAAAATCACTGTTATAACATTTAAAATCACATTTAGGCAAAGCTTACAATTTTGTTCATACAGACATATCAGTTTTTTACAATTATGCCACATTATGATTACAGTGAAATCTGAAAAAGACACAAACTGTTACAAAGAGAATACTTGCAAGTAAAAGTGTTGGCCCATATCATTTATTTCAAATATCTGTACAAGAAAATGTGTATGCATGTATGTCTCTGTGTGTGTAAACATGTTTATTCAGTATTAATATATTAGTTTAAACTTTTCGTTTCTGTGTGTGTATTTTTGTGAGCATGTTCTCCATTTTGGATGTGTTTTACTGTCAGCCATGAATCCAGGTTGGCCTAGACCCTAAGCATACCACTTTAAAGACCTTAAAATGCTCGAACCCCGATAATTGCTGCTTGCAGCTATATTTAGGGTTCGGCCGAGGCTGAACCTATTGTAATTGTGATTTTTTTATTATTATTATTATTCTCGCCTAAAACTGATCGTGCAGCCCAAACCGTAAGGCCTAGAGAGCTGAAACTTGGTCAGATGGTAGTAGTCCTCCTCGCTACTCAGGCGCAAAGACTCAGCCAAATCGGCCTATAGGTGGCGCTACAGCGATCAAAAACGTGAAAGTGCTCATAACTCCTAAACCGCTTGTCGTAGACTCAAAAATTTTACATTTTTGGAATCCTTGGGTCAATACAAATTGAAAATACCCCCTGTGATTTTGGGTCCTGGTGGCCCCGTTTTTCCGCAAATGTTAATTATGTCCAAAACCTACTTTTGCGAACTAGTCCTAGGTTTTTCGCCTGATCGGAACCAAACCAGTGCAGAAATATTCTCTGAACAGTGAATCCCAATAATTATTAAAAAAATGTCAAATTTTGACTCATCGTTGCGAAAGGGCCCCAAAAAGTTTGTCAGGTGGAGGGCCATTTTTACTAAAATGGCTATAACTCATGAACCAAATGAGATATCTTCACCAAACTTGGGAAATGTATGTACGAGCTCAATCTTTGGTCAAATCAAAAAAATTGCACAGTTCTACCACTTGGTGGCGCTATAAGCCTGAAAAAACATAAAAATGACTATAACTATGCAATCGTTGGTCCGATCGACTTGAAAATTGGTATGCAGTGTCTCTGTCCAATGTGTCATAAGGGTCTATGAGGACATTGGCGTATCTCAAAAAACATGGCCGCCATTGGCCAATGAAGTTTGAGCACCTATTAGACAAGGTTAATGAAGGTCAATCGGAACAAAACTCACTGGGCATGTTTGACTCATGGCCCTAAAGGTCTGTAAGAATTTTGAAAGAAATCGGCCACTAGTTGGCGCTAACGAGTTTTATGGCTCTGTAATCACGTGCTGTTTCACAAATCCACACAATATGCATATCATTTGATAGATCTGCTCATGATGAACAACTTTGCCTCAAGAACCATTGCTGTCAATCAAACCGTTCATTAATTATTCACAAATATGTGAAAAACCTACTTTTGCGAACTAGTCCTAGGTTTTTCACTCAATCTCGATCAAACCACTGCAGCGCAGTTCTCCAGACTCTCTAGATCAATAATTATCAAAAAAATGTTGAATTTTGTCCTTTCGTTAGCTATAACGGGGTCATTTAGAAAAGGGGCGTGGCCACATATATCCAAAAGCCTATAAAACCTAAACAAAAACTCAAAACTTTACAAAAGTTGGAGAAAACATGTGTCAGATGACTCTTAAGAAGCATGCAAAGTTTCGTGAAGATCGGACCATAGGTGGCGCTATAACAGTTAAAAAGGCTTCAAAAACACAAGCTGTGTATGGTAATTGGCTTCAAATGGAAAAATAAATGCTAGTATATTAACATAAACACTAGATCTTCATATCATCTGATAGATCTCCTCATGATGAACAACTTTGCCTCAAGAACCATTGCTGTCATTCAAGTCGTTCATTAATCATTCACAAATATGTTAAAAACCTACTTTTGCGAACTAGTCCTAGGTTTTTCGCTTAATCTCGATCAAACCACTGCAGTAATATTCTCTGGACTCTCTAGATCAATAATTATCAAAAAAATGTTGAATTTTGTCCTTCGGTTAGCTATAACGGGGTCATTTACAACAGGGGCGTGGCCACATATACCCAAAAGCCTATCAAAACTAAACAAAAACTCAAAACTTTACGAAAATTGGTGAAAACATGTGTCAGATGATTCTTAACAAGCATGCAAAGTTTCGTGAAGATCGGACCATAGGTGGCGCTATAACAGTTAAAAAGGCTTCAAAAACACAAGCTGTGTATGGTAAATGGCTTCAAATGGCTAAATAAATGCTCATATATTCACACAAACACTAGATCTTCATATCATTTGATAGATCTCCTAATGATGAACAACTTTGACTCTTGGACCATTAATGTCAATCCAATTGTTCTTTAAATATTTCATATTATTTAAAAAACCTACTTTTGTGAACTAGTTCTAGGTGTTTAACTCAAAATCAATAAAACCACTGCAGTAAAATTGCCTGGACTCTATAGATAAACATTTATCAAAAAAAAATGTTAAACATTTGCATTTAGATTTAGCCATTTAGTAGGGGTGTGACGAGACACTAATCCCATGAGACGAGACGAGACATGAGATTGGGTTCACGAGAACGAGACGAGATGAGATTTTTAAACTTTTCTTAAGAAATCCTCAATGATGAAATATATAGGGAAAATAGTCTTTTATTCAACTGAAAAACACAAAATGCAAAAAAATTAAGGTGCATTTTGAACTTTATGAAATTAAACTTCAATTTTAATGAATAATATGCAGTAATAAACAACATTTTAACAAGAGCTTCATGATTCTGGATAAATTGAGAATCCTAGTTGTTTTTTATAAATTGGACATTATGATTCTCTCACGATTCTGGAGAAAAAAAGATTAGAAAAGTAAACAAAATAACAATTTACTAGTGGTTCTGACAAACTGTTCATTGCTTAAGTCTTTTAAAAACATATATTCATTTAAACAAAATAAAAATAAAAAACATTCAATAAAGGAGACAGTGTCTCACTTCATTAAGACTTGTTTGACTATTGAAATCTCCTGAATGAATTATTCAATGACATACTTTTTTTTAAAACGGGCAGTTGTCGCCACCTCCTGGCGGAAGAGGATAAGCGTTACAATAGATACACGTGTTAAAATACTTTCGTTTCGATCGCTACTGTAGACAATAAGTGTTTATACCCAAACTATAAACTTTTATCCCAGTACTTCTATTATTTAAATATCTGTAACACAGAAATAATGATTATAATGTGGTTGAAAAGACTGTTTGTGTTGCTCTTTCACATTTACTCCGACCTTCTAATTCATTAATATGGGCAGCGACAAAACCTGCTTCTCACGCTCCACTGACACTGGCGATGTGTAACAGTCCTAACAGACATAGATAACTCGTTGTCATTTAGGAATAAGATCGCGTGGGTGTTTGAATCGACACCTCAATATTTTAAGGATTAATAGTGCAGCTCTAATGTAAACATGGCAAAATGTTGTTGGAGGATACTGTCACGAGATCTCGCGAAATCCGACTGGTCTCGTCACATCCCTACCATTTAGATAGCCACTTAATAATAAGATCATGATCTACTGTACCCGAGTCTATAAACCCTAAAAGAAAAGAAAATTTCACAAACCTAAGTCAAATCATCATCATACGATTCTAAACAAGCCTGCATTTCAAAGACATCAGGCAAAAAAAGGAAATGTAACAGTTATAAAGCTTAAAAACAATGCATCTCTTTAAAATGTCATGAAATTACAACTATAACCACTAGATGGCAGTAGAAGACCACTAATGGCTCATTGAAATGAACACTGCTATTCACAGATTGTTTTCCATTCATTTCAATTCATACATAGAGTAAATCACTGTCATAACATTTCAAGTCACATTTAGTCAAAGTTTAACACTTCGTTTAAACACATATATCATATTTGACAATAATACAAGATTATGATTACAGTGAAACCTGAAAATGATATATAAAATCTTAAAAAGACAAGACTTGAACTAAACATTTTGTCACCTACCATTTAATACACAAATCTCTTATGTGCAACAAAATGTGTGTGTGTGTGTGTGTGTGTGTGTGTGTGTGTGGTAATGCTTAATGAACATTAATATAACAGTTTAATCATTTAATTTCTGTGTTTGTGAGTCTATTCTCCATCACGGATGTGTTTTATTGTGTTAGCCATATATTTTGCGTTGCACTACATCTTAAATCCACACACCCTTTCATGATGCTAAACAGGCATGCAAAGTTTCATGAAGAGCGGAGCATAGGTGGCGCTATAACAGTTAAATAGGCTTCAAAAAACAACATTTCTATAGCAGTTAGCCTCAAATTGCTAAAAAAAATTATGCTCATATATTTTCACAAACACTAGCACTAGGCAATGTAACAGTTATAAAGCTTAAAAACAATACATCTGTCTTTAATGCCATGAAATTGCAACTATAACCACTAGATGTCAGTAGAAGACCACTAATGGGTCATTGAAATGAGTAGAACAGTGTTTTCATGGTTTGTTTTCAATTAATTTCAATTCATGCATAGACTAAATCACTGTCATAACATTTCAAGTCACATTTAGTCAAAGTTTAACACTTCATTTGTACAGATGTATCATATTTGACAATAATACAAGATTATGATTACAGTGGAACCTGAAAATGATGTATAAAATCTTAAAAAGACAAGACTTGAACTAAACATTTTGTCACCTACCATTTATTACAGAAATCTCTTATGTGCAACAAAATGTGTGTGTGTGTGTGTGTGTGTAGTAATGCTTAATGAACATTAATATAACAGTTTAACTATTTAATTTCTGTGTTTGTGTGTTTGTGAGCGTTTTCTCCATCATGGATGTGTTTTACTGTGTTAGCCATATATTTTGCATTGCACTACATCTTAAATCCAGACAACCTTATTTGCTCGAACCCCGGTAATTGCTGCTAGCAGCTATATTATCTATTTGTATTTGTTAGGATAATTTTTTTTTTTCCCCTAAAACTGAATGGGCAGCCCAAACCGTAAGGCCTAGAGACTTGAAACTTGGCCAGAAGGTAGAGCTCCCTGTGGGGACATTCTGACAAAGACTGAGCCTAATCGGCCTAAAGGTGGCGCTACAGTGCAAAAAACTAAAATTTATCAGTTTATTGGCCTAAGCTCGTAAACCGTTTGTCGTAGACTCAAAAACTTTACATCGTTGCGTTCCTTGAGTCAGCCCGAACAAAAGTGGAGTGCGAAATTTTTGAGCTGCGACACCGGTTTGACCCGCAAAATGGACGTGAATCCGAAACCTACTTTTGCGAACTAGTCCTAGGTTTTTCACCCAATCGGAACCAAACCAGTGCAGAAATATTCTCTGGACACTGAATATCAATAATTATCAAAAAAAAGTTGAACTTTTCACTCACGGGCACAAAGGCCCACCAAAACGTTCCAAAGTGACGGGGCCACTTTTACTAAAATGGCTCTAACTTTTGAAAGGAATGAGATATCTTCACCAAACTTGGTACACATATAAGTATAAGCTTAATCTTTGGTCAAATAAAAAAAAATTGCGGAGCTTGACCACTTGGTGGCGCTATATAACTGAAAAAACATATTATTGGCTATAAATACACCGCCGTTAGTCCGATTGACTTGAAAATTGGTATGCAGTCTCTTGGACCAAAGGGGCACAAGTGTCTATGAGGACATTGGCGTATCTCAAAAAACATGGCCGCCATCGGCCAATGAAGTTTGAGCACCTATTAGACAAGGTTAACGGAGGTCGATCGGAACGAAACTCACTGGGCATGTTCGACTCATGGCCCTAAAGGTCTGTAAGAATTTTGAAAGAAATCGGCCACTAGTTGGCGCTAACGAGTTTTTTGGCTCTGTAATCACGTGGTGTTTCACACATCCACACAATATGCATATCATTTGATAGATCTCCTCATGATTAACAACTTTGCCTCAAGAACCATTGCTGTCAATCAAACTGTTCATTAATTATTCACAAATATGTTAAAAACCTACTTTTGCGAACTAGTCCTAGGTTTTTTGCTCAATCTCGATCAAACCACTGCAGTAATGTTCTCTGGACTCTCTAGATCAATAATTATCAAAAAAATGTGGAATTTTGTCCTTTGGTTAGCTATAACTGGGTTAATTTACAAAAGGGGTGTGGCCACATATACCCAAAAGCCTATAAAACCAAAACGAAAGCTCAAAACTTTACAAAAATTGGTGAAAACATGTGTCAGATGATTCTTAACAAGCATGCAAAGTTTCATGGAGATCGGAGCATAGGTGGCGCTATAACAGTTAAAAAGGCTTCAAAAACACAAGCTGTGTATGGTAAATGGTTTCAAATGGCTAAATAAATGCTCATATATTAACATAAACACTAGATCTTCATATCATTTGATAGATCTCCTCATGATGAACAACTTTGCCTCAAGAACCATTGCTGTCATTCAAGTCGTTCATTAAATATTCACAAATATGTGGATAACCTACTTTTGCGAACTAGTCCTAGGTTTTTTACTCAATCTTGATCAGACCACTGCAGTAATATTCTCTGGACTCCCTAGATCAATAATTATCAAAAAAAAATTGAATTTTGTCCTTTGGTTAGCTATAAAGGGGTCATTTACAAAAGGGGTCTGGCAACATAAAACCAAAACAAAAACTCAAAACTTTCCAAAAATTGGTAAGAACATGTGGCAGATGACTCTTAACAAGCATGCAACGTTTCATAGAGATCGGACCATAGGTGGCGCTATAAGCTTCAAAAACTCTGGATTTCTATGGTAAATGGTCTCAATTTGCTAAAAAAAATGTTCATATATTCAAACATAACAGCTAAAAAGGCTTCAAAAACAAAATTTCTATGGTAAATGGCCTCAGATTGTTAAAAAATGCTCATCTATTCACACAAACACAAGATCTTACATTTACATTTGTATGATATATCCCCTCATTCTGAGCAACTTTGCATACCACCTAAAAGGCCTTAATGCTCGAACCCCGGTAATTGCTGCTTGCAGCTATATTTTTTATTATTATTATTATTCCGCGCTAAAACTGATCGTGCAGCCCAAACCGTAAGGCCTAGAGAGCTGAAACTTGGTCAGAAGGTAGTAGTCCTCCTCGCTACTCAGGCGCAAAGAACTGGCCCAATCGGCCCAAAGGTGGCGCTACAGCGCAAAAAACTAACTTTTTTTGCATTTTTGGCCGTAGCTCGTACATTTTTTGTCGTAGACTCAAAAACTTTACATCGTTGCGATCCTTGGGTCAATACACACAAAAGTGTATGGCGCAGATTTTTCGTACGAAGCCCGGTTTTTCCGCAAAATGGCGTTATGTCCGAAACCTACTTTTGCGAACTAGTCCTAGGTTTTTCGCCCGATCGGAACCAAACCAGTGCAGAAATGTTCTCTGGACAATGATTATCAATAATTATCAAAAAAAAGTTGAAATTTTGACTCACGGTCGAATAGGAATGCCAAAACGTTCTATGCTAACGTTAGCAAATTCTTACATTTGGCTATAACTTTTGAATGGAATGAGATATCTTCACCAAACTCGGTACACATGTGTATAAGCTCAATCTTTGGTCAATTAACAAAAATTGCACAGTTCTGCCACTTGGTGGCGCTATAAGCCTGAAAAAACATTAAAATTACTATAACTTCGCAAACGTCAGTCCAATCAACCTGAAAATTGGTATGCAGTGTCTCTGTCCAATGTGCCATAAGGGTCTATAAGGACATTGGCGTATCTCAAAAAATATGGCCGCCATCGACCAACGAATTTTGAGCACCTATTAGACAAGGTTAACGGAGGCCGATCGGAACGAAACTCACTGGCCATGTTTGACTCATGGCCCTAAAGGTCTGTAAGAATTTTGAAAGAAATCGGCCACTAGTTGGCGCTAACGAGTTTTATGGCTCTGTAATCACGTGGTGTTTCACACATCCACACAATATGCACATCATTGGATAGATCTCCTCATGATGAACAACTTTGCCTCAAGAACCATTGCTGTCAATCAAATCGTTCATTAATTATTCACAATTATGTGAAAAACCTACTTTTGCGAACTAGTCCTAGGTTTTTTGCTCAATCTCGATCAGACCACTGCAGCACAATTCTCTGGACTCTCTAGATCAATAATTATCAAAAAAAATGTGAAATTTTGTCATTTGGTTAGCCATAACGGGATCATTTAGAAAAGGGGCGTGGCCAAAAATACCCAAAAGCTTATAAAACCTAAACAAAAACTCAAAACTTTACGAAAAGTGGTGAGAACATGTGACAGATGACTCTTAATAAGCATGCAAAGTTTCGTTAAGATCTGGCCATAGGTGGCGCTATAACAGTTAAAAAGGCTTCAAAAACACAAGCTGTGTATGGTAAATGGCTTCAAACGGCTAAATATATGCACTTATATTTACACAAACACTAGATCTTCATATCATTTGATAGATCTCCTCATGATGAACAAATTTGCCTCAAGAACCATTGCTGTCAATCAAACCGTTCACTAATTATTCACAAATATGTTAAAAACCTACTTTTGCGAACTAGTCCTAGGTTTATCGCTCAATCTCGATCAAACCACTGCAGTAATATTCTCTGGACTCCCTAGATCAATAATTATCAAAAAAAAAAATTGAATTTTGTCCTTTGGTTAGCTATAACGGGGTCATTTACAAAAGGGGTGTGGCCACATATACCCAAAAGCCTATAAAACCTAAAGAAAAACTCAAAACTTTCCAAAAATTGGTAAGAACATGTGGCAGATGATTCTTAACAAGCATGCAACATTTCATGGAGATCAGACCATAGGTGGTGCTATAAGCTTCAAAAACACTAGATTTCTATGGTAAATAGTCTCAAATTGCCAAAAAAAAAAATTAATATATTCACACAAACACTAGATCTTCATATCATATGACAAATCTCATTTTGAACAATCTTGCATAGCACCTTAAAGGCCTTAAATGCTCGAACCCCGGTAATTGCTGCTTGCAGCTATATTTATTAGGGGTTCGAGCGCGTAGCGCTGAAACCCTATTGTAATTGTTAGGATTTTTAGGGGTTCGAGCGCGTAGCGCTGAAACCCTATTGTAATTGTTAGGATTTTTTTTATTATTATTATTATTATTCTTCCTTAAAACTGATCGTGCAGCCCAAACCGTAAGGCCTAGAGAGCTGAAACTTGGTCAGATGGTAGTAGTCCCCCTCGCTACTCAGATACAAAGACTCAGCCAAATCGGCCAATAGGGGGCGCTACAGCGATCAAAAACGCGAAAGTGCTCATAACTCCTAAACCGCTTGTCGTAGACTCAAAAATTT